>JAQFVV010006587.1:596873-712673 GCA_028023455.1 Epiperipatus broadwayi
ATGTCTTCAAACTCAGCATAGCAAACCAGATAGCTACATGGGTCTGATCTCAGTTCAGCATCACCACATAGTAGAAGCCTCTGCAATCTATATCATTGCAAGAAAGACCTCAAAGGTACATTTATGATAAACAAAAATGCAAGTTAAAAAACTTGCTAACGCTTGTATTTATGTCCACAGATGGCGTCCTACCAAGACTGCCAATCAAGCGTATGTTTTGTTTACATAAACGTCAGAGTAGTTAGTATTCACTATCTCTAACTATAATTCCACTTTCAGATCATGATTTCAAGCTATTTGCTATCGTCAGTGAAAGACAGGAATAAAGAAACTAGATCTGAATACAAACTCTGAGCGTTTATGAAACAATTTCTATTCAGCTTGCAAGCGTGAATTTTTTAGACACGTAATGTCTTCAAACTCAGCATAGCAAACCAGATAGCTACATGGGTCTGATCTCAGTTCAGCATCACCACATAGTAGAAGCCTCTGCAATCTATATCATTGCAAGAAAGACCTCAAAGGTACATTTATGATAAAGCGTTAGCAAGTTTTTTAACTTGCTAACGCTTGTATTTATGTCCACAGATGGCGTCCTACCAAGACTGCCAATCAAGCGTATGTTTTGTTTACATAAACGTCAGAGTAGTTAGTATTCACTATCTCTAACTATAATTCCACTTTCAGATCATGATTTCAAGCTATTTGCTATCGTCAGTGAAAGACAGGAATAAAGAAACTAGATCTGAATACAAACTCTGAGCGTTTATGAAACAATTTCTATTCAGCTTGCAAGCGTGAATTTTTTAGACACGTAATGTCTTCAAACTCAGCATAGCAAACCAGATAGCTACATGGGTCTGATCTCAGTTCAGCATCACCACATAGTAGAAGCCTCTGCAATCTATATCATTGCAAGAAAGACCTCAAAGGTACATTTATGATAAACAAAAATGCAAGTTAAAAAACTTGCTAACGCTTGTATTTATGTCCACAGATGGCGTCCTACCAAGACTGCCAATCAAGCGTATGTTTTGTTTACATAAACGTCAGAGTAGTTAGTATTCACTATCTCTAACTATAATTCCACTTTCAGATCATGATTTCAAGCTATTTGCTATCGTCAGTGAAAGACAGGAATAAAGAAACTAGATCTGAATACAAACTCTGAGCGTTTATGAAACAATTTCTATTCAGCTTGCAAGCGTGAATTTTTTAGACACGTAATGTCTTCAAACTCAGCATAGCAAACCAGATAGCTACATGGGTCTGATCTCAGTTCAGCATCACCACATAGTAGAAGCCTCTGCAATCTATATCATTGCAAGAAAGACCTCAAAGGTACATTTATGATAAACAAAAATGCAAGTTAAAAAACTTGCTAACGCTTGTATTTATGTCCACAGATGGCGTCCTACCAAGACTGCCAATCAAGCGTATGTTTTGTTTACATAAACGTCAGAGTAGTTAGTATTCACTATCTCTAACTATAATTCCACTTTCAGATCATGATTTCAAGCTATTTGCTATCGTCAGTGAAAGACAGGAATAAAGAAACTAGATCTGAATACAAACTCTGAGCGTTTATGAAACAATTTCTATTCAGCTTGCAAGCGTGAATTTTTAGACACGTAATGTCTTCAAACTCAGCATAGCAAACCAGATAGCTACATGGGTCTGATCTCAGTTCAGCATCACCACATAGTAGCTATCTGGTTTGCTATGCTGAGTTTGAAGACATTACGTGTCTAAAAAATTCACGCTTGCAAGCTGAATAGAAATTGTTTCATAAACGCTCAGAGTTTGTATTCAGATCTAGTTTCTTTATTCCTGTCTTTCACTGACGATAGCAAATAGCTTGAAATCATGATCTGAAAGTGGAATTATAGTTAGAGATAGTGAATACTAACTACTCTGACGTTTATGTAAACAAAACATAAGCTTGATTGGCAGTCTTGGTAGGATGCCATCTGTGGACATAAATACAAGCATTAGCAAGTTTTTTAACTTGCATTTTTGTTTATCATAAATGTACCTTTGAGGTCTTTCTTGCAATGATATAGATTGCAGAGGCTTCTACTATGTGGTGATGCTGAACTGAGATCAGACCCATGTAGCTATCTGGTTTGCTATGCTGAGTTTGAAGACATTACGTGTCTAAAAAATTCACGCTTGCAAGCTGAATAGAAATTGTTTCATAAACGCTCAGAGTTTGTATTCAGATCTAGTTTCTTTATTCCTGTCTTTCACTGACGATAGCAAATAGCTTGAAATCATGATCTGAAAGTGGAATTATAGTTAGAGATAGTGAATACTAACTACTCTGACGTTTATGTAAACAAAACATACGCTTGATTGGCAGTCTTGGTAGGACGCCATCTGTGGACATAAATACAAGCGTTAGCAAGTTTTTTAACTTGCATTTTTTTTTATTAAATGTACCTTTGAGGTCTTTCTTGCAATGATATAGATTGCAGAGGCTTCTACTATGTGGTGATGCTGAACTGAGATCAGACCCATGTAGCTATCTGGTTTGCTATGCTGAGTTTGAAGACATTACGTGTCTAAAAAATTCACGCTTGCAAGCTGAATAGAAATTGTTTCATAAACGCTCAGAGTTTGTATTCAGATCTAGTTTCTTTATTCCTGTCTTTCACTGACGATAGCAAATAGCTTGAAATCATGATCTGAAAGTGGAATTATAGTTAGAGATAGTGAATACTAACTACTCTGACGTTTATGTAAACAAAACATACGCTTGATTGGCAGTCTTGGTAGGACGCCATCTGTGGACATAAATACAAGCGTTAGCAAGTTTTTTAACTTGCATTTTTGTTTATCATAAATGTACCTTTGAGGTCTTTCTTGCAATGATATAGATTGCAGAGGCTTCTACTATGTGGTGATGCTGAACTGAGATCAGACCCATGTAGCTATCTGGTTTGCTATGCTGAGTTTGAAGACATTACGTGTCTAAAAAATTCACGCTTGCAAGCTGAATAGAAATTGTTTCATAAACGCTCAGAGTTTGTATTCAGATCTAGTTTCTTTATTCCTGTCTTTCACTGACGATAGCAAATAGCTTGAAATCATGATCTGAAAGTGGAATTATAGTTAGAGATAGTGAATACTAACTACTCTGACGTTTATGTAAACAAAACATACGCTTGATTGGCAGTCTTGGTAGGATGCCATCTGTGGACATAAATACAAGCGTTAGCAAGTTTTTTAACTTGCATTTTTGTTTATCATAAATGTACCTTTGAGGTCTTTCTTGCAATGATATAGATTGCAGAGGCTTCTACTATGTGGTGATGCTGAACTGAGATCAGACCCATGTAGCTATCTGGTTTGCTATGCTGAGTTTGAAGACATTACGTGTCTAAAAAATTCACGCTTGCAAGCTGAATAGAAATTGTTTCATAAACGCTCAGAGTTTGTATTCAGATCTAGTTTCTTTATTCCTGTCTTTCACTGACGATAGCAAATAGCTTGAAATCATGATCTGAAAGTGGAATTATAGTTAGAGATAGTGAATACTAACTACTCTGACGTTTATGTAAACAAAACATACGCTTGATTGGCAGTCTTGGTAGGACGCCATCTGTGGACATAAATACAAGCGTTAGCAAGTTTTTTAACTTGCATTTTTGTTTATCATAAATGTACCTTTGAGGTCTTTCTTGCAATGATATAGATTGCAGAGGCTTCTACTATGTGGTGATGCTGAACTGAGATCAGACCCATGTAGCTATCTGGTTTGCTATGCTGAGTTTGAAGACATTACGTGTCTAAAAAATTCACGCTTGCAAGCTGAATAGAAATTGTTTCATAAACGCTCAGAGTTTGTATTCAGATCTAGTTTCTTTATTCCTGTCTTTCACTGACGATAGCAAATAGCTTGAAATCATGATCTGAAAGTGGAATTATAGTTAGAGATAGTGAATACTAACTACTCTGACGTTTATGTAAACAAAACATACGCTTGATTGGCAGTCTTGGTAGGACGCCATCTGTGGACATAAATACAAGCGTTAGCAAGTTTTTTAACTTGCATTTTTGTTTATCATAAATGTACCTTTGAGGTCTTTCTTGCAATGATATAGATTGCAGAGGCTTCTACTATGTGGTGATGCTGAACTGAGATCAGACCCATGTAGCTATCTGGTTTGCTATGCTGAGTTTGAAGACATTACGTGTCTAAAAAATTCACGCTTGCAAGCTGAATAGAAATTGTTTCATAAACGCTCAGAGTTTGTATTCAGATCTAGTTTCTTTATTCCTGTCTTTCACTGACGATAGCAAATAGCTTGAAATCATGATCTGAAAGTGGAATTATAGTTAGAGATAGTGAATACTAACTACTCTGACGTTTATGTAAACAAAACATACGCTTGATTGGCAGTCTTGGTAGGACGCCATCTGTGGACATAAATACAAGCGTTAGCAAGTTTTTTAACTTGCATTTTTGTTTATCATAAATGTACCTTTGAGGTCTTTCTTGCAATGATATAGATTGCAGAGGCTTCTACTATGTGGTGATGCTGAACTGAGATCAGACCCATGTAGCTATCTGGTTTGCTATGCTGAGTTTGAAGACATTACGTGTCTAAAAAATTCACGCTTGCAAGCTGAATAGAAATTGTTTCATAAACGCTCAGAGTTTGTATTCAGATCTAGTTTCTTTATTCCTGTCTTTCACTGACGATAGCAAATAGCTTGAAATCATGATCTGAAAGTGGAATTATAGTTAGAGATAGTGAATACTAACTACTCTGACGTTTATGTAAACAAAACATACGCTTGATTGGCAGTCTTGGTAGGACGCCATCTGTGGACATAAATACAAGCGTTAGCAAGTTTTTTAACTTGCATTTTTGTTTATCATAAATGTACCTTTGAGGTCTTTCTTGCAATGATATAGATTGCAGAGGCTTCTACTATGTGGTGATGCTGAACTGAGATCAGACCCATGTAGCTATCTGGTTTGCTATGCTGAGTTTGAAGACATTACGTGTCTAAAAAATTCACGCTTGCAAGCTGAATAGAAATTGTTTCATAAACGCTCAGAGTTTGTATTCAGATCTAGTTTCTTTATTCCTGTCTTTCACTGACGATAGCAAATAGCTTGAAATCATGATCTGAAAGTGGAATTATAGTTAGAGATAGTGAATACTAACTACTCTGACGTTTATGTAAACAAAACATACGCTTGATTGGCAGTCTTGGTAGGACGCCATCTGTGGACATAAATACAAGCGTTAGCAAGTTTTTTAACTTGCATTTTTGTTTATCATAAATGTACCTTTGAGGTCTTTCTTGCAATGATATAGATTGCAGAGGCTTCTACTATGTGGTGATGCTGAACTGAGATCAGACCCATGTAGCTATCTGGTTTGCTATGCTGAGTTTGAAGACATTACGTGTCTAAAAAATTCACGCTTGCAAGCTGAATAGAAATTGTTTCATAAACGCTCAGAGTTTGTATTCAGATCTAGTTTCTTTATTCCTGTCTTTCACTGACGATAGCAAATAGCTTGAAATCATGATCTGAAAGTGGAATTATAGTTAGAGATAGTGAATACTAACTACTCTGACGTTTATGTAAACAAAACATACGCTTGATTGGCAGTCTTGGTAGGACGCCATCTGTGGACATAAATACAAGCGTTAGCAAGTTTTTTAACTTGCATTTTTGTTTATCATAAATGTACCTTTGAGGTCTTTCTTGCAATGATATAGATTGCAGAGGCTTCTACTATGTGGTGATGCTGAACTGAGATCAGACCCATGTAGCTATCTGGTTTGCTATGCTGAGTTTGAAGACATTACGTGTCTAAAAAATTCACGCTTGCAAGCTGAATAGAAATTGTTTCATAAACGCTCAGAGTTTGTATTCAGATCTAGTTTCTTTATTCCTGTCTTTCACTGACGATAGCAAATAGCTTGAAATCATGATCTGAAAGTGGAATTATAGTTAGAGATAGTGAATACTAACTACTCTGACGTTTATGTAAACAAAACATACGCTTGATTGGCAGTCTTGGTAGGACGCCATCTGTGGACATAAATACAAGCGTTAGCAAGTTTTTTAACTTGCATTTTTTTTTATCATAAATGTACCTTTGAGGTCTTTCTTGCAATGATATAGATTGCAGAGGCTTCTACTATGTGGTGATGCTGAACTGAGATCAGACCCATGTAGCTATCTGGTTTGCTATGCTGAGTTTGAAGACATTACGTGTCTAAAAAATTCACGCTTGCAAGCTGAATAGAAATTGTTTCATAAACGCTCAGAGTTTGTATTCAGATCTAGTTTCTTTATTCCTGTCTTTCACTGACGATAGCAAATAGCTTGAAATCATGATCTGAAAGTGGAATTATAGTTAGAGATAGTGAATACTAACTACTCTGACGTTTATGTAAACAAAACATACGCTTGATTGGCAGTCTTGGTAGGACGCCATCTGTGGACATAAATACAAGCGTTAGCAAGTTTTTTAACTTGCATTTTTGTTTATCATAAATGTACCTTTGAGGTCTTTCTTGCAATGATATAGATTGCAGAGGCTTCTACTATGTGGTGATGCTGAACTGAGATCAGACCCATGTAGCTATCTGGTTTGCTATGCTGAGTTTGAAGACATTACGTGTCTAAAAAATTCACGCTTGCAAGCTGAATAGAAATTGTTTCATAAACGCTCAGAGTTTGTATTCAGATCTAGTTTCTTTATTCCTGTCTTTCACTGACGATAGCAAATAGCTTGAAATCATGATCTGAAAGTGGAATTATAGTTAGAGATAGTGAATACTAACTACTCTGACGTTTATGTAAACAAAACATACGCTTGATTGGCAGTCTTGGTAGGACGCCATCTGTGGACATAAATACAAGCGTTAGCAAGTTTTTTAACTTGCATTTTTGTTTATCATAAATGTACCTTTGAGGTCTTTCTTGCAATGATATAGATTGCAGAGGCTTCTACTATGTGGTGATGCTGAACTGAGATCAGACCCATGTAGCTATCTGGTTTGCTATGCTGAGTTTGAAGACATTACGTGTCTAAAAAATTCACGCTTGCAAGCTGAATAGAAATTGTTTCATAAACGCTCAGAGTTTGTATTCAGATCTAGTTTCTTTATTCCTGTCTTTCACTGACGATAGCAAATAGCTTGAAATCATGATCTGAAAGTGGAATTATAGTTAGAGATAGTGAATACTAACTACTCTGACGTTTATGTAAACAAAACATACGCTTGATTGGCAGTCTTGGTAGGACGCCATCTGTGGACATAAATACAAGCGTTAGCAAGTTTTTTAACTTGCATTTTTGTTTATCATAAATGTACCTTTGAGGTCTTTCTTGCAATGATATAGATTGCAGAGGCTTCTACTATGTGGTGATGCTGAACTGAGATCAGACCCATGTAGCTATCTGGTTTGCTATGCTGAGTTTGAAGACATTACGTGTCTAAAAAATTCACGCTTGCAAGCTGAATAGAAATTGTTTCATAAACGCTCAGAGTTTGTATTCAGATCTAGTTTCTTTATTCCTGTCTTTCACTGACGATAGCAAATAGCTTGAAATCATGATCTGAAAGTGGAATTATAGTTAGAGATAGTGAATACTAACTACTCTGACGTTTATGTAAACAAAACATACGCTTGATTGGCAGTCTTGGTAGGACGCCATCTGTGGACATAAATACAAGCGTTAGCAAGTTAAAAAACTTGCTAATTTTTGTTTATCATAAATGTACCTTTGAGGTCTTTCTTGCAATGATATAGATTGCAGAGGCTTCTACTATGTGGTGATGCTGAACTGAGATCAGACCCATGTAGCTATCTGGTTTGCTATGCTGAGTTTGAAGACATTACGTGTCTAAAAAATTCACGCTTGCAAGCTGAATAGAAATTGTTTCATAAACGCTCAGAGTTTGTATTCAGATCTAGTTTCTTTATTCCTGTCTTTCACTGACGATAGCAAATAGCTTGAAATCATGATCTGAAAGTGGAATTATAGTTAGAGATAGTGAATACTAACTACTCTGACGTTTATGTAAACAAAACATACGCTTGATTGGCAGTCTTGGTAGGACGCCATCTGTGGACATAAATACAAGCGTTAGCAAGTTTTTTAACTTGCATTTTTGTTTATCATAAATGTACCTTTGAGGTCTTTCTTGCAATGATATAGATTGCAGAGGCTTCTACTATGTGGTGATGCTGAACTGAGATCAGACCCATGTAGCTATCTGGTTTGCTATGCTGAGTTTGAAGACATTACGTGTCTAAAAAATTCACGCTTGCAAGCTGAATAGAAATTGTTTCATAAACGCTCAGAGTTTGTATTCAGATCTAGTTTCTTTATTCCTGTCTTTCACTGACGATAGCAAATAGCTTGAAATCATGATCTGAAAGTGGAATTATAGTTAGAGATAGTGAATACTAACTACTCTGACGTTTATGTAAACAAAACATACGCTTGATTGGCAGTCTTGGTAGGACGCCATCTGTGGACATAAATACAAGCGTTAGCAAGTTTTTTAACTTGCATTTTTGTTTATCATAAATGTACCTTTGAGGTCTTTCTTGCAATGATATAGATTGCAGAGGCTTCTACTATGTGGTGATGCTGAACTGAGATCAGACCCATGTAGCTATCTGGTTTGCTATGCTGAGTTTGAAGACATTACGTGTCTAAAAAATTCACGCTTGCAAGCTGAATAGAAATTGTTTCATAAACGCTCAGAGTTTGTATTCAGATCTAGTTTCTTTATTCCTGTCTTTCACTGACGATAGCAAATAGCTTGAAATCATGATCTGAAAGTGGAATTATAGTTAGAGATAGTGAATACTAACTACTCTGACGTTTATGTAAACAAAACATACGCTTGATTGGCAGTCTTGGTAGGACGCCATCTGTGGACATAAATACAAGCGTTAGCAAGTTTTTTAACTTGCATTTTTGTTTATCATAAATGTACCTTTGAGGTCTTTCTTGCAATGATATAGATTGCAGAGGCTTCTACTATGTGGTGATGCTGAACTGAGATCAGACCCATGTAGCTATCTGGTTTGCTATGCTGAGTTTGAAGACATTACGTGTCTAAAAAATTCACGCTTGCAAGCTGAATAGAAATTGTTTCATAAACGCTCAGAGTTTGTATTCAGATCTAGTTTCTTTATTCCTGTCTTTCACTGACGATAGCAAATAGCTTGAAATCATGATCTGAAAGTGGAATTATAGTTAGAGATAGTGAATACTAACTACTCTGACGTTTATGTAAACAAAACATACGCTTGATTGGCAGTCTTGGTAGGACGCCATCTGTGGACATAAATACAAGCGTTAGCAAGTTTTTTAACTTGCATTTTTGTTTATCATAAATGTACCTTTGAGGTCTTTCTTGCAATGATATAGATTGCAGAGGCTTCTACTATGTGGTGATGCTGAACTGAGATCAGACCCATGTAGCTATCTGGTTTGCTATGCTGAGTTTGAAGACATTACGTGTCTAAAAAATTCACGCTTGCAAGCTGAATAGAAATTGTTTCATAAACGCTCAGAGTTTGTATTCAGATCTAGTTTCTTTATTCCTGTCTTTCACTGACGATAGCAAATAGCTTGAAATCATGATCTGAAAGTGGAATTATAGTTAGAGATAGTGAATACTAACTACTCTGACGTTTATGTAAACAAAACATACGCTTGATTGGCAGTCTTGGTAGGACGCCATCTGTGGACATAAATACAAGCGTTAGCAAGTTTTTTAACTTGCATTTTTGTTTATCATAAATGTACCTTTGAGGTCTTTCTTGCAATGATATAGATTGCAGAGGCTTCTACTATGTGGTGATGCTGAACTGAGATCAGACCCATGTAGCTATCTGGTTTGCTATGCTGAGTTTGAAGACATTACGTGTCTAAAAAATTCACGCTTGCAAGCTGAATAGAAATTGTTTCATAAACGCTCAGAGTTTGTATTCAGATCTAGTTTCTTTATTCCTGTCTTTCACTGACGATAGCAAATAGCTTGAAATCATGATCTGAAAGTGGAATTATAGTTAGAGATAGTGAATACTAACTACTCTGACGTTTATGTAAACAAAACATACGCTTGATTGGCAGTCTTGGTAGGACGCCATCTGTGGACATAAATACAAGCGTTAGCAAGTTTTTTAACTTGCATTTTTGTTTATCATATATATATATATTATATATATGATATATATATATATATATATATATATATATATATATATATATATATATATATATATATATATATATATATATATATATATATATATATATATAATTAGTAAATATTCATCTTTGATTTATCATTTGTAAAAGAATAACTAGATATTCTTTAAGGCTTCAATAGTTGCAGGTGACTTATATTATTGGTTAGTAGTCTTATCTATCAGAAAATTTGAAATTTTTTACCTGGGATTAGTTTTTATTGTTAAAATTAAAGGGAATGTTATAGATCATCTACTTTATAAATCCATATTTTTATGTAGTAATAAATAAAAAAACTTAACTTGTTATAAATTCAAAGCAGTTCTAATTGTGCAACTAATTCAAACTATTTTGGTAAATACTTTGTTCCTCCTTGATTAATTAATGAATATATATATATATATATAAAGCTGTAAATTTAGTTTTTCAAATATATATAAGCATATTTAAAAAATGTTAACAAACGTAAGTTACAAAGTCAGGACCATATCCTGTGTAAGACTTTCTAATCCATACATTACCTTCACCTTTTTATATCTGACATATGTTATTTTATATGCAGAATGTAATATGTTTCTAAAAAATGAATATAATTTAGCACTTTTCACCTTAAAAATCTTTTAAGTATAAATAATCTTAAACAGTATAAAAATAATTTTATCAGAATATCGTAACCTTATACCTTTTGGGATTTCTCACTCTTTGTATTATTGAAAAACATTTTGCAATAAAATGTCGACACATTCTAAATTTCTTCAAAATCTAAAAATAACATTTAACCAGCTTAAGGCTTTAAAAAAAAACTAAAAGTTCATATTGTTTATATATATATATATATATATATATATATATATATATATATATATATATATATATATATATATATATATATATATGTTCACAAGATGGCGCTTACCAAACCACCAAACAAGTGTAAAATTTGTTTACATAAACAAAAAGAGTCAGAATCAACTATCTCTTTCATTTGCTCACCCCAAGATCAGCTGATTTAAAGCTGGTTTGCTCTCCTCAGTTAGGGATAGAGTATAGAAACTAGATCTAAACACTGACTCTCAAGTGTTTATGCAAAACGTTTCTATCAGATTGCAAGCGTGAATTTTTCAGACCGGTAAAGTCTTCAAACTCAGCCTAGCAAGCCAGATTTTTATATGGGTCTGATCTCAGTTCAGTATCACCATATAATCAAAGTCTCTGCAATATATATCATTGCAAGAAAACTTTAAAGGTACATTTATGAAAAACAAAAACAAGTTACTCACGTAACCTGCTATCACTTGTTATTTATGTTCAAAAGATGGCGCTTTACCAAAACCACCATACAAGTGTAAAATTTGTTTACATAAATGAAAAAAGAGTCAGAATCAACTATCTCTTTCATTTGCTCACCCCCAGATCAGCTGATTTTAAGCTGGTTTGCTCTCCTCAGTGAGGGATAGAGTATAGAAACTAGATCTAAACACTGACTCTCAAGTGTTTATGCAAAACGTTTCTATCAGATTGCAAGCGTGATTTTTTCAGACCAGTAAAGTCTTCAAACTCAGCCTAGCAAGCCAGATATTTATGTGGGTCTGATCTCAGTTCAGTATCACCATATAATCAAAGCCTCTGCAATATATATCATTGCAAGAAAACTTTAAAGGTACATTTATGAAAAACAAAAACAAGTTACTCACGTAACCTGCTACCACTTGTTATTTATGTTCAAAAGATGGTGCTTTACCAAAACCACCGAACAAGTGTAAAATTTGTTTACATAAACGAAAAAAGAGTCGGAATCAACTATCTCTTTCATTTGCTCACCCCCAGATCAGCTGATTTCAAGCTGGTTTGCTCTCCTCAGTGAGGGATAGAGTATAGAAACTAGATCTAAACACTGACTCTCAAGTGTTTATGCAAAACGTTTCTATCAGATTGCAAGCATGAATTTTTCAGACCGGTAAAGTCTTCAAACTCAGCCTAGCAAGCCAGATATTTATATGGGTCTGATCTCAGTTCAGTAACACCATATAATCAAAGTCTCTGCAATATATATCATTGCAAGAAAACTTTAAAAGTACATTTATGAAAAACAAAAACAAGTTACTCACGTAACCTGCTATCACTTGTTATTTATGTTCAAAAGATGGCGCTTTACCAAAACCACTGAACAAGTGTAAAATTTGTTTACATAAACGAAAAAAGAGTCAGAATCAACTATCTCGTTCATTTGCTCACCCCCAGATCAGCTGATTTCAAGCTGGTTTGCTCTCCTCAGTGAGGGATAGAGTATAGAAACTAGATCTAAACACTGACTCTCAAGTGTTTATGCAAAACGTTTCTATCAGAAACAAATTTTACACTAGTTCGGTGGTTTTGGTAAAGCGCCATCTTTTGAACATAAAAAACAAGTGATAGCAGGTTACGTGAGTAACTTGTTTTTGTTTTTCATAAATGTACCTTTAAAGTGTTGTTGCAATGATATATATTGCAGAGACTTTGATTATATGGTGATACTGAACTGAGATCAGACCCATATAATATCTGGCTTGCTAGGCTGAGTTTGAAGACTTTACCGGTCTGAAAAATTCATGCTTGCAATGTGATAGAAACGTTTTGCATAAACACTTGAGAGTTGGTGTTTCGATCTAGTTTCTATACTCTATCCCTCACTGAGGAGAGCAAACCAGCTTGAAATCAGCCGATCTGGGGGTGAGCAAATGAAAGAGATAGTTGATTCTGACTCTTTTTTCGTTTATGTAAACAAATTTTACACTTGTTCGGTGGTTTTGGTAAAGCGCCATCTTTTGAACATAAATAACAAGTGATAGCAGGTTACATGAGTAACTTGTTTTTGTTTTTCATAAATGTACCTTTAAAATTTTCTTGCAATGATATATATATATTGCAGAGACTTTGATTATATGGTGATACTGAACTGAGATCAGACCCATATAAATATCTGGCTTGCTAGGCTGAGTTTGAAGACTTTACCGGTCTGAAAAATTCATGCTTGCAATCTGATAGAAACGTTTTGCATAAACACTTGAGAGTCAGTGTTTAGATCTAGTTTCTATACTCTATCCCTCACTGAGGAGAGCAAACCAGCTTGAAATCAGCTGATATGGGGGTGAGCAAATGAAAGAGATAGTTGATTCTGACTCTTTTTTCGTTTATGTAAACAAATTTTACACTTGTTCGGTGGTTTTGGTAAAGCGCCATCTTTTGAACATAAATAACAAGTGATAGCTGGTTACGTGAGTAACTTGTTTTTGTTTTTCATATATATATATATATTTGTAGGAAAACATATTACCATTCTAGTTACCTTTATTTAATAATGCTTTAAGAATTTTCTTTATATATATTCAATATAAACTTAAATAATCGTACGGATTGGTAAGCAACGTAAAACGTTTACTTTCTGAAGTAAGTATTTATTCATTCCTTGTTAAAAATAAATTTGCAAATATGAAGATACATTATTCGCTACATTATAATAATTCAATTTCAAATAAAATATTGAAGGGGGAAAAAACCTTTTAAATTAACCCTTTTTCTCCATTACTTCTTGACTAAGTAATATATTATTTCAGTATAACATTTATCATAACTTTAATTTATTTTTTTAAAAACTCATTTCATCCATCATTATTGTTATTATATAAAAAATTGTTGCAACTGACAACTCATTATATTAGTTTTTTTTTTCCTAGAACTATAATATGTAGAAAAATCTCAACCACTTATAATCTTCCAAAAGCGCTCATAACAAAACAGTCAGTCTTATGCATTCTTTTTTCAGATTCTTATTAAAAACGCTTATAGTTGATATTTTTATTTAGCGTGTTTCTCTTTTTTTTCAAAAACGATATCAAGAGCTAAAATTATCTTGTAATTCAAAACCAAACATTAGTTTCTATTAAGAATATGATTACTCATATTTGAAAATAAATTAATACATTAAATACAATGTGCTGAAGAGAAAAATATCATTGGGAGATGTAAAAATAAAGTTATCCAAAACAGTTGTATAATGATTAATCGAGAATCTCTGATTTATTTTAACATTAGAAAATAAAGTAAGAAAAACTAAAGAAAATGATTATGTTAATAAATTTAGTTATTAATTTTCAAATAAGAGATTTTTATAAAATATGTTACATAATTTACGATTATTATATTCAGCATCTGCTGTGCTAATCCATCTTCCATATGTTTAAATGGATATATTAAGGTCATATATGTAAAGGAACAGAGTGACTTAAAATCAACATGGTCATGACATAATATTGATAACCAAAAGGTTTTGAGTATTCCATCATCAACATTACAATGATATGAATGGCTGAAACCATTCTTTTGATATTGGATGAGTATGAATTAGATGTGGATTTTATGCACAACCTTCTGGCACCCATTGATTACTCTGGCTTGCACTGAGTGGAAATATTGTATGGAAAGTTTTACCTTTTTTAGTAACATTTATAAGAAAGCATAAGAAATTGTGATCATGTGATGTTTATTGACTTAAAATATGTAATTGCTTAATAAAGTATTGCAATTTGTTTTGTCACATTGGATCACTTTAACTAATTCAGTTTGATTATTAAAAAATACTGTTCATATTTATTTTAAAACATTTTCATATTATAAAATTATAGTTGTTATTATTTTGATAAGTTTTAATTTGTACAAGAAACTCATTTATATTTAAAAGGAGTTTATGTAGATTTATTCTAATATGTTTAAGATGGCTACCAAATCCAATACCCATTCTTAATATTTGATTGTAATCCTAACATATTTTTTTATTTTATTCTAAATTTAAAAGTTCATATTGTATTATATTAAGTTAATAGTATTGTTATTGCTATAATTGTGATAAGACATTAGTTTAGGAAAAGTGTATGTCTTATTTATTGTATTTTAACAAGGATTTTATTTGGTATTGAAAAAATTTAATAATCAAAAGTATTTATGGAAAAATATTGCACTGATATACCCTTATATAATTTTACAAATCATATTATTAAATTGATTTAATATTAAAATTTTATATTCAAAAGATAAATTTTAAGTGTCATAAATTTCAAAAAAAACATTTCAAATATTATATTAAGAATGAAATATTATGAGATGCTTCTAATATGCTTGTAAGAAGATAAAAATATATTTATGAGGTGAATAATAAAAAAAATGATATGTATATTACATTTTAAAAAAGGAAATTTTAAATGTAATCATAATAGAATATGTTTATAATACTAATATTCTTTTATGCATGATGGAGTGAGTTAAAATTTCTTCTCTTCTTTATTTGTATTTCATTATATTTTATTATAATGTTTCTTTTGTATATCTTGGTAGTGTGACATATGTTACTATTTGAACCTGCTGAGGGATAGCTTGATAGCTTGTTAGTTAGTTAGCTTTATCATATTTCATTATGATTTTAACTCATATAATGTGTTATGCTGTCGATATCACTGGTATTACAGAATAACATTATCTTTTATTGTTCTAACTTCTATATTGTTTACAACATATATATGTAAACTTATAAATAAATATTAGAAAATACAGTAAATAATTTATTTTAAATAAAATAAAAATATAAACGTTACTTAGGAAGGCTTTCAACTATCCTCCTAGTCTTTGTAACTAATACTTGGAAAGGTAAACTTTCTCATAATTTTGTGATCTTAATGTTTGCTGCTTACCTATTGATTAAGTCTTACTTGTATTTAAATATTAAGATAGCTTCTTTGATTTATTATTATTATTATTATTATTATTATTATTATTATTATTATTATTATTATTATTATTATTATTATTATTATTATTATTATTATTATTATTATTATTATTATTATTATTATTATTATTATTATTATTATTATTATTATTTCTTTCAGTTTGCAATATTTTTACATTATTCTAATTGAAATCAAAACCATATATACATGATTTATTATGGTCATAAAAACAGAAGTGAAAACAGATTCTAAAGATAATAATAATTTATCAACTTACGTTTTTATGACCATAATAAATTACATATATATGGTGTTGATTTCAATTATAATAACATAAAATATTGCAAACTAAAAAAAAAAAGTAATAAATGAAAAATCAAGGAAGCTATGTTATTATATAAATACAAACAAGACTTATGAATAGGCAGGCAGCAAACATTAAGTTTACAGAATTATGGGAAAGTTGACCTTTCATAGTATTAGTTGACAAAATCTAGGATGATAGTGGAAAGAGCTCATAAGTGATGTTTATATTTTTTGTTTTGTTTTTAAAAATATATATAAATTTACTGTATTTTCTAATATTTATTTATAAGCTTATATATATATATATATTATTTTGAAGAATTACAGACATCTATTTGTAATCTTATATATATATATATATATATATATATAATAAATTACTAAGTTATATCTACTTTTCTTGATCACAGTAGTACCATTTGTTTTTACAATGAGTTCAAAAGTACATTTGTTATAATTATGATTGACTTCATTGTTCAACCTGCTTATTAATCCTGGTTTTTGTTCACCATAGTTTTTAACATAAACAGACCCATAGATCAACTCATAATATGACAAAATTTCATTATTGTAATCTAGTCTTTTACTTTAAATATATGATTTATCTCTAAACAGAAAAATACTCACATGATAGTTTTATTTGATGGTACTGCTGTAATAAAAAGCCTTTCTCTCTCTGAATTTACTGAATGTAATTTTTGAGCAAATGTACTAATAAATGGATACAGATATCACTGGGAAAACAAAATTTAAACATTAGTCTTTCAGTGATACTTTAAACAATTCCCAGACTAGAATATTCCAAATTTGACTTAAACAAATTTAACAATATTTTTTTATTGGTTTATCAGTTTTTCCAAAAAAAATTATAACAATCTGCCTTTAAATATTTTTTCATTTTAAAAATGGATTTCATTTAAAGCAGCCATATTAATTCCTACATCCAAAAAACTCTTTATAGTCCACCATTGTCCCTATTCTGATCTTGAGAAGTTTATATCAAGTAAATATCTTTCATTTTGTGTGAATTGAATTTTTATATTATCACTATCTCCTGCTTTTTTATTGATATTATGTGCACTATTTCTTTAATGAATATTCATTAAAACACAATCTAACCATATTGTTTAAGGAAAGCCAGCTTCTTATCTTTTGACTATATATTCACTGAATCTTGGGTAAGCAGGAAGATTCTGAATTAGGAATATCTAAACATATATTCCTATGTCAAATCCGATCTTAACATTACTCATTTGTTATTGTACTACTTTATCCAAAATAAAAATATGAACTTTTAGCTTACTAAGCATGTCCATGTCATTATTGTTTACATGTCAAAGGCTTAAGCTAAAAAATTGAAAAAAGCAGTTTAACTTATAAATGTTAAGCACATAGTTAAAGCCCATGGATGTTCTTTTACAAATCCACAATCTCAACATCACATTTATTACAGTAACATAAATTTTAACATTAAAGGGTTTTGAATACTGTGACTTACATTAACTTAAGCAACTTAAGAAAGAAAACAATGTTTTACACAAATGGTTGTTTGTATTACAAACAGTACCTAGGCTTTGATGAATCAACATTCTATCCTACAAGGAAACAGAAAATATTTTTAGTAAGGCACCCCAATTTCTACAAATGTAAAGGTTGTGGGTAAATATTACCAGACTTAATAGGATAATTTAGGTTTATTTTGATTAAAAATCAGATCATTGTTAAAGTTACCAATGAATGACAAATTTGAATGACTGATAGATGTTGTAAACTAACTATACAAAAAAATTCACAGCGTTTAATTAAAAGTTTATCTTGATACCTCATAATATTTTGATTTATCAAAGGATAGGCACTATTTCTGATTCAAACACTCTTCTTCTTCTTTTTTTCTGTCTTTCAAGTCAGCTTAGTGCTTAATAACCATAAGCTAATAACAGTGTTGGTAAAATTGTGTTTTAGTAGCTATAGTTATATTATTCAACTACATGCACAACAATATTGAACTTAAATCATTATGTTCTTTCATTTTTTAAAGTCAATAACATGCAAATTAATTGTCTGGGAGTCTTGAAATGTGATCTTAACCTGAGTTAATACAATCACTAATTCATAAAATTGAATGTGAATTTAAGACAAGTATTTCAATTAATCAAAGTCTTTACTTTTAAGCATCACAGAATACAAATGTTCCTAACCACTAAGGAAATAGTAAAAATGTTCTAAATGTCATATAAAAGTGGCCATGCCAGATGGATTATAAAATTTAACTGATAGAAAAGTTTTTATTAATAGTGGTGGTAAAGCAGAAGATACTAGTAATAAATTATAAAGTTAAGTCATAAAATCTACACACTTTTTTCTGAAATGTAGATATAAAAATTGGTGAACTACTTGATTGAAACATTTCAAAATCATACTGAAGTTAATATGGCATGACAATAGGTCATTTAGATTTAAGATTGACCCAAATATCTTAGTAAAATTTATCCATAAAATGAAGAATGGTTTAATAGACAATTACATGGCTATCAGTTATTTTAGAAGGGCAGAACACCTAGTGAAAAAAGAATGCATGATGTTAGATTTGCATTAAAGATTAACATAAAAACTTCAATTCTTAGAATTTTTTGATATAACAATGAAAGAATAATGGTGTTAAAATATGATTCACACAATAATACCATTGTTCATTTTATTATGTATATGTTCAAGCATATGATTGAAATAACTCTGAAAAAAATATTGCTTATTGGTTGTGTTATTATAACAAAATTATTTCAAAATCTGGATTTTATTGCAGATTTTAACCTAATTGTTAATACAAATAGTGGACTATCCAAAAGTTATTAGAATTAATGGTAATGCTTTCGGAAAGTAAAAATTTCTACTACTATTGCAATTTTTGAAACACTGTGTTTAGGCAGTAAAAATAGCTACAAAGAAACACAGATATATACATATTTAAGACAATGCCATTTAATAAACTATATATTACTTTTTATAAATCTCCACAAATACACTCTAATGCAATTTTTTCGATATTATTTCCTTAATATTTCTAACAGATTCAACTGCTCTGCAGTCTTCATCAGAGCTATGGCATTTAAACATATAATCATATATCCATTATTCTTTATACATATAAAATACATATTTTACATTATTATTCATAATCATATTTTATTTTTAACTATATACCTTTACTTCTCTTATTTCCTAATTATTATTTTCTTATTATTTCTTTATTACTTCTATATTACCCGTATTTTTATTTTTTTATTTTTTTACTTTTTCTTCCATCCTTTCTATCATTCTATATTACTTTCTAATATATCTTTATCACTTTTTTATTTTATTTTTAAAACATATTAATCTAATTTCTTTTTTCTTCCTTTTTATTATTGATCTATACTTATTATTTTATAAATAATTTTTATTTCTATTCCTAGCTTTATTCTCTTTTAGAATTTACTTTTTATTTTACTCACCTTTTGTATAACCATTTTCGTTTTTTACATTTATAACATATTTTATTTTTAAATCCTTAGTTTTTTTTTCCAAATACTCATTTAATATAACTCCTTGTATTATCAATGGCGAACTTTTTATTCTACTTCCAAACTTTTTATTTTTACAAACTTTATATATACAGTTTTACCTCTTATTATTAATATCCCTATAAAAATATGAAGGGATGAAAAAAATGTAATGGGGAAGATGTCTTATATTATAGTTAGTAGTCAGAATATAAGAAAAGCTATATTATGCAAATACTTACAAGTATATATTGTTGGATAGATCCTGTATTAGTACCACCAACATTTAATACCAGTTGCATTTTTTTTTTCAATTATATTTGCAAAAATGTTATTTAGTCTTTAGAAATGTCTTCTTATTCATACAAAAATTTCACAATTGTTATGTTTCTGAATTATGGATTTTTTAAGGAGTGTTTTAGTCATATAAGTAAATCTATTATTGAGTTCATTATAAATTATGATTATGACTGCTTTGTGACATTGATCTTCTTATTAGTAACTTTTTAAAAAGAAATCATGAAATATTAAGGTGGGGTTTCATAATAAATGTAAATTAATCTAAAGGAACAAATTCCATGAGTGACATGAAGTCAAATAGATGTCTGTTGTATGAACATGAAAATAAATTGCAGACATTTTTCCTAATTGATGTATTTAAAAGAGTATAGGGACACAAACATTTTATCACAAACTTAAAAATAAAAAAAATATTAATCTTATATGATGTTACTGATGATTTAATAACTGGGAGAATTTTGATAGTGTTGCAAATAATAGTACAAAAAATAAGTTGCTAATTTTTTATGGTTATGCTCTATATTTACTTATTTAGATTTGTGCAAAGAATAGAAAGACAGTCAGTTAAATATTTTTGTAGTACTAAAAATTGAAGACCTACATGTTCTGATGAGTCACATGGAAGTTTATGCTCAGAAGATTATGATATGTTAACTTGGAAAAGATTATGTTTTGAAAGAATATATGGACTCATGAAGTTTTATGGTGTGTTAAGGATGATTCTATATTAAAAAAAAAGATATGAACACATTGTAGTAATTACTATTTGTTATCATTGTTAACAAATATAATAAAATTCTTTCAAGGATTTTGAAGAAAAAAATTATTCAAATCATTGCTGAATATTTATATCTGAGATGTAATCGATTTCTACCTTCTTAGGAAATTTGCTACATATTTGAATTTTACACATCACCATTTTCAATTGGTATAGCAATATATTACAGTATATTGAAAAATTTATTTTAAGACCAATATATATTAATGTAAGGTTTACTAATTTTGAAAAATTTATTTTAAGACCAATATATATTAATGTAAGGTTTACTAATCAAAGGCATTTATTGAATCGAGTTTCTGTCTTCTTTAGTGAAATAAGCTGTCTTGCATAAAACGAAATCAGTGCCTAATATTCTAACTTTAAAATTTGCAAATAACATGATTTTATCATTATTAATATAATTAAGTCAATTTTTTTTTTTTTTTTACTTTTGGGAAATATATTTATTCAAGCACGAGTGAGTGCGCGGCGCAACTGTTCCCAAAAGCTATTAATAGAAAATAGCTAACTATATAAAAAGAGCAGATTTTTTATTTGTTAAATAGATTTTTGAGGTTGAAAATTTTTAAATTCAAAATAAATCTGCAGTTTATGATTATCTGTCTCATCAAATTGAAAGACATAATAATAATAATATTAATAAAACACATTTACTTTCTTAAAATTGCAAACATTATGCAATAAGCTTACGGACGTTAATGAATGAAATTTAATGACCAGAGATTATATTATTTCTTTGTTTATATGTTCTGGTACAATTTTTTTTAAAAAATATTCTATAATAATTATAGCGTTGTTTAGTGACATTGATAAAAATGTCTGTTGTGTTCCAATGCACTAATTAAGTAAAATTTTGTATTTTAGAGTTGTTGTTTTGTTTTTTTTCAAAAAAAATGATGACGACTCCTTATATTATTTTTTTTGAACAAATTTAATATTGTGATGCATTACGCTTTATTCTTTTTATGTGGAACAGACAATTCATTACATCTAATTTTTTTTTTTTTAAATGTATTTTTATGATCATTTCAATCAAAAAGATTAATCACTCATGTAAATATAACAACCAATATTTTTTTTAAAAAAATACTCTTTTAATTAATGTTGGTAAAGCAACAAACTTCATTTTAATTAAAAATATGGAGTAGCTGTGCTTGTAGTCTAAAAATTAGTAGATATCGCTATATAATAAATCAGAATAATTAACTTGTTTCATGTATATATATATATTTTTCTGTAATGAAATATAGCTACTTGTATCATGTATATACAGAAATATATATATATATATATATATATATCTATATATATATTTTTCTGTAATGAAATATAGCTACTTGTATTTTTTTTCAACAGTTCTATCCCAAACAAATTAATCCCTCATTTATTACTGTTTAGTCCAGTCTAATTATTTACTTTTAATGATAATTAATCTGTAATTTTGATTTGATTTTTTTTTTTGTTTCTAGACGAGAGATATATTCTGAGGATTAGAACAGCTTTAGCTTCTATCATTCTTTGTACAGTACAGTCGAAGTGTTTTTCTTTTGTTTTGTTTTTTACAATTTATTAGTAAAAATAAAATAAGTTTTTTTAATTTACTTTAAATAACTTTTTTGCTTAATTTAAATTTATCAAAAAATATAATATATATGTATATAAAGTTTTCCATATTAACTACAGTAAAAGCACACACACACGCATATATATTAATGTAAAAATACTCCTACATAGTTTAAATATAAAATTTAATAATATTCGTTGTATCTATTATACTTTCAATGCTTTCTCATCATATCTATAGTCAGACTGCTGTAAACCTTAACTTTTTTGCTGATTGAAATGCTATTAGTTTTTTTAGTTTGTTACATTATTATTTTATTAATGAACGATGCCGCTTTTATTTTACGTTTTCCATCCTTTCTTTCTTCACATATAACTTTTAACAAGAATCAGATCACAGCTATGGCGATATTCTCTCTCTTGATAATATGACAATTATCCATTATTTATGTCAATATGAAGTGGTTAGAACAAAAACAAAACATTCAACATTATGTGGCTAACTCAATAAAAGCAGGCTATAACAATATATATATATATATTATATATATATATATATATATATATATATATATATATATATATATATATATATATATATGTCCAAAAGAGGGCGCTATACCAAAACCTTGAACAAGTGTAAGATTTGTTTTACATAAACAAAAAAAGAGTCAGAAATTAACTACCTCTTTCTTTGCTCACCCCCAGATCAGCTGATTTCAGCTGGTTTGCTATCCTCGTGGGGGTAGAGTATAGCTGCAATATATATATATATATATATATATATATATATATATATATATATATATATATATATATATATATATATATATATATATATATATAGAGAGAGAGAGAGAGAGAGAGAGAGAGAGAGAGAAAGAGAGAGAGCAATTTAAAACCATAATAATTAATAAAATGGCCATTATAGAAATAATAAAAGCTGGATTGTTCTACCATATTTATCTCATATGGCTAATGAAAAAGCACAAATATGTGTAGACACATTTAATGTCAAATTCAGATCACCCATAAATGTAAACAAGCTTATATACAATACAAATGACAAAAAATTTAACATTTGACTAGCCGAATGTGGTCTATGTTATAAACTGCCACCAAAAAGACTGCCAATATGTATATTATGGTTAAACCAGGGCAAATCTTAGAACTAGAATGACTCAATACTCATTAATGTATTAAAAAATCTCAGTTTAAGCCTGAAATGTTTAATTGATCAATCTTTCATAACCACAAAAGACAACATGGCCGTAATTGCCATCTAAGTGCTGTTAGTATAATGTGTGAAGAAAATAATTACTGCATAAAAGAGATGTTTATTACCCAAAATGAATATGTAATAAATGAGGAAAAATAATATTTTCAGTAAACTGACTATGTGAAACCCACAACTATACTAACCATAATAAATATCATTAAATTTTATATTTAAACTCTGTATGTGTATTTTTTCACATTAATCTTTAGAGTTGCAAATATGGAAAAGCAATTATATATATATATATATATATATATATATATATATATATATATATATATATATATATATATATATATATATATATATATATATATATATATATATATATATATATATATATATATATATTATCTCAGAATTTTAAAAAAAATTGTTAACCTTTTGAGCACTGATTCTTTTATTGGCCAAGTGAGGTAAAAGTCAAAACTTTTAATTGGTCAATTCACAAACTCAATGGTCAAATGGTCAAAATACATTCATCTTTGAATATTACATTCACTTTAGTTTTGTTTGTAAAAAGTATATTAATAATTTGTCAGGAATATGAAAGTGAACGATAGTTTTTTCAAAAATAATTTTTTATTTCTAATTATAAAAATATTCAACATACCAGCAAATCTAAAATGAACTTTAGTAACCAACTAAAAAGTGTTGTGATGTCGGTGATTTCATTCTCAGTTTTACGGTATCCAAAAGTAAATAATTTTTATTAAAATCTTATATATTTTTCTATAATAAATTCATTTTTAGCATATTCTATCAAAATAATTTATAATATGTCAAAAAATACTTTTTAAATTGTCTAAAATATCCGTTTATCACTTTCAAAATGAAACAAAGGAAATCGTAACAGTGGGAGTTATTGACAAGTGAATTCTTTTATCCTCAATAGTGGAGAGCTAATCAATGCTTAGAATGGTCTGCCTCTTCTTTTTGTTAAAGTTTCAACATCAGTTTTATTGATTTTTTACTTGTAAAATAATTCAAAAGAGGGCAACATCTTACAAAACTTTTTATAACCTTTCAAATCTTTATCATAATTTTTAAAAAGGATGGAATTCAAGTGACTTGAAGCGGCTTTGGGTCATCTCATAAAAATCCATTGAAAGATTAATGCTCAAAATATTTTAAATAGAAATTATGATAATTTTTTTTTTTCTGGAAACGCATGTCCAACTTCACCTATTCTTATTTAAAAGTCTCTAATGACAATTTTGGCCATATGTGTGGCATTTTGTTTTTACAAATAAACCTTTATTCTTTGCAATATATTGATGATCTTTACTTTTTTTATTTATTTTAAATATAAGTTGAAAACCAAAGTCATTCTAAAAAACAAATTTCAAACATTGAAAAATAGAGCACTAGTGAACTAAACTAAATTTGCGAAGGTAACCATTGTTCTTTACTTTTTGATCTTAATCTTTCCCATACATAAAAGTTATTGAAAGAAATATTTATTATTTGAATTCCATTGTTAAAATGGAAACAATTTTAGTTAATATATAAAATAATGAAAATATATTTTCAAATTCAAAAGTATTCTTACTATTATTAAATTTCAGAAAGAATTTTTTACTGACATTTTCCACTTTGTAATAGTTATGGTTTTTACAATTTGCCTTCTTAACTACAAACATTTTCAAATATATAATTGTAATCAAATATTTTTTGTTGTAAAATAAATATTTTAATAATATGTTTTTATAAATAAGTTTAAAGACCTAAATAAATCACTGAAAATTTACAATTTTTATTTCTGAAATACTAAAAGAAAAAAGCATTCTGTAAAAATCTGCCACAAAATAATCTACTAATCGATGACATTATTAATTTCTTTATATTATGATACAAATAATAAGGTCATCAACTGCTCTGGATGCTTAACCAGCATTTAACTATAGATCAAAAATTACCATCTGGGAGGCGTACGTATAATTACTCCGAATTATCCCACAATTACTCCAAATCTTGGCCTCACCAACTGCAAATTAACAACAATTTTAAAATTTCTCACTATTGAGCCTAAATACCTTAATTTCATTATTAAAATAAACTTAGAAGTCATGCCAACAAATAAATTCCTTCATTTCAAAAGATTTTACAATAGGATAGACTCTTTTTGTCAAATATGTAAAAGGCAAGAAGATTCATTATTCCATATAATTTACTCATGCCCTGGACTGAGTAAAATAAATTTAGCCATATACCAAATCTTAAAGGTGAATTAATATACAATCATGTTTATAAGGAAAGCCTTAAAAACTAAACAGTTTCTTATTATTAGACTTTCCATCTGTATTGTACATGCTATATGGAATGTTAGATGTAGACTATTGTTCACAGCACCTGTCCCTGAACCAGTCAGGAAAGTAAAGAACATACACTTTATCATTGCATCAAAATTCTTATATAATAAAACATGAAAGTTAATTAATGTACCAGATCCACCGAATCAGTAGTAGCTAAGCAAAAGATGAATAATAGATTCAAATTGCATCAATGCTGATAGGTGAATGGTAAAGCTACATCAGTTTACTATTATTTATCAGAAAATAATCAATGTACAAATGGTCCCAGAGTGTTGATGATGTGTAAAACAATTTTTTTTCTGTCTTTTATAAGCATGTAAACATTATTTTCCATAAATAAAAGCTTTTGAGATTAAATAATAAGGTCATTGCCTGCATCTTTATGTTTTGAAATTTATATGAATTGTGTTGATAACATCTTCAGATTATCTACAACAAAAAATGAAAATGTGAATTGTAAATTGTAAAAAAATTTGCAAGCAGTCAACATTGGTGGCCTAGCAGTTAGCATAGCTGCCTACCAAGAAGCTGGTCTAGGTTTGCTTCCTGGTCAACATATTTAACATATGAAAAAAAAAAATTGGCCAGAATCATTCATTAAAATTGAGTAAAATAAATGGAAAATGATTATTTTTTATCTTCACACTCTCTTGCTTTCATTTCCAAATGTTTAAGATTTGCCTACACATATACACTTAGGTTAAAAAGCCATATATAATTTTAATAGTGTATTTTTAGATAAGTCTTAAATATTATATAACAAGGCATTCAATCAATAAATGAAAGTGTATATCAGATTACCTAGTAATAGATTTACTTAGTCCACTTTCTAACAAAAATTGAAAGTGATTTATTTTAAATTTGTAATTAATATATATTATATAATCAGAGATTTATAATCAGAATGTGCCGAAATTGAATATATCATTATATCTCTATATATTTTGCAAGTAAATAAGCATTTCCTATATTAGGTTTTACATAATAATTAGACAACATTTCTGGACTCCAGGAAGTAAGTATTTATGATTGTAAAGAAGAAAATAAATATCCAGTCATGTTGTTTATAAGTGTATAATAAAATCTCCTTGCATCCACACACCAGTAATAGTTTAAAAGCTGATCAAATTCACTGGAGATTTATTTCCTTCCATACGATTATTTAAACTCTTCGTGATAATAGATTTACAAATGTTTATAATATTAATTATATTTTTCATCCATCAATTAAGAAATACATGCAATAAAAAGATAGTTTAACTCATTATAGAAAAGCTTATATACATATAAAAATATTTAGGGAATTGTAATATTTCCTGTTTTTAATCATGTAAAAATATATGTCTGATTCATATCTCTTATATAAGTAAGATCAATATAATTATATGTGTTTTTTTTTCTTTGATATGTTTTAGCAAATATTATTGTTGGAAAGCATGATTTTATATTTCATTTCTAATTTTTATATGGTTTATTAAGAAATTACATCAAAACTGAAATTTATTTTAAAAATTATCATTAAATCATATTACAATTAAAATCTCTAAATATTTATTTTAATATATTTATAATCAATTTATGTCTTTATAAATAAATACTATTAGAATTAAAAAGTATTATTTACAATGTCGTTTTTTACAAAAAAGAAAAAAAAATGTATTTTAAAATTTATCTTGATATATAAATAATAAACAATTATTCAAAAATGAAGGTAACTATTCCAATTTAAAACAAAGAAAAAGAGAGGGGGGAACTACTCCAGAAACTTATTTTAAAATGACTACAAAAACTAATCTATAAATCCATCCACATATAGAACATGCTAGTCCATATTTTAGTTTGCTTGATGTTTTACAATGTTGCCATTTAATTTCCTAAACATATTTTTTCTTTATTTCAATACCATGTCTAATGGTAAGTCTCCAATGTTTTCTATTTTCTGCCATAATTTGCCAGTAGAAACATTTAATATTGCATTTTTAGAATGACTTTAAGATAATTCTTTTAGTGTAGATGTGTTTACAATTTCTATGATATCCATGATTAAAGTATATCATAAAATGCTCATTTAGGAAATCTTCCATAGTTCATTAATTTTACATGCTCAATCCAAAGAAATATGATTTTGCAATAGTGAACTCAATAGTATCATATCCAAAAAAATGTAGAACCTATTAATGGGTTTAAAATTTTAACAATGTTCTTTTTTTAATTTTACAGGGCATCCTTAAAAAAAACATTTTGAGTGCTTTTATATTGCACAAATACAGTTTCTAAATTTCATTTACATATAATAAATTAGGTAAAACAAAAACTTTTTATATGGCTAACTTCATTACAGAAGTTATTTTCCTGGGATTAAAAATATGTTGTTATAAGTAGAATCAGCTGATTGCAGTCTGTGTTGCATCTCAACTTTTTAATCCACATTTCTACTTATAGAAGTACCTAAAAACTTAAAATCATTTACATTAGAAAATTGATAATCGTTTAAGATAATAATTGCTGATGATTTTTTTTTATCAGTGTCTCATTAACTTAAGTTTTTTGAACATTAATTAATAACACAAAATCTTTATATGGTTTCATTCAAAACATTAAAAATGTTCAATAAATCATTATGTCAACTGGAAAAATAACCCAATTATCAGTATACTCTAAATACAAAGTCCACACACACACACACACACACACACACACACACACACACACACACACACACACATATATATATATATATTGGACTTTGTGAATATATATATATATATATATATCACTTTCTGAAGTTAGAAGAAATGGTGAATAAACAATTGATTTAAAAAGTTGACATGTACTCTACAATAAAGGCACAAATATTGGAAATACAAGTGGAGTAGGATTCATTATAAATAAAAAAAAATGGAAAAATAATATTGTGGAGATTGATGGTGTATCAGACAAGGTGACAAGATTAGTTTTACAACTTAATAGCACACACCAAATACAGATAATTCACGTTTATACCCAACAAGTTCTCATAGTGATGAAGTAGTAGAAGATTTGTATATGGATGTACAAAAGGCTTTTGATCAGAGTAAACAAAACTTTAAAATTGTTATGAAATACTTTAATGCTAGAATTGGTAAACAAATGAAAGACGAAAATGTTGTACATAATTTTGGTTATGGCAATAGAAATGAGAGAGGACATAGACTTGTGGAGTATGCAGAAAAAGAAAAACTTTATATTATGAATTATTGTTTTGGGAAAAAGGTTAAAAGAAAATGGACATGGAAGCATCTAAATGAAGGTAGAGCAGAATTTGATTACATTTTGACTAATAGAAAATACATATTTCAAGATTGTAATGTTCTTAATTAATTTAACACAGGAAGTGATCATCAATTAGAAAGATGTAAGATATATGTTAATGCAAAACTAGAGAGACAGAAATTATTAAGAAAACAATATCTATAGTTGATATTCCTAATCTTCAGAAACATTATAATGAATTCAAATTAGTACTTACAAATCGGTTTCAAGTATTAGTAGATTTTGAACATGATTCAGATTTGAATGAAATTAATAGGAAAATAAATGATGCAATTTTAAAAACTGCAACAAAGATAACTGGTAGAAAAAAGCAACAATTGACAAATAAAATTTCTACTGATACAGGGCAATTTACGAAGAAAAGAAATAATATGAAGATATATAAAAATGATGCATTAAAATGATTGAATATCTCAAATTTTGTAAAATTGTCCAGAAAAAAGTTGAAAATGATATAAAAAAGTGTAATTGTGAACTTGCAAGGAAGTCTGTAGAAGAGAATAAAAATTTAAAGAGTGTAAAACAACATTTTGGTATTGTCAGTAAATTTATATCAGTAATAAGAAAAAAAATATGACATTATTACTAAAAAAAAGATGACTTTGTGAAATGTGTAGAAGACTTCTATCAAGAATTATATAGTAATAAAGAACAAGTACCTCCTATACCTATTATATCTTCTGAATTGTCCATAATTTTGAATGAGGAAGTGAGACATGCAAGTGAATGTTTGAAGAAAAGTAATGTTCCAGGTAATGATGGAATTATAATTGATATATTAAAAGAAGTAGGTGAAGAAATATATTTTTTTAGCAAAGTTATATTTCAAATGTCTAAATGATAAATATGCACCAGATGATTAGAAGAATGCAGTATTAATATTAATACTTAAAAAAGATGATAAAGAAGATATTAGAAATTACAGACCCATCACTCTTTTATCAGTTTTATACAAAATTTTTACTAAGATAATTACAAATTGTCTACAGAGAACACTGGACTTCCAACAACAAAGAGAACAAGCTGAATTTAAAAGTGGTTTTAGTACAGTAGATCATATCCAGGTATTGAGAGAAGTTATAGAAAGGACAAATGGATATTAGTTCTCATTATGCTTATGATTTGTAGATTATGAAAAGGCATTTGATTCTATAAACATTTATTCAGTGATTAAAGCATTGGATCATCAAATGATAGATCCAGGATATTGTCATATTTTAAAGAATATTTATAAAAAATGCAGCAGCAACAATTAGATTACATAATGATAGTAGGACAGTCATCATTAAGAAGGGTGTAAGACATGGTGACTCCATCTCTCCAAAACTTTCTACAACAGTGCTGCAAAAAGTATTTTGTGGATTAAAATGGGAAGCTAAAGGAGTAAAAGTAAATGGAGATTATTTAAGTAATTTAGATTTTGCAGATGATGTAGTTATTTTTGCAAATAATGCTTTTGAATTACAGGAAATGTTGCAGGTTATCAGATGAAAGTAGGAAAATAGACCTAAAGATAAATGTTAAAAAGACTAAAGTAATGTTTAATAAATTTTTTCAAAATATAAAAATAAAGATTGATTATGATGAATTAGAAGAAGTTAACAGTGACAAATACCTTTATCAGATTATTAATACAGATGGCAGCATAAAGGATGAAATTAATCGTAGAAATAAACTTGGTTGGAGTGGTTTTGGTAGAAATAACTTGATTCTAAAAGGGAATATGCCTATGTGTTTGAAAAAGAAGGTTTTTACTACATATGTTTTGCGAGTTCTTACTTGTGGATCTGAGACTTGGACACTTAATAGAAGAGCAATATAGAGACTTCAAACCATTGAAAGAAGTATGGAAAGATGCATATTGGGAGTAACAAGAAAAGATTAAAAACACTATGTATGGGTAAAAGAACAAACAAGTGTTACTGATCTCCTAAAATAATTAAAAGACTGAAGTGGAGTTGGGCTGGACATATTGCTATAAGAGATGATAATAGATGTACAAGTGAAATTTTTAACTGGATTCCAAAAGATTGTAAAAGACCTGGAAAGAGACAACATGTGAGATGGATGGCTGAAATAAGAAAGTGTGCAGGGATGATGTAGAAAAGAGAAGCTAAACATTGGAAAAGATTGTTTGAACTTGTAGAGATCATCCTGCAATGGATTGATAATGATATATATATATATATATATATATATATATATATATATATATATATATATATATATATGTGTGTGTGTGCATGCACCACATTTTTAATAAATTCATTTTAAAAATATATATTATCCAATATTGATCTCTGTGTTAATATGCCACCTAGAAACAGTTCCAAAGAATACTGTCATAAAACTTGGAAACAATGTTGAGGGAAGTGCACATCCTTGCTAACCATTTTTTTTTCATTTCAAATGATCCACCTTTTCCATCTGTAGCAATCATATAGAAACTGTCCGATGAAAATAAATTTTGATTGACAACCAAATAATGTCATATATCAGTTTTATTTAAATCAAATGCTTCAACAAAATCAATAAAAGCAATTTATAAATACCGGTTTTGATTCTGACACATTTCTTACTTTCACCTGGAAACAAAACTCATCTGAGTTGTGCTTCTTTGTTCTCTAAAATCACAATGAGTTTTTGGTGATCATTAATCTATAACTGGAATTAATTTTTACAACAAAATTTAGGAAAATATATTTTATTTATTGAATAACATTAAACATTCCATAACCTTTCATAGTTTTTTTCTGAAGTTTGTAAGTTTTGATCAAGTCACCCTGGTTAATTTTTCTTTCTTTAAGTATTATATGTTAAATTGCATGTAAAATAGTATATTTTATTATAAAAAAAACTGCCTAAAAATTGTGTAGAAGATGGGAAATTCAAAATTCCCCTACTTGAACAACAAAAATAACCCTCACCCTAACATGTTCAATCATTGTCTGTTGACATGACTGTACAATGTTCAGGGTATTATGACATTGTAGTTCATGTGACCCAAAAATGTGTTTATTTGCAAATTTATTATGATTTTAGATATTTTTTTAAAAAAATAATGAATACTATGTTTATTAGATATCAAGAAATATAAATTATTAAAAAAATATTTTGACTTGAAATACTTTATGTTCAAAAATATAATGTTATATTAGCTTCTAATGTAAAGTATGGCTTAAATAAATTACAAGATTAGCTTTATGTAAACAATGTAATTTATATTTATGAGTAAGAATATATCACAATTTTGCAGTAAATATTTAAAAAAACTTAAACTTTTTTAAGCATAATTCATTAGATATAAGAGAAATAAATAATTATTCGTTATGATGCTTAAAAATAATAAAAATTAAGAAATAATTTGTTGATTTTATAAACTGAAAATATTTTTTCTATAAATGATGATATATAAAGTCTTTGTTTTGATTGCGATTTGATTTTTTTTATTAGTTACAAAAACAAAATGTGAACATTTAAAATTTATTGCAGTAGTAACCAAAAATGTCTATCAAATGCAGTCAAATTTATTATTTTGTGATGAGTAATAATAATTTTATCAGATATTTTACATTGATGTGTAAGACAATGAAAAGTGCAAAAAATGCTTAAATTTTTTAGTCCACACAGCAATAAAAAAAAGTTAAAGTTTATTAAAATATTTTGTATTCTTTTTCCTTTTACAAATTTGAACAATGAAATATTATTAAGATTAGGTGCACAACTTCATGGTCTCTTAAATTCATAATATATTCCAAAATTCTTGAAGCTAACATATTACCATCATATTTTTAAACTTCTCCTGATATTTTATTAGGATCTGCTGTTGTTTCATCTTTTAAATGTAAAAGAACTGTTTTAATTTCATTAAGCTGCATATGTTTTTTTTTAAAATCTCAATCAGCAGATAAAACACTATATCATTACTAGTCATCAAGTTTTTTGTGTATCATTATTCAAAAGATAATAAAATATTTTTCTATCTTTATTATTGTCATAATGTAAGAGAATATCAATTATTTATCAGTTACACATATTGCTTTCAATGCATCAAAAAGTTTTAAAATATGTCTATATTGTATTTCCAGTTTCAATTCACCAATCATTGCCTCACCTCAATAATAGAGATTGAATGTTTGCAATTACATCTATTTGTTGTGAAGTTCCTAATTTAATCTATTATTCAGCCAAGCAGAAAATCTCATGTGCCTTCATTTGCTTAAGTCAATAATAATAAGATTCATTGTAACAAAAGTAGTCAATAATGTTTTTAATGAACTCAAGAATAGATTTATTTGCATACATAAAATGTCTTAAGAGATATTTTATGCTTCACTAATATTACAGTTATGAAAATCAAATTGGCAAGTGTTGTGCTTAATATCTATTAAAATTTATAGCATTTAAAAAATAAACATCACATATTTTGTGAGTATGATTAGAGTAATATATGTGTTTCATTGTAACTATTATTGTGATATAGAAACATACTAATCTGTAATATGTTCAAAGGTTTGAGTTTGTAAATGTTCACATAATGTGATTTTTTTTTTTTTTGCATTCTGACTCCTAACTAAAATATAATATATTAAATGTCATTATTTTGCTTGAGAATGCACTCATGTTTCTATATACTAAGTTTTCTGTCTAAAAAAGTGTTGTGACAGTGAATACATGTTCTGTCCTTAAATTTAATAATAACTGCCCATTTGAATTTACAGCATCAATATGAGTATTTACATTAGCTTTGAATCAAACTCTTCTCTTTATACCAACATGTGCACATATGTCTACAAGAAAAAGAAAAAAAATCAATCTGAAGAGAGGAGTTGCTATTAACTGTAAAAAGACCCATTAATTTATCTTGGATGTCTTCAAGTAGCTGAGACAGGCAAATTTTTAATGTCCCTCCATACATTCTTGTTATTGCAGCTGTTATTACTATGTGATTATATATAGTATACCAACATGGATGTACTGGTCACCAACATGCAAAAGCCAGTGTGGTTAATTTATTGTATTCTTACCTCTGAGTTTAAGATCAAGAAACACCATGATCTTTCTTCTCAGCTGCATGATAATGCACAATGAATGTATGAGTAAATGATAAATATTTTTCCAATAGATATATACAATCATTTAAAGACAAAAATAATTCATGGCCATTTCAGGATGCTGTAAAGTCACCAAACCACTGCCTTGGTTGGTGGCTAAAGTTGGAAAATTCTAAGAATCTCCTGAGTGTGGACCAAGGTGCTATTTGATGATGACATTTTATTTAGGAACTTACAACTGCAGATGACTTTCAAGTGAAGGAAGATTGCAAGAATTATAATAAGAACTGTTTTATATTAAATGTGACATTATTGGACTTTGTGAAGTTAGAATAAAAGGTGAAGAGTCAAATCATTTAAAATGTGGACATGTGATCTACTATAAAGGGACACACATTAGAAATATAAGTAAAGTAAGATTTAATATAAATAAAAAATGGAAGGACAATATTGTAGAGATTGATTGTGTATTGGACAGAATGGCAATATTAATTACAAAACATAATATCAGACACCAAATGCAAATTGTTCAGGTTTATGCCCCAATAAGTTCTTATAGTGATGATGTAGTAGAAGACTTTTATATAGTGTACAAAAGGCTTTTGATCAGATTAACAATTTAAAATTTTTGTGGAAGGCTTTAATGCTAGAATTGGTAAAGATATGAAAAATGAACGTGCTGTAGGTAATTTTGATTATGGTAATAAAAACGAGAGAGGACATAGACTTGTGGAGTTTGCAGAAAAAAAAAACAACTTTACATTATGAAATCTTTTTTTGAAAAAAAATGTTAAATGGAATTGGACATTGAGGCATCCAAATGAAGGTATAACAGAATTGAATTATATTTTGACTAAAAGAAAATATGTATTTCAAGATTGTAATGTTGTTAATAAATTTAACAGAAGAAGTGATCATCGATTACTAAGTTGTAAGATATGTGTTAATGAAAAACTAAAGAGACATAAATTATTAAGAAAAAACAATATTTGCAGTTGATATTCCTGATCATCAGAAACATACTAATCTATTTCAATTATAACTTACAAATAGGTTTCAAGTATTAATAGATTTTGAACATAATTCTGATTCGAATGAAATAAATATGAAAATACCTGATACACTTTTAAAAACTGCAACAAAGACAGCTGTTAGAAAAAAAAACAGCAATTGACCAATAAGAGTTCTCCTGAGACTAGAAAATTTATATAAAAAAAGAATGAATATGAAGATATACAAAAATGATGCTTTGAAAAGGATTGAATATCTTGAATTTTGTAAAATAGTGCAGAAAAGAGTTGAAAATGGTAAAATAAATTATAACTGTGAACTAGCAAGGAAAGCTGCAGAAAAAAATAAAAGCCTCAATAGTGTAAAACAACATTTTGCTATTGGTAAAAAAATTATATCTGCAATAAGAAAAAAAAAAGGAATTATTACTAAAAAGAGCGATGACATCATGAAATAGGTAAAATAATTTCATTTAAAATTATATAGTAATAAAAACAATTACCTCCTATATCTACTGTATTTTTTAAGTTAGCCAGAATTTTAAATGAAGAACTGAGACATGCAATTAAATTAATGAAGAAAGAAAGGCTCCAGGTAATGAATTACAATTGATATATTAAAAGACGCAGTTGAAAAAATATAAATTTTTTAACAATGCTATATACCAAATGTCTATATGATAAAGATGTACCAGATGATTGAAAGAATGCATTATTAATATTAATATTTATAAAAGGTGATAAAGAAGATATTAGAAATCACATACCTATCAGTCTTTTATGAGTTTCATACAAAATTTTTACAAAAATAATTACAACTAATCTATAGTAAACATTGGATTTCCACCAACCAAAAAAAAAAAAAAAACTAAATTTAAAGTGGTTTTAGTATAGTAGATCATATCCAGTGTTGAGAGAAGTTAAAAAAAGGACAATGAGTATGAGTTGTCATTATGTTTTGGGTTTATGGATTAGGAAAAGGCACTTGATTCTATAAACATTTCTTCAGTGGTTAAAGCATTGGATCATCAAGATACAGATTTAAGTTATTGTCATATTTTAAATAATATTTATAAGAATAAAACAGGAACAATTATATTACATAATGATAGTAGGAAAGTTAACATTGAGAAATGTGTAAGACAGGACAACTCCATATCTACTGAAGCAGTCGGATCTGAGTTCGATCCTAGCTTCATGTTATTTACCCTAATACTAACCTTAAATTTCCGATGCAATGGGGCTTTATACGTTCAATCCACGCTAATTTCCATAATGAATAACTTGTTTCAAATACGTAGTAAAATTAATTAGTTTAGTTTAAATTGGATCAATTCTCTAAATAAATTCATGATAAAATATTCATGAATTTATATATATTAAATTGCGTGGATTGTGCGTATATATATATTTGTAAATATTAAATATATATAATTGTTCGAAAATTTCATTGCGTCGGGAATACTTGTTTTTTTTCACCTTTAAATAATTTGTAAAGTTTTGCAATTAAAAGCTACATTCCTTCCATAGTCTTTCAAATTCTCAAAAACAACAGTAAAGTTTTATTAATAAAAAAAAGATAAGAATTCAATTTTTAATTAAAATCATTTCAGACTTAAGAATTCATTTTCTAATTAGGAAAGGAATTCAAAAATTAGTTTGAAAGCCTTATCGAAGGAATGTTTCTGAAAATAACTAATTATAAAAAAAAAAACAGATTGATAATAAAATGAGCGCTAGCCGGAGGCATCGGTGTACAGTAGATATATAGCCCTGAAAAGTAAAGAAAAGAAGACTAGCTTTGTTGTAGAGTAGTGCAGTGAACTCTGTGTGTATAAAAATTGTATTTCATCATGATAGAGGGCTAGAACATCAGGAATCTGGCTATGGTTCCTAAAGTCCCGAGAAATCTTCAATGGAGCTGCTGAACCTTTTTCCGGACCGATCATTCTGCTAAAATTATGAAAGCTACTAAAATACTGTTCCAGTAGTCAACCAATGATGCCTACGTTTTCAACAACTTGGAGGTGTAACTTAAGGACCAGCGGAAGGGGTAATATATTTCTATAATGAACGTTAAACTTTCTGGCCAGTTCGAACTTTATTTTACACTCCTCCTATTTAAGAGCTGTTTATTATTTAATGTAAAAATCTTTATAAAATGCTACTATAAATTTATATTGTAATTCTTTCAATCTCTAGTCTTTAAACTTTTTCTTTTCTTACCTGGCGGTTCGTTTAACATATTATATATATATATATATATATATATATGTGTTTATCGTGTGATTTATTAATGCTATTTAAAAATTATATGCCAATAATCTTTCAACTCAATGAGCTCCTCTGTTCTATTTGCCTCATGCAAATATTATAATATTAATTTCAAATAGTAATTCTCGCCCATTAGAACTAAATTTGAAAGTTCTATTAATCATCGAGTCGAAAGAAAATATTACATGTTTATTATTTTTATAATTGGCTAATAATAAACTATTAGCTCCATTTTTCACCTATGTCCCCAGATCCTAAGTTACAAGTGTTTATATACTCACAAAATGTTAAAATATTGATTTCTTGTTCTACTAATATATATTTATTCGAATATAACCTTAAATGTTTTTATTGCAAAAAGGGTCGATAAAGGGTTAAATGTATTTTAATTCCACTTTGTTATTTTATATTAATATTCAGGAAGGGCATGATATTAGGGCGTAATTAATATAGTTTATAAATGTTTTAAAATAGTTCGATAAATGCACGTTTGACTTTAATTAATTGGTCAAGTCATCACGTAGAGCATTCTACATGGGTTTTTTTTTTCAACGATGACTATCAAGTCATCATCATCAAATGTTGCTGACGTAGGGCCATCTTCCACTCCGTTAAGCTGGTCGGTGATCATATTCTCTTATTTAAATTTCTCAAGGAAGAAAGTACTTCCTTTCCGATTCATTAGTCAAAGGGCGTAAGACTTGCCAAATGCAAGCCGCCATAGGACTTCGATCATCGACTAGCGATCATCTTTCAATTTTACTCTCTGCCTTGTAATTCGTCAGTACCATTGCATCTTTGTTCCGGTAAAACCCGCTCTGTGCTCGTAATTCATGATGAAGTGATTTAAATTAAAGTCGAACCAATTCTCAAATATATTTAGTTTAAATCAGTTGTCAAATCAAGATTAAAGTTATGCCTTAAAATACGTTTTGCTCTTCATGAATAGATTTCTGAATGTGAAAATAAATCTCACATTCCACCGTAATAAAATTAGAACAATCATTTCCGTTCTTAATGAATACCTTTATCTGCCTTTATATTTCTTGTTGGGGGCAATCCCATGTTGTGTAATACTTGTTGGCATATGATAAGGACCGCCACTCTTATTATATTTATAAATTCTTTTAAAGACTAGAGGTAACTAATGCAATCTATATTTTATTGAACAAAACAAATTATTATTATTATTAAATATTGTCTAACATACTTGGTTTCTTAGTTCATCATTCTTTTTATAATTATTTAAATGTTCATACCCGCTATCTGTGTTGGCAACCCGAACATACATATGATTTGATTTAAAAAGTATTCAAAGTAATTAATTATTAGTTATTCGTGTCAGTGCAAGGGTCTCTAGTCCTCACCAACCGTTGAACTAGTTCTTGGCGCATAGCACTGTGCCGTCGATTTCTGCTATCTGAGCTGTTGAGTTGGGTTTGAAACCTAGTTTAGGTTAAGCTGAGTTTGAATCCGATTTGACTTGCGGTGGTGGTGGGTTTTGACCGGTACACTACAAAACATTTTACATTAGTGTTGCAAGAAGTATTTTGTGGATTAAAATAGGAATCTAAAAAAGTGAAAGTAAATAGAGATTATGTATGTCATTTAGATTTTGCAGATGGTGTATTTTTTTTTTTTTTACAAATGCTGTATACCTGTGAAAAATGTTGCAGGAGTTATCAGATGAAAGTAAAAAAAGTAGGACTAAAGATAAATGTTAAAAAGATTACAGTCATTTCTAATGGATTTTCTCAAAATTTGAAAAGAAAGATTGGTTATGATGAGTTAGAAGAAGTTAACAGTTACAAATATATTGGACCGATTATTAATACAAATGTAAACATAATGGATGAAATTAATCATAGACTTACACTTTGTTGTTGTGTTTTTGGTAGAAATAACTTCGTACTAAAAGAGATTATGTCTATGTGTTTGAAAAGGAAGATTTTTAATAAATGTGTTTTGTCAGTTCTTACTTATGGATCTGAGACTTGGACACTTAATGAAAGACCAATACAGATACTTCAGATTACTTAAAGAAGTATGAAGAGTTGCATGTTGGGAGTATCAAGAAGAGATTGAAAACATAATATTTGGGTAAGAGAACAAACAAGTGTAACTGGCCTCATTGAAAAAAATAAAAGATTGAAATGGAGTTGGGCTGGACATATTTCTAGAAGAGATGAAAATAGATGGACAGTTGAAATTTTAAGCTGGATTCCAAGAGATTGTAAAAGACCCAGAAAGAAGCTAAAGATCAGAGATGGATTCACTTGGAGAGACCTTCATCCTGCAGTGGATTGATTATATATATATATATATATATATATATATATATATATATATATATATATATATATATATATATATATATATATATATATATATATATATATATATATATAAAAATATATATATATATATATAGCTGATGTTAGATAATAGAAAAGGTATCTAATTAAATATGATGCAGCTAGTGCCAGAACAATTCATTTCTTCAAATTGTTACAAATTAATTTCAGATGTCTAGGATAACTTTAATTATTTAAAAGGTTATTAAAATGAATACATATAGATGTTCCCCAATTAATATTTAGCTACAATTTTATATGGATTTTTAAACGTCTATCTAAATTTTAATTGTCATTGTTTAACTACATCTGAAACATCTTTCATTTTCTTGTATTTTTCAGTAAGATAAAGATTTTAAATACACTTTGAAAATTTATCACTTCAATATATGTATACTAACTTTTGCTGGTTATTATTACATACATATAAATATTCATTAAAAACCAGTCAACTCTTAGACAATATCAATAACAATCAACAAATTCAAACTGTTGTCAAGGCACTCTTCTTATAACAATAAACGTGGAATCCCTAATTTCATTTTAAAAAATATATGACCTTCCAAAAATAAAATATTTGATTTCTTAGTTAAATTTTAGTATGATGTATTATTGATCAACACTTGCGATTGTTAGGCGTTAACCACAGATTTCTCGTTATAAAAGTTTTTTGAATTCATATGTATTCACTGTCCTGCATGGTTAAACACAATACTAGAATGTCAGACTCAGCAATTAAACCTACATGTATTGTGCCTAAAGCTGGTCCTCGTACTTCTTATGAACTCCTGAACTTTAAACAATTACATTCCATATATATTTAGTTGCATTTATTAATCCCAATTTTAATAAATGGATGCAAAATATATTACAATTGGCTATTTTATATAGTTAACTTACGTTTTTAAATTTATTTTTGTTTTAGAAAATTTATACACACCCGCACGTGTATATGCATAAACTTAAAAAAGAAGAACAAAAGACGTATATATATATATATATATATATATATATATATATACACATATATATTAAAGTTTTATATATATATATAAATTAATTAAGTAAAATTATGATTGAACCTAATTGTTAACACTAATTGAAAATAGCTGTTATTATTGCCAGTTAGAAATAATTTTATTTTAAAACAAGTTATCTTAATGCTTTAGTAATCGATATTTTATCTAGTGAAATTAGATTTTATTGAAACAAGTAAACATTGATAAACTACGTTACAATAACAAAAGCATCATTTCCTAAAACTTTTCTCTTTAAATACATTATTGCTAATTGAAAAAGGAACTTTAATTTTCTCAATTTACTTTCTAACGCCAAAAAGCTGAAAAAAGCTTTAAAAATAGAATTAAATAAATAAATAAAAAAACCTGTTGTATATGTTACTCGTTTATGTTTTTATTTTGTAAAAAGTAAACTAAAAAATAAACATAAAACAAAAGATAATATTAGGCATGTAATTGAAAGTTTTCTCAACTCATAGGAATATTAATACTTTCATAACTTTTATTAGTTTTTAAAAGAAAAAAAGTGGTGTTAATATTGCATTTCCCAAATATCCATGCATTTATAAATTATGACATAGAACAAAAACATATAAACAAATAATTGTGTTATATATATATATATATATATATATATATACAGCCCCAAATGTATAATATATATATATATATATATATATATATATATATATATTATACATTTGGGGCTGTACAAATCTTCAACGGGATTGTATTAATAGAATATTTTAATTGTCTGATTTTCACTTAAGAAGTATTAAGATCAGGCATTCTTTAGCAACCTTTAATTTAATCATTTAAAAAAAAACAAATTTGTTACTCTTTGTGGATAAATTGAGTTTATTTTGGAGATTAATGATAGCAGTAATAAATCATCATTCATAAACTTAATAAATGTGGTTTGCCTGTAAAATTTCAAGTGCTAGACATGTAGTTGGTGATAACTGTGCAGTTTGACAAATGTAGATACAAATTACATAGAAGCAGACAATCTCCAAGAGCTAAGAATGATTGCGCTCATATGTCAATAAATATAAAATAAAAAAATAGGACAATCCAACCTTTTCCACAGTTTTAATGTTATTGAAGCAATGTTGACACATTAGCATATTCATTTTTAAATATTGGAGATTGTCTTCTTTCATTTAATTTACATATATAATAAATTTAAAGCTTATTTAATATTTCTATAAAAATACATTAATGTTATATGATTAAAGAAAAATATATAGTATATTTAAAATAAAGGCTTTGTGATAAATTAAATGCTTTGTATCCAGAATGATAAACAAAAGTTTGCTTAACTAACATCAAACTTGAAAAAATAATGGATTATTATTTTCCTATCAATGTTGTGATGCATAAACATAATCATTATCATCATCAACCATTATCAATCCACTGCAGGAAGAAGGTCTCTCCGAGTTCAATCCATCTTCTCTGATCTTTAGCTTCAATTCTCCACATAACCTTTCCACAATTTTTAATTTCATCCATACATCTCATATGTGGCCTCTATCTGGTCTTTTACAATCTCTTGGAATCCAGTTAAGATTTTAATTGTCCATCTATCATCATTTCTTCTAGCAATATGTCTAGCCCAACTCCACTTCAGTCTTTTAATTTTTTTCAATGAAGTCAGTAACAACCGTTTGTTCTCTTACCCATATGTTGCATTTTTTGATCTCTTCTGTTACTCCCAACATGCATCTCTCCATACTTCTTTGAGTGGTTTGAAGTCTCTGTATTGTTTTTCTATTAAGTGCTCCAACCAAGTTTAATTATATTAATAATTTCATACATTATGTTTCTATCTGTATTAATAATCTAACCAAATTATTGTAACTGTTAAAATCTTCTAACTCATCATATTCAATCTTTAATTTCATATTTTGATAAAATTCATTAAACAATACTTTAGTTTTTTTAACATTTATTTTTAATCCTACTTTCCCACTTTTGTCTGATAACTTCTGCAACATTTCCTGCAGCTCAAATGCATTATTTGCAAAAATAACTATATCATCTGCAAAATGTAAATGACTTAAATAATCTCCATTTAATTTCACTCTTTTAGCTTCCCATTTTATTCCACAAAATACTTCTTGCATCACTGCTGTAAAAAGTTTTGGAGATATGGAGTCTCCCAGTCATACACTTTTTTTCAATGTTGACTTACCCAGTATCATTATGTATGCTAATTGTTGTGGTTGCATTTTTATAAATATTCTATAAAATATGACAATATCCTGAATCTATACATTGATGACCCTATGTTTTAATCACTGAAGAAAAGTTTATAGATTCAAATGCTTTTTCATAATCCACAAATCCAAAGCATAATGGCAACTCATATTAATTTGTCTTTTTTATAACTTTTCTCAATACCTAGATTTGATCTACTGTACTAAAAACACTTTTAAATCCAGCTTGTTTTCTTGGTTGGTGGAAATCCAATGTTCTCTGTAGATGAGTTGTAATTATCTTGGTAAAAATTTTGTATAAAACTGATAAAAGGCTGTTTGGGCTGTAACTTCTACTATCTTTTTATCACCTTTTTAAAATATAAATACTGCATTCTCCCAATCATCTGGTACATCTTTATCATTTGGACATTTGGTATATAATTTTGCTATTTTTTTTATTTCTTCACCTGCTTCTTATAATATATCAATTATAATTCCATCATTACCTGAAGCTTTTCTATTCTTCATACATTTAATTGTATGTCTCACTTCATCATTTAAAATTCTAGCCAATTCCAAATATGGAATAGATATAGGAGGTACTTGTTTTTTATTACTATATAATTCTTGGTAGAAATTTTTTACCCATTCTATGATGCCATCTTTATATTTAGTAATAATTCCATATTTTTTTCTTTATTGCAGATAAAAATTTCCTACCAATACCAAAGGTGTTGTTTTACATTCTTGAGACTTCTATTTTTTTCTACAGCTTCCCTTGCTAGTTCACAGTTATATTTTCTTCAATCATTTTCAAAATTTTTCCTCACCATTTTACGAAATTCAAGATACTCAATCTTTTTTAATGCATAATATTTGTATATCTTGATATTACTTATTTTCTTCATAAATTCCAAGTCTCAGTAGAAATTTTTTTGGCCAATTTCTGCTTTTGTCTACCAGCTATCTTTGTTGCAGGTTTTTAAAGTTTATCAGTTATTTTCATATTAATTTTATTCAAATCTGAATCATGATCAAAATTTACTAATACCTTAAACCAAATTGTATGTTCTAATTTAAATTCATTAGAATGTTTCTGAAGATTGGGAATATCAACTGAGTATATTGTTTTCTTAACAATTTTTGACTCTCTAATTTTGCATTAACATGAATCTTACTAATTGTTGTTAACTTCCTATGTTAAATTTATTAAGAATTTTACAATTATTAAACTATGTAGTTTCTTTTAGTTAAAATATAATCCAATTTTGCTATATATTCATTTGGAAGCTTCCATGTCCATTTCCATTTAACATTTTTCTCAAAAAAATTATAATATAAAGTTTTTATTTTTCTGCAAACTCCATAACTCTATGTCTTACCTCATTTCTATTACCATAAACAAAATTACCTACAATACTTTCATTTGTTTACCAATTCTAGCATTAAAGTCACCCATAACAATTTTAAAATGCTGTTTACTCTGATAAAAGACATTTTGTACACCCTTATCAATATTTTCTACTATTTCATCACTATGATAACTTGTTGGGACTTAAACCTGAAGTATCTGCATTTGGTAACTGATATCAAGTTGTATAACTAATCTTGTCACTCTGTCAGAAATACCATCAATATCCACAATGTTGTTTTTCCACTTTTTATTTATAATTAATTCTACTCCACTTGTATTTCCAATATGTGTACCTTTATAATAGAGTATATGTCCACTTTTTAAAATCAATTGTCTTTTCACTTTTTCTTCTAACTTCACAAAGTCCAATAATATTGCATTTAATATAAGACAGTTCTTCTTCTAATTTTTGCAATCTTCATTCACTTTAAAGTAATTTACAGTTGTAAGTACCTAAATAAAAAGTCATCATCAAATGTCAGTCTGTGTCTGCAATCAGGGGATACTAAAGCTCCCTCCACTTTCAGACACCAACTACTGCTTTGGTTGGTGATTTTATAGCATCCTGGAAATAATAGCCATGATTTATTTTTTACTGTCATAATTGTATATAACTATTGGAAAAATATTTGTCATTTACACAAACATTCATTCTGTCTTATCAGGCAACTGAAAAGACCATGGTGTTGTTTGATCTTAAACTCAGATGTAAAAAGCCAACAACATCACTACACTGGCTAATGCATATTGCTGAGAAGCCCATCCCTGTTTATATTTTATATGAATAATCACATAATAATTACAGCTGCAATGACAAGAATGTATGGAGTGGAAATTTAGCAATTTCTCCTGCTTACTTCATTTAAGGTCTTTAAGAGGAATCAAAGGGTCTCCTTTTAGTTAATAGCAAACTCCTATCTGCACCCATGCATAAATATAGTCATTCTTAAATATTTGTGGTTCTCTGTTTCAATTTAATTTAATTGATTAATTATTTAGTAAATGCTAAAACATTTAACAATAAACTAGGTTTGTTTATAATAAAGAAATTTACCTTGAACCTAAGCACTTTAAATTATTACTAAAAAGTATCATAATCCATAGCATTATACAATTAACAACAGTTGAGATTTGGTTTTATGTTATTTTGTGTATTATATAATAAATTAGCATAAAATTGAAGATATATGAGTAATTTTATATTATAATGATAGAAATGGTAGCTGGAAATGACATTTTTAGAAAGATGGATACTAGTATCTTTTTTATTTATAGTGTTCATATCATTAGCTATTGACCATGACTACTTCACACATCTCTTTCAGTGATGTTACTCAAAATCAACCATGTCAATCCTAGAGAGATCAAAATTTCACCTGGTTGCAACACATGGGTTAAGAAAACAGAAGATAGTTTGCTGTTCTTAGTCCAATTGTATAGATAATTAAGCTGGGTAAGTCTTATAAAGATATTTTAAGCATATCTAATATATCTATTTACAAGATAAATATTGTATTGACATTAGTCAATGTATTCATTTACTTAGGATATTTATATTAAGAGCTTTTTAATTTTTTAATTTTATTTTATTTTTTGTTGCATTGCTTAGGAGGTTTTTAGAATATAATGAATTGAAATGAGATGATTTATGTTTTTCCTTTAATAAGCAGCTAAGAAATATATTGCTCTGCCATATTTTTGTAACATATATATTGTTGAGCATATAGATATATGTTATGTAACTCTTTGTTTTTTTAATACATTGTATTTTTTGTTGTCAATGATGACAGCAAAATGGAAAGCCATACCATTGTGAGAGTGTAAATGGTTACAAAGGCATTGAATGATTTTTATTTCTTTATATTGTTTATGAGCATACTTTTAAAATTAATTGTGTCTTTGAGTAATACAAAGAAACATAAAGGTGAAATGTCTGAACATGTCTCAAACATATGGGATGTATTTTATGAGAGGTCATTGCATACTATGCAAGTCAAATGTATGTTTAATTGTGTTCTATGAAAAATAACTTTGTTGTTATTATGTCAAGTAGCAGATTATGTGTGAATATTTGGCATGAGTGAGGCACACATAAATTTTGAAATTTAGTCAGTATTATTTTAGTAAATAGTGTTGACCAAAGTTGCCTTTTTGGGTAAATTGACTAATAGCAAGCAATAGTATAGATGGAAGAGTTTCTTTAGAAAGGGGTTAGTAGTAATTATGATGTACATCTCAGATCTAAGGTAGTATGTGAATGATTATGGAAATATCAGATTAATCCCAACCTAATTATATTGGGAAACAGACATTTTAGATTGATAGAAGTTGTGATGTTGATTGCCATATATATGTTTTTGTTATTCTCATGAAAATCATGTTTTTTTGGAGATGCATCCAAGGGCTGTACTAGGCAAGTATACCTCCTAGAATGACATTGATGATGATAACATTTATAATAGGGTATAGCAATTTAGAGTTGAAACACTTTATTTTTGTATTAAATTTCTCTATGACAAGAACATTTATGTGACGACTTAGTTGTGTTTTTTGAAAGGTTAATATGTATGCCAAGAAAGAAAGAATATGTACCTGTGAAAAGTGAGGAAAAACGCCAACCATTAGCTATTTGCCATAAAGATGATATGTTGCTTTTTATCATGGATCATGTTATAGTTTCAAATTTCTTCAGATTATGAAGTTTCATAGGTATTATCAGGTCCCTGAATATTATGGAAACATAATCGACTTATGATATGATCTTGATGATTGTGCATAGGTATGGAAGAAAATTAGTATATATGCATTATGCTATGTCCTTATTCATGGAGACTATGCATATATCAAATATAAATGATGCAAGTAGGGAGCCTTATGGGGTGCCTCTACTTAAATTAAAGGGCTGAGAGAGTCTCAGGTAATTTTTAAGTTTAACAATTATTGTTGTGATAGTTTTTAATAGCTGTAATAAAGGGTGTGTAATTTGATAGCATTTGATTTAATACAGAGAATAAGAAGTCCCAGTCTTCAATTTAAAAGGCTGCTTTGAAGTCTATCTAGCATGCCACATAGTTTTTTAGTTTGTTTTGTTTGATATAGAGTATTGTTTCTTGTGCTATTAATATTTCTTGGAATGTTTTTGTCTTTTGACAGCAATGTGTGAAGTGGAAATCTTAGGTAAAGCATATACATTTAATTGTTTGAGTGTGATTCTAGCAAACATTATCTGATCAATGTCTTCTAATGTAATAAGACACAAACTATTTACTCTTGAATGTTTGTTTTTAGAGTTTTTTTATAGAAAATATTATAAGTGTCGATAAGAGATGGATATGATATTCCTTCAAACAAAGTTGATTATAGTATTTTTGTAGAAATGGAGATATAATGTAGTACACTTGCTTATGTCAGCTGTAATGAGGTTATTTGCTAGTGAGATAGGTTATTTCATTAACACTATTTCATCAAGAACTTGTTTTGATATGTAGTAATTTTGTGTGAAGTTTGTTTCACTTGTTGATAATGATGAAATGTTCTGAGATATTTTAAGGGAAACTTTCAAGTGGTTCAGAAGCTCCTCATTAACATTACTACAAGCATATGGGATTAAAAATTATGCATAATTTGTTGTAGTTTTTATTAATGCTGATAAATTTGGTATAATTTTTCTCAGTCTAAAAAAACATGTTGTTCTGGTTAATTGCTGGGGTAAGAGTTTGTTTTTACATTTGGGGCTTATAGATGAGATCTTTTGCTTCATCAAATCTTGTTATACCTTTAAGGGTTCAGTTTATGTCTTCAATACATCACTTTATTAGATTTGTTGGGGTTATAGTGTGATAGACGATCTGAAAAGCATGTATTTAGTATTTTTTTAGTTGAGACCATTTTTCAATTGGGAGAGATTTTTCAGCTGATGTCGATGGTTTCTTACTATTAATATATTACAGAAATCATCTATGGTATGGTTGAATTGTCTAGGGAGTTCTTTTTTATATGAAAATGTATATATAGTTTGTTTGTTTTGCTGACATCTTTGCATGATGATTATGCAGATTTGTTCAGAAAATGAGGACTGCAGTTAGGTGAATTGAGTCTTTTAGATTTATAGGAGAACTAAAAAAATATATTGATGAGAGAAAAGCCTTGCACACACATGAATGTAATGTTGTTTGGTGGATATAGGTGGGCTAATGGCAGCTGAGTAAGTTGCAAGAGTTTGGCTTTCAAAACGAATGGCAAGTCATTGTAGCTGCAGTTAAAGTCACTACACATGATAATTGTACTGGTCTTATGTAGTATTTTGTAATTCTTATCTATGAATTAGAGTGGTAAATACTGTATGTTAAAAGTGGCTATCATTAAATTAAATGCTTCATTTACAATATTGTCAACAAATGTTTTCTTAAATAATATTAAAGTTGGAACTAAAAATGGCCCATCATGTTCTTAATCGTGTTTTTTAACACACATGTGGGATCATTCTTAAATTATTCTTAGCATTCAGAGATCATATTTTAGGCTAAGTATAATTTCTATTTAATAAAATTATATATATAAAAAAACTTAATGTTGATATTATAAGTCATTAAAATGAAAGTATCTCATTACATTTTTATTATTTAACTAAAATGTCAGAGTGATATATACAGTTTATTGGCTGGCTTTATTTTCAAAATTGTTAATAAATGATTGCTTAAGTAACATCAAGGCTACCTGTAGAAAAGGGTAGACTGACATTGTCTTCTGTATATATTTTGGAACATGATTGTAATCAGTTTCAGCTCCCAATGATTTTCAGCTTCTATATATACCTTAGTCCATGAGTATATATATATATATATATATATATATATATATATATATATATATATATATATATATATATATATATATATATATATATATATATATATATATATATATATATATTCTAACCTCCCCCCGTGCATTCTCACCCCAAAATATACTGTTTATTACGAATATTACGGGTTCTAGCTCAGTTAACAAATAAATGAAATATTCAGTATTAATTAAAATGATTACTAGCTCTAATTTTAAAATACAAATACGGTTCAATTTTAAAATGAATTAAACAAATATTTACTATTTTCATGAGACATGGAGTGACAATACAGGGAACGAGATAGACTACATTGAGCCATTATCCACACGATACTACCTCAATGGCATAAGAACACTATCCCCCCTTTTTACTATACCAAATAACTAACTCATAGTATTCTTATGATTTTCTGAGCTGTATTCACTACGATTAAAATAATAATCATATCTTAATCTTTTTTATAACAAGAATGTAGCTCAATTAAATAAAATGAAGTAAAATAAAATAAAATTTCAGGTTCATAAATTGTATTCTAACTGATTTAAAATTACAGTAGTAACATATGAAAAGGGAATTTTATGTCATAATGTACTACACAGCAACTAATAATAATAAAAATAATAATAACAATAATAATATAATATAATCTTATTTCCTCCTAAAATGAAATAAATAAATACGTGCACGGTAGTATTTTAATAATCTGACAACAGAATACGTGTGGCAACATTAGCATATAATTTAGTGTAATATTGTGGCAACCGACTTATGACCAATAAATAATATAAAATTATGATCTTTTAATTTTAACATACCAATAAATTCTCAAAATTCTTATAACACTTTTATGTTTACCTTTTTTGCAAAATTTATATGTCTGTATCAATTATAAATGTATCGTGATTTCATGCATCCATGTGGAGAAATAACAACTTGGACACAAAACTTTAAAACAAATTTAAAACAAAGTTTATTAACAACATAAATAAATTAACAATATTTTTACACTATATACATTGGATATCCCTTACTTTCATATCTCAACTTAGTTTATTAGTTTATAAAATGGAATCAAAATATTATTTACTTTTCCTAGTTACATCTTATTTTTTTTTTTAACACTTAAGAAAATACAATATTATTACTTGATTTATTATTATGGTTAGCTTATTACAAAATGCATTTCTTATATGATTATCACAAACACTTTTCATCCCTAATATTATTAAAATTACATTTTTTTACAAAAATTTACATTCGTAATAAAATTCTACAAAATAACAAAATTTAGTTTCATATTGGTTGTATGGAATCTTACAAAGTCAAAACACTATTCTACATTCCGTATTAGGTTTTTATTGTTCATTATCCGATGTTTATTAATCCTAATATTCTCATTCAAGCCTTACTTCGGATGATATAATTATAACTATTAATATACCATGCACAAGTATATGTTTATTATACCTTATTGAATTTTCTCTTGATAAATATGCAATACTCATTCCCTCCAACATTAATATTTAAAAAAAAAAACATTCAAATTTTATTATCACTTTTAAAATACTTGGTTTAGATTTCTTTTCAAAATCTTATATTCATTTCTGAATTAATTTTACAATGTATTATATGATTCTTTCTCTCTTTATGATATTTTGGACTTTCAATTTTAAAGTTACACAATTCTATACATTCAAGCAAATAAACTATTCTTACATAAACGATAACATATCTTCAGTTCTATTTTATTCATTATTTCTTTGAAAATATCTTTCTGACCGATGCAGATTCACGAAATAAGGATAGTGAAGATAGATGCATAGGATTAAAATACAACTAGAATATTACTCATCATATACCTTGACAATCATAGCAGTGAATTAAAAGACACTATAGAGGAGTGACCTTTACCTGTCTACCAACCTCTATCATAGGAACGATGCTAAAGCTACTTCTTCAGCTTTATTCTAACATCAAAAGTTTAAAGATATGCGAAACACTGTCCAAACCATATGTGTTCAGTCATAGGGCTTAGTTAACTATACTAAATCACACAAAACTAAATATGATCCAAATCCCTTATATTTTTCTATTTCTTAAAAAAAAAAAAACACATCATCTTGGTTTCCTCTACACTAGTACTTCCAAGTCACTATCCGATCTTATTTCTCAAGATTTTTTCTATACTGTACATCGACAAATACATATCTGCATTACTAACAATAATAAAATTCATTGATATTTTAAAACTATTTGACTGTACTATAAGAAAATATTTTTACTACTTTCCTCCTTATATTTAATCATATACAAACTATTTAAATATCTGAATACTTTATCACATGAAAGTTCAAAAGAATCAGACAATTGTTCTGTTAAATTATATTATTAATATACTTTAAATAAATTGTTGCATGCATATTCCGAATTACTCCTATCTCATTATATGTTAAAATGTTGCATAAAATGTGTACATATAATTAAAACTTTCACACTTCATTTTTAGGTCAATAGATGATCTAAAAAAATACATTATGCATTATAAATAACTATTAAAATTACCAAACAAACTTTATCTCCTCGATCGCGTTCCGTAGGCTTCACCATCCATTTGATCCTTGTAGATATAAGATTCACATCCATACACTTTATTTTAAACACTATTTCTATAATTTTATCAAGCTATTATATTTAAATTTTAATATTATTAAATTTATGTTTTATGTTTTCCCTAATCTCACATAACATTTTATATTTTAAAATAAATTAGTAAAAAATATTCAAACTATATTTACTGTACTCCTTCATCAAATTTTCATGAAAACCGTTCATACTAAAGCCAAAAAAAATTGTTTATCATTTCTTTTCCATTCACTTAATGTTCCTCTCCCTTCTTGTTCAATTTTAAGGTAAAACAAATATTACTTCGTTCAATAAATATTTGTGAATGATAATCGTTGGTTTTTATAATATTTAATACAATTATTAATTATGATATTAGTTAATCCCGTAAAGAAAACTTCTAAATATTCTCTTCTAATTTTTCTTGCTAATATTTTCTCCCATGCAACTTTTACGATGCATCTTCTCAGTACTTTGATTTAAATATTCAATAAAACTTTTCTGTTTCCATGGATTCATTTCATTAAGTAAATTAGATTTATATTTTCCAAATCTTTATCTTTATTAAGCATTTCTCTAATGAACACTTTATAATATTTTTAATTCTTCTTAGAGAATGTTTTTCTGTTCCTTTTTCATAAAAACACAATAGCTCTTTCATATTATTATTCTGTAACTCTTTTCCTTCTTTTAAAATTCTGGTACTATATACTTTGTAATGTTTCCTTTAAAAAGACAAACATTCTTTCTCCATTATAACTTTTACATAATTTTTTCTTTATGATATACACATCTTAATTTTTTCCATAGAGAAGAATAAAAAAAAAAAAACTTCGGAGTAGCCTTTTAAAATTGTGCGTCATAATTTTTCCTGACGGCAAATAACTTTTCTTTTAAGTTTTCTGTATAATGTCCAAATTATATTTATCTGAGTTCTAATGATTTTCTGGTTGATCACAAATAAACTGTATTCAAGGCACTTTACAATTATTTTTACTTTATCAATACTTTTAGGTACTTTTTTCTGTAGTATTTTCATTTTACTGCAAGGTTTCTGCTAAACTTGAATAAAAATCCTGGTAAGAAATCTTTTAAATTAGCCTTCCATTTAAAGGCAGTTCAAAATATTATATTTTAAAACAAAACTTTTAAAATAAATACAAAAATTTTTAAATTATAACATTTTCTAGCTTACGATCTTATACAGCTAAAAAATATGTTCCTCCTTCTTTTACTTACACATTCCTTCTTTTTTGCTCCGTCTAATTCCTATTTTTCGTCTGCTAAAATACCTCCGTTGAGTGGTTAATGACTTTTTTAGTGCGAACAAATTTACACATTTTTAGTTTTATAATAGATTAAACTTTTTAAAATAAAGAATTTATGACGTCATGTTTTAAAATATTACTTAGAATAGTATTTTTAAACTCAATTATAGTTTTATCAAAATCATTTAAACTTTAAAACAATTATTAAAATAACATTCAATATTTCAACTTTTACTTTAACGATAGATAGCAATTACATTTAGTTTTATAATTCATAAACTTTATTATTATATTCTAACAAGTGTGTGTGTGAAGGTATATAATATACCGTCACATGATTACTAACTTTATCAGATGATTTTTTTTTTAATTTACGTCTCGGTCTAAATTACCAAAACTGATATATTTTATAAAAATTTGGAAAATAATTTAAAAATGTAGAACTAAATATAATTCTCACCATCCTAAAGTTTATCTTAAAATATATTAGATTAAATTTGAATATTAATTATAATTATAATATTACATATAGCGTTTATTTAATTTATTAGTTTTAAAACATTACAATTCGATTGTTAATATACTTTTAACTATTTATAGCTGTATTATTTTATATGGCCAGCTTTTACAACCATAAGCAAGGATATAATTAAGCTTTATTTAACTTTTTTTTTTAAATAATCCATTACACTTTTACATACCAGGTATTTTTCAGCCTTAAATTGTACTATAAAATCTAATCGATCATACAATTATCAATATATTACACAAACGTATTTTAAAATTTAAATTTTTTTTTTACCATTTGACCATTCTACCTTATTATGACCTATAAATAGTCACTTATAACAATTAAACTGCAATTATAATTTTCAAATTGCAACCAATGTATGACTTAAATAGTAAGTATAAAAATGCTCAAAACTAAATGGGTTTATAAATAATCATTAAAATCAGTCAACATTTAGGCAGACATCCTATTAATAAAAATAAAAAATTCAATCTGATGTGAAGACAACTTCTTTTTAACAAAAAAGTGAAATACTATATATATATATATATATATATATATATATATATATATTGTATCGGTCAGAATTGTATGTCCATTTAACAAGATTTAGAATTTAAGCAAAAGTACCCTAAATTCACTCATGTCTGAGATACACAGATCAGGAGCAATCATTAATTCTGCTGTATTTGCTCTTCTCTAAAACTATAACATTATAAACAACACTTCTGATGATAACAGATAAAATTTTATTCATTCTGGTACCGGAAATACAGCAGAGAAACATGAGATCTACAGAGTAATTAACGTAAATAAATAATATCAAATCTTGGCTCAATAAAATATATTATGTGAAGGGGCAATCTATATATTTAAATGAATTGCAAATAGCTAGCATTGCAGAAAAAAAAAAAAAAAACTTTAAATGTATATAGGATCCATCCAGAATGAGCAAAGACAGAATGACCCAGAGATAAATATCCTTAATCAGTCATAACTTCTAAATATTATTAACACTATTATAAAGATTAAATGGAATTCAATGAGTGAGATTCAGTAAGACACAAACGCATGAGTAATTCAACATAATTTAATGAACGTAAATAATTTAATTTACATTAAAAACATAGCACATATATCATGCGGTTATTACTTTGCTTATAGGCAACTGATTTAGTATGCTAATTAACTATAAATATTAATTTTATCAATGCTACAATCATTATTTTATGTAATGATAGGGACATTTATAAATTCATCTCCAAAGAGAGGTTTACTCTTGATATGACAGTTACATAATTTATCATTTATGAACACATCTGGGTCTGTACAAATGAGGTATGGGTTAGCCTAAATAAGCTTTACTGTGACAATCCTAAAATATTTGACTAGTTATAAAATGAGTGTTTTACAAACATCACTGTGCCATGTCTTATAGATAATATGTGAACTATACATAAAAGAAACTTGCAGTGCTGATCATAATGATAGCATTAAAGGTGGAGTTTATGTCTGTCTTTGGACTAAAAGCTTTATCATATAAGAGACCACTTGTATATATAACAAGGCAGTATTCAAAGAGACAATTAGTAAGGTTTCTTAGTATGTTTGCCGACATTATTCAATGAAGAGCCTTAACAAATTAATGTTTGTCCTGAGGTCAGAGCTACCAAATCTCATTCTCAGCCAAGTTACACAAATTCTGGAGAAATAATTATGACAAAGAAAAACATAAAATCTTGAGAATGCTATCATAATTAAGCAATGTGAATGTAGCTTAAGTCTCAAATATTTGAAATGTACATATTTAAGCTTAAATAAAATAATAATATCATGCATGATATGACAAAATATTAATCCACTCAGCAACATATGAAAAATCTTAGCAAATTAGGATGTCAAATATGGAAGAGGGAAATGTTATTTTTTTTATTTAACAAGCCCAAGTATTCTTAAATGATATTATATTATAAGCAGGTTAACTCTTGCTTGTGTATAAGTATTAAGTAGTTATTAAAATGTATTAATAATCAGATATATTTTTAAAAAAAACATTATAACATCAACAACAAAAGTTTATCTTATCCCATAATATAAAATTTTAGACAATCCACCATTAAGCATATGTTTCATAATATTCAACTAAGCGAACTGCATTCAATAAGAAATTTTACGTTTAACTTTTTAAATATTCCAAAAATATTAGCATGGTGGCTGAAATGATATAAGTTTGCCAGATTGAATCATTAGCACACTAAAACTAATTTAATAAAATACATAATTTAAAATAATTTTTGCCACATGAAAAGATAACTAAAGTGTTAAACTTTAAAACTAGTGATAGAATTAAAATATATAATTATGTGCCAGCGTTTGATAGAATGAGATTTTAAAACTTAAGAGAGAAAATCATAAATTTAACAATAATGAAGTTTATAGTCAATTACCAAATAAATAAAGATTACATTATAATTACAATTAAGATTTAGGAAGTAAGTGAGGAATATAAGAGTTCATTCTTCAGCAAAACGGATTGCCTTAAGTAGTTATGGCGGCCATTTAGAATAACGACACAAAGTTTGAATGCAAAATCACAATATTGACAAAATAATGGTAAACAACTTCCAATAGTTCTTTCAGAGTTAAACATAACAATTCTCAAGTAGTGATGGCATGGCAGGAAGGCAGGACAAAAGTGATTTAAGATCAGGGAGGCAAATTTTTTTCTACTCACAGATCATTTTGCTTCCACTCTCTAATCGAACACAAGAGAAGGGTGACTTGAACTTCTTTTGCATGTTCCTAGAACTTCTGTTCCGCCTATACTTGAAATTTGGCAATATTGGAAGATGTAAACAAATACATTCCAGAAAGCATTATTTAAAATTATTTTTAAAATTGCAAATAACTTTAAGAATATGATTTTTATTAGTATAACTTGAAATAGTTAAATGAGAATGACATTTTTAAATTGTAATAATACTTTCGAGAATATTCTGGCATTGCTTTAGCTTTACATTAATCATATTCATTTTTATACCTGTAATACATATACACACATGCACAATTATCTACGTGAATGGAATTAACAAGCTTGAAAATAAAATATACTAAAGTTAAAATAATAATTCAACTGGTTACACATAACCATTTTTGAATAAACAAGGTGGAAGTTATATGTGTATATGTGTGTGCTTAACATCCCTGGATGACCAAATAAACATATAAACTAGTTCAAACCCTACTTTAAAGGTATGTAATGTCATCAGACAGTGAAGTTAAATATATACTAAATATTTACCACTTCAATATATATATATATGATCAATAGATAACATTTTACAAAAACAATGAAAAACTGTATAATTTGTTTACATAAACGACAAAAGAGTCAGCATTCTTTATTTATTTCATTTGCCCACTTTCAAATCAGCTGATTTCAAGCTAATTTTGCTATCATCAGTGAAATATAGAGCTAAAAACTAGATCTAAACATTGATTCTAAGTGTTTATGCAAAACCTTTCTATCAGTTTGCAAGCATGAATTTTTCAGATTGGTCAAAGTCTTCAAATCCAGCCAAACAAGCTAGATAGCTATATGAGTCTGATATCAGTTCAGTTTCTCCACATAGTCAAAGCCTCTGCAATATATATCATTTGCAAAGTACATTTAAAGGTTTTTGCAAATGATATATATTGCAGAGGCTTTGACTATGTGGTGAAATTGAATTGAGATCAGACCCATTTTTTGTTTTTCATAAATGTACCATTAAAGGTTTTTGCAAATGATATTTTAAATTTATAAATAACATTTTAATGTTAACTAGAAGTAAGAAATATTTATTAAATATGGATCTTAATGTATTTACCATAATCAGATAGTGATAGTTTAAGGAAAGAAATGACTACCATTGTTGGTGAGAAAAAAGCTTTGTATAGCCAAGCATCTGGGTGGTCTATAACCAAAACTGAACAATTCCAACAGATGCAGTAAGAAAGCCAGATAGTCTTTCAAATTCAAGAGACCCATATTAATGAAGTTACACAAGCACCCAGGGTTGAAATAACACAAACTACAGAGAAGATGATGACCATGCAACTAATGTTCCAGAATATGATGGAAAAAATGAAAGAAGGCATATGCAGTATTTTAAAGAAAAAAAAATGACAGCCAATAACAATAGTTTAAGGGAAGAAATGACGGTTAATTTCAGTAATTTAACAATTAATATGGATATAAAAATAAATGAATTTGAAAGTAAACTTTTTGCAAATATGAAACAATTATCTCTTAGTTTAAATAGTGTCCAAGAAGATAATAAAGAATTGAAACAGGCTATGTCTGAAATGAGGTAAGAGATAGATGAGAAAGATGTAAGGTATCAACAGAGGTTGGAAGAATTGAAGCACACTATCACCAGCCAACTAGATAGTAAATATGAAGAAGTACAATAAAATCAAGTACATTTTAAGGAAGAAGTATCTGCTGAACAGAATATACATCAACATAAAATTCAGGAAGAATTTAATATCATTAACACCAAAATTGAGCAACTTCACTCCCGATTAAATAATGAAGTGGAATTGAATAACAAATCTTTTAAAGAGATGAGTCAAAATGTAAAGCATTTGGAGAAAAAGATAGTTTCTGGCGAATTGGAGACACTTCCAAATAATGTAAAATTAGGAACAGTAATTGAAGGCATAAAAGAAATTCAGGACTGGATGGACCATATGGACAAAGCCACTAATCAAAAAGCATATATAATGGGAATGCAGCCTACTGAGATTGATAGATAAACACAAACTAATTATGATAATGGAGATTAGTTAGGAAACGATTTAGAAGTAGTTTTCAAAGACAGTAGCAAAAATGATAATATAACACAGACTGGTGTGAACAACCATCACCAAGAACTCAAAACTTACCCTGAATGTGATGATGATATCCAGAGCAAATCACTATTTCATCAGATGATTATCACAGAAGAAGATCATCAGAATCATTACACTATCATACAACAGAGTAATGATGCAAAGAATCAGCACAATATTTTTGAAGTGATTGATCAAAATTTATTAAACCGAAAAGGAATTGTGGAAATGAACAAAGCAGAGAGTTTACAAGGCTCAGAATTCATGGTAATGCAACAAACAGAAACAAGGCACAAGACTCGGGATAGTCAAATATTAGAAAATGATGTAGAGAATGATCTGGAGATTGTTGCTAAAAAGCTCAGTGGAACAAATGACCACAACCCAGAATCCATTTTCTCACAAAAGGTAATAGCTAAAATAAGGGATAATCCCTTTAAAATTAACATAGATATTACGATATCAACTATACAGGTGTCTACCCAGCTAATTAACACTATGAACACAATATCGACAATGGCAAAAAGTCATCTATATTCACAAAGTCAGATAGAGAGTTCAAGCCACTCAACAAACCTATCCAGAGATAGTATAAGGTTTGAGATAGATCAAAAATATCATAGGTTGAAACAAGAACAGTTAGATGATACTGCTATATCTCAAGTAAAACTAAGCTCTCAAATTTTTAAAGCTAACCACATTATAATAAATTCACAATAAGTGAGATAATCTTATATTTTAAAGGTATCATGAAAAAATACATGAAAGAAAAAGAGATGGAAAATGAATTGGATATACATTTAAAAACATTCCATCAGACTCATATTTTTCAAGAAAGCAGAATTAAAATATTCTCCGCACAAGATACTGATGAACTAGATAGTAGCTATCAGAATATAGTGTTATTAACACACAAGACTGCAACCATGGTAAGTTATCACAATCACCACACAACATTAGAAAATTTTGATAATGACAAAGTATATGATCAATTTAAATGTTTGAAGTGACATTTAAATGTTCTCTACTATCAACATGATGGCCCAGATAGGCAAAACAAATGGAACATTGTAGAGAATGCCACATCAGGAATCACTAAACAAAGAGATTGCCAGTTTCATAAACTATGCAATACGTATGAAGGTCCCTTTTCATTCATTAGGCCTAGATATGCTAGTGCTTAAAAAACCAATAAAGTGATGGACCTTAAAGATTGCAACTTGGAACTTGTACACTGGATAACCCAAAAGTTTATGAACATAATGTTTTTATTTTGAGATAATATACTGTTAAAAAAACAACTTAATACTAGAAAGTTAATGCTAATTTAGTTACCTTTTTATATAAATATTATTTTTAAAGAATATATAAAATTGTTTTTAAGAAGATTCAAAAACAGTTAGAGCATAAATAGATGCAACTACAATTTTTACCATTAAACCAGTATTTGTGGTTAATAAAAGCAAATATATGGTATAAATTAACTTAGTAGCATTAGAATGCAATGGATCCCAATATAATATTATTTTTTTCTTTAAAAAAAAGTATACCTATGCAAAACAATCAATGAGTGTACCAACTCATACCTATATCAGTATATCCCACCAAAATAAATGTGAAACAGGAAAAAAAATACAAGCATATGAAAGGCTCAAGAAAATGGCTGACCTAAGAAATAAAGATAAAAAAGGAAAAGTATATTATAATTTTAAAGTAGGGGATAAAGTCTTGATAAAAATCCAACATGTAAGGTAGCCCCAAGATAATATGTACCATAAGTTTTTTAATCAATATGAGGGACCATTTGCAATAGTAAAACAATCTGGTCATAATGCATATTGGATTAATATTGGAGGAGAGGTACATGGAACATATAATGCCTGTATCTTTAAACCAAATCTTGGAATCTCCATGTGAACATACAGTTACTTTATAGAATGGACAACACAGCTGGAATAGAAGTGATAATTAAATCATAGTAAGAGGTAATAAAATCAATATCAGGGAAAATATCTATATTTATATCTAGGTGATTTAATAAAAAATGAGTATAACTAGGGGTATTATATTTATATTTTTTTGTTGTTGATGAGGATATACCCAGGTTAATGCTTTAAAAGCATTGGGTTATCTTGACATTAACCAAGTAGAAGAGTCAATCCATACAGCATAATGGATGCTCTAATATTTAGTTAGACCTTCAAAAAAATCCAGTAAGACTCAAAAAAGGAGCAGGATGAAGGCTAACAAATAAATTTATGTGCCATCTAAACAGAGACACATTGCCAGTTAAATGTTTGGTCCACATAACCATCAATAATAAGAAATGAAAAAAAAAACCCTAAGTTCAAATCACACTTTAAATGATATATGATTTAACAAAAAAAAAAAGAAAGTGTAAAGTAATTTTGAAAGACTCTCTGATAAAATTAAGCAACATTGGAATAAATTGTTTTGTAAAACCCTTCATTGAAATCTAACTCATTAAACAAATATGTACTTATATGTTAGTGATAAAATTATTTACATAAGTTAGAATTTTAACTCTGTAAGAGAAGGGTTTTGTAGTGATGAGTTATAACCTGCCACAACATCTAGTTATTTAAGACACTCTACCAATTGGAACCTCATAACATATTTGCTTAACCAATAAAAAGCCAAGCAAATTGTCATATTAACATTTTTTTCTTTCCAACATATACATGTGAATAAACATCTTTTTATTTCTAAAGAAGTAATAAAAGCCATTAAATTACTAGGAAGAAACAGATAGGTATATTAACACTGGAATAAAACTTATTATATGTTAATAATTTGTGATGACTATAAAAAAAAATCTTACACATAAACTTAAAATAAATAAATAAATAAAAACAATGACTGAATTAAAATCAAAATACATGGCAACCATTTGTAGAAATGAAATTTAAAATATGTATAAATTATTTTTTTATTTATTTATAATCCCATTTATTTATATTACATCAGTTAAACAATAGGAAATGTCAAGGTTAAAATGTTTAAAATAACTTCACACAGCCTACAACACAGTATTAATTGTTATGATTGTCTTCTGCATCCAAAGATAGAACATTAATTTTATTTCTGCTTAAAAATAAATTTGAATACAAAATAGATGTGAATGTACGAATTTAAATATATATATATATTTTTAAATATTAATCAAAATGATCAAAAGCTGAAATTTTAAAGCAATCGATTGAAGGAAAAGAAATAATTTGAAAGTAAGAAGATTTAAATTATTTGCTGTATAGACAAATTTTAGCTAAATTTATGTGTTGCAGTAATATTCAATAATTAATTGTTTTGATATATAATAATATCATCATTGAAATCTTGAGAAGCAAATGAATCAATAAATATATATTATTTTTATATCATGATTGCTTGCTGAAAAATTTGTACCATGTGGTAATAATATGTCATCAATAAAGCCATGAAAGGTTAAAGATTTTACCTGCCCATTTAGGAGAAACTTAAAAAACCATCTTTGTTTTAAATAAAATGCCTAATCCAAGTCAGGATAATTGTAGAACACTATTATTTTTTGACTCAGACAAAACATTACTATTCTTCATGAGAATAGAACTTCATCTCCATTCCTAGGAATTTATTTAGCAAATGAACAATTTCTAGCAGATTCATCGAACTTTAATTAACATAATGGGATAAGAATTGTAATTTTTGTTTTATTATTTTGTGTATTGTAAATTTTATGTAGTATTTTCATTTTCTACAAATGGAAGCTAATGTGTATAATTTTGGAGAAACTATACATGAGAGTAATAAGAGGAAAAATTTGATATATATATATATATATATATATATATATATATATATATATATATATATATATATATATATATATATATATATATATATATATATATATATATATATATATATATATATATATATCTTTAATTGTATAAAGAATTAAAAAAATACTAGTTTTGACCTTCCCATCTGACTGACTTTTCACAACATATAGGAAATTGAAAGGTAAGAAATTTTAATATCTTACAGTAAGCAAAACACAATGATAGGGTTTTATTTCTTTATTATTAATTAAGCTTATTTTTATATTGGTTTTATAAATCAATAATTTATATTCATTGATTTATCTAGACAACAAAGATATTATTTTCTTGTTATGCTTGTATACATATTTTAAATTAGCCAGCTAAAATCAAAATCATATATATATATATATTATAATTTTACATATTCGTTGTTGTAAATAATTTGTCAAGTACATTAACTTCTACCATTGGGTTTAGGACAAGGGTTTTATTTTTTATTAATAATATTGTAGATATCGATGTGGTAGAGATTCATCCTTGACAAAATAAATTACATGTATCAGATTTAATTGTTATTCATACTTTATATTTTTTGTTAATCAATAAATGTTTATATAATTTGTTATATTAATTTGGGCTCTAACTCATCATTATTTCAATATCCTCTATCAGCTTTATAGTACTTCATTATTCACATACCCATTATAAACATTATTGTCTTATTTAGATTTACACCTATTAATATTATTAATATGATAGAGGAAATACATATACATATTTAAGACATTTATTATAACTTTTAATACATATATACTTATGCTGCACATACATATTTTTTTAATATATCTTATGCTTAATTAATTTTTGATAATTAATTATCACCTATATAGAGGTGCAATAACTATTATTAGTGTGATCTTTATCCATGATAAGAGAGCTCAAGCAATTACTCCCTGAGTTCGAATACTGTGGTATAATGTGGCTTGAAAAAGGTGAGAATTGTATGAACTGACCCAAAATGTATCTAGGTTAATAAAAATAGGTAGAGTTAATCTATTGGAAGTAGGTACAATCATAGGTTATGTACTTCATCATGTAATCACTTGCATCCTATCTAAAGACCCAAAGTCCGACCATAGAAAGATGCACTCCCCTATCTCTTCTGGAATCAACCAGCCCGTTACAATATATATATATATATATATTGGATATAGAAACTGAAATTATTGATACAAAGAAGTTTAAACAAACATTCTTAAATATGTAAATATTTTCTTTTCTGAATGCAGACTAATAAATAGTCAATTATAACATTCAAACTGCAATTATAATTTTCCAATTAAAAAAGGTCTTAATAAATTATCTAATACAAATCTTCCCAGTCTGATATATCAGTTAGATATATCATTAAATAGTAGATTCACTTTATATAATTAGAGATTATGCCTAAATGAAAAAAGTTATTAATAGAGTAAAATATAAGTATTTCATTTTTTATTTTAAATAAAGAAATAAAATGTGTTATTTTTTTGAAATATTTTGATAGCATAAATGTAGAATTGCAATTATGTATAGTATATGACAGTATTTAATTTAACTGGATTTAATGAAACTTTTCAGCTAGAAAAAAAAAGAAAGTTTCAAAGTTTATATATATATATATATATATATTTATATATATATATATATATAAACTTTGAATCACAATATATATATATATATATATATATATATTGTGACCTTCACTTATGACCTTCAACTAATCTAGACTCATGTTTGGTGCTATAATCTGCCTTTATGACCAGCCTTTTAAATGCTGGAATTATATGTACAAATCTAGCCACACATTTCATTGCACCAAATCCTTCTTTTGTAACCTATCATACTCTCATTATCAAGACTATAAGCATAAAGAAACAAAAAGGATAAACTAACAAAATTAGTCCTGTATTGGATAAAACTAGCATGAAACTATAGATCTAAAGAAGATCACAAGGCGATTAATAAAGATAATAAATTCTGGTCAAACCAGCCCTAAAATCCACAGAAACAAAATGTGATGAGTTAAATTTAATATTCAGCAAACTAATAAATAACTAATAATTATATCTCTAAAATGATTATGAAATTAAACTTATAAATGAAATGATATATAAATTATGATGTAGATGCTTTATTGGATGCTGAAAAGAAGTAATAATTAAATAGTAGAATGAAATAAGTCTAAGAATGAAGAGAAAAGAATGAAGATGTATGAGTATAATGAATGATTAAGATGATGACAGAATATAAGTTAATGAATGGCTAAGATGATAAAGAATAAAAGTTAATGTATGATTAATCATTTCTGATAATGAATTAATATCAAATGAGAATGAATAAATAAAGGAATGTGAACAATGTTAATGATGAAGACTAAAATCTTAGATTATAAACTAATATTGTACTAATTGGTGAGAAGATAAACTAAATAAAATTAGGTATTCCAAGCTTGACACAACCAGATTATTTATCATGAAGTTAAAACAAGCTATACTTTTTACAACAAAAGAAGTAATTTATACCTTAACGTTTGGTTGACTTTTATAAAACAGTGTATGTAATCTATTTCAAATCCAACTATAATAAATAACTAGCTATCAAATTTACTACAAATTCTACCTTGAAACTTAACAACTAATTCCTCTCGGGGTTCAAACACTCAGAAATCATTATACAAAATATACTTGGGTCAGTGAGAGGGATTTTACCACTATAAATATATAATGCACAAAACAGCTCTCAATATAAACTCAAATTAACAACTATAATTAGCAGTTACACATAAACTTTATGAACTCAATAACTCTTGTAACTTTAATATTTAAACAATAGAAATAACTATTTAATAAATAAACACAATAACTTACCAAATTCCTTTTCTCAAATAATTATAAACAATGTGACCATGATCAGTGAATGATAGCTCTGTGGATTTAACTAAACCGATTAAATCAATATTAGGTTTATCTTTTAATATATTACTTAAAATAATATGTACTCTAGATTAATAGCATTTTGATTATTGTGTGAGGATGCCTTAGATGACCTCCTAAGCAATTGAGCTTAACGAAAATTATTTTGATATCTTAACTAATAGTGAAATGTACTATATTAGTTGATGATGATTTCAATGTATAATCTTCTAATATGTCAATAGCAATAACAATAATAGTGTGCATGGTGACTAGCAATAAGACTACAGGCAACTAAATAAATTTTTAAACATAACAAGCTTTATTTACAATATTTACAAATTTTAATTCAGAGACATTGCATGAAATAAAACCAATACATCAAATAAAACTCAGGAATGGAAAATTATACTTGGTATTCTATTGACCACACTCTTAGTCAATATGATCCACCTATACAATGATATTCAAAGTATCACTTATTACTGTTTAACCTATCTTAAAAATAGTGAAACCTTATTTAAACTGAACTATCACTTAAATTACAAAAACAGTCGTGTATTGAGGACTTTAGGGTATGCACACATTTTAAATTTATAATTCAAAAGTTATAAAGTAGTGCATTATACCAAAACCATTTATTTTATCCGATTGTGATAAGGGCAATTTTCACATTCTTCACAATTAATAATTGATTAAAATTTGAGGTGAATAGGTTCCATGTATTAAAGTAAGAACAAACATCAAAAATAAAATACACACATGTCACTAAAACATTATCTATGTCCACAATCTAATCACTGATTAGTTAACTGATCTTACCAATCTATTGGCAAATGACTACTTAATGAAGATAAATCCATACTGCCCACATGCATCTCTTGCTCTTACATCTATAAGTTCTACTATTACAAGTGACTTTGGGTTTGGTTTGGCCATAAATTTATGTATATCCTACAACATCATAAAGCATTATTATAACTAGGAAAATTCTCTAGCTAGATCAGTGTTCCTTAACCTAACATCATCTTACCCTTGCTATTAGATTTTGAACAACTACACCTCACCATATATGGTGAAAAACTAACTATCTAACCTCATGAGAGATTAAACAATAAAAAGGGAGGCTCTACAAAACAACATGATAGTTGTATAATAATATGCCAATTCTAATACCTCTCTATACATATACACATGTGGGCTTAGACACTTCAAGGAAAATAGATTTCAAACCATGGATATCCTTTCTTTTATGATTAATTATGCAAACTAAGCATACAATATCACTCAGCCTCTACCATACTATCCTATCATGCAATCAGCAATGGAAATATTCTCCATCAGCCCATGCTCAATATTAGTATTAATATATTTGATGACATTATATATAACATATACCTAGCAGCTAAAAGCTATGACAAATCATTCTCAATAATATAGCAAGGTAAAACAACACCAACAATAAAAGTGGATATATAAACATTCCATTTTCTGATGCAGAAACTATGAATGTATTAATAGACAAATCAAAATATATGTCAAATAAATCCTTACTTATTTTAAAATAACCACCTATACTTTTGTTATAGTAAGTCCTATGCATGTGAACAATAAAGATCGACCTGCATTTTCATTCAAAGTGTACATGGTCATTTCTATGTAAAATTAAAAAATGAAAAAGGTTTAGATCAATTTTTCTTTTATATAAGAAAAAAATGGATCTTTAGTATATCTTTGACAAAATTTAAGTCTATTTTTTCATTCTTTAAATAAATATTAATGACTATTTTAAAAGTACGAGAATTAAATATATTTTCCCATCTTCCCAGGTAACTAACACCTAATATGTTTTCCCAAAATTGGGAAAAACAGCAAAAATGTATGTAATACTAAATGTATGTACCTTTATACATAAAAAAATATGCATCAAAAAATTTCCAAAAAACACATGAAATAAGCATTATAAACTAACATAGCAATAATAAACAAACTTTTCCACCATGAGAGTTTATCCTGTTAGTAAAGTTTAAATACATTTATTTATTTATTCAATATTAACATAATGATACAAGGTTTAAATGTTTCAAGTGGAGTATAACTAAAATCGATTTGTTCAAGTTTTAATCCAGATAATTTTCTTTCAAAATCACTTTAGAATTTTATTACAATTAACATGTTTAACTTTTTACAATTCTTTATTATTTTTATTCTTTCTTCTGTGGTACGATTTGTAACAATTTTTAAATAATCTGGACATTTTTCTAACATTTTTTTTTTAAAATCTTATTTATATGTTTTGCACAGTAAGGTTTTAAAATTAAATATTTATTTTTATTTCATTTCCATTGGCAAAATAATAACTGTTCAGCAATACTAAAAAGGATTTATACAATTATATATATGATATCCTCAGCATTTTAATGAATCTGTAATTTTCCATTCCTCTCATTACACAAAATTGGTGCTAAATAAAAATTAGCAGATGAGTGTTTATTTCTTAAGAAAGAATTAAGAATAAAATCACTTGCAATTATCTTTTAACTTTATTAAAATTATATGATATAAAATTACTTTTGATTTATTTACTATATATATCATAACATTTTTCTTTTTGATTTATTTACTATATATATCATAACATTTTTCTTTGAAATTATCTTGAATTATTTTTTCTTGAGATGTTAATTTACAAGCACATGTAGTTTTCTACGAAATAACAATAATAATAGCAAGAAAATCAACATTGTCAACTTTTTCTTTTAAGTCGAAATAATTTATGCATCTTTTTCAAAATCTTAAAATTAACCAATATCAATAAAATAAAAAAACAATTTATTACATTATCTTGAATTGTTCTGTATCTGATGTAATCTTTATTAGGTAAGGAGTTTTCAACATCGCTTTCATTTCTATTTTCCAGTCTAACTTTCAGAAATCCTCAATCAATGGAAGTGGTGTTTAAAATGATAGCAAGGCTTTTAGATTTCTATTCCATATTTTTAGATAACAATATAATGTAATCATTATTCAATTAAATTCCAAATTTTTCTGAATTTTTAAGCTTTTTCTTTCTTATTTTATAAGTGAAGAATCAAAGTCTGTTGTTTCTTGTTCTCTTTTTCTTAATCGCCCCCCCCCCCCATAGAACTTGGTTATATAATATATAGCTTTTATTACAATGCATTGTGGTGCTAATTAAACCAAAAACCTTAGTGATAATATATTAATATTACCCTCTCTACCTTCATTTTAAACAACTACTCACAATATGCAAAATTGTTTTGGATTCACTAAAAGAAAAAATGCTTAAGGAATTGACTATAACCATTTATTTTACAAGATTTATTTAATATAATTTATTTGTTTATTTATTTCATTTGCTATTCAATAATGATAAAAATAGCAATATTTATCTCCCAGTTAATAATAATACAGATAAAATTATTATTTTATTCCTAGTAAAAGCCTACACTGTGTTTAAAATCTCATCTCCACTCAAGCACATTTCCTAGTGCATCCCAAACAGTTCTTATTTAAAGCCACTTATTATGATTTTCATGACACATATATTATTATGATTTAAAATTTTGGATTATTCAATACAGGGACCTAAATAAAAGGCACAATATATATATATAAACATTTTTTAACATGGATGAACCTGCAAAATATGTATTTTATAAATGCAACCCATGAAAATCTTCATTAAAGCATGCATATTATATATATATGTGTGTATATATGTGTGTATATATATACACATATATATATATATATATATATATGTGTGTGTGTGTGTGTGTGTGTGTGTGTGTAAAAAATAGTTGATAAAAAGATAAAAAGGCTTATAATAGTAAAATTTTTATATAGTTTAATCTAAAATAATTACATTTAATACTTCTATAATGAAAAAATAATTTCTTAAATTATTTTTTATAGTGATAACAACATTCCCTGTATCATTTATTATATTTTGTTTATTGAATCAAAGAAAGCTTGTATATCATATTGTGTAGTATTGCCTGTCTACAATTACCTGCTGTATTCTATTATTGTTGACATTGATAAATATATTTTAAGAACAGTAAATTATGTCAAAAAAATATTGCGGATAATTTAATGTACCTATCAAATTTAAGGCATTTATGACTATGTCATTTTGAATAACTAATGGTTACCTATTACCAAGATTTTATTCAGATCAAAAAATGCAATACAAATTAGATTACATCCACGTTAAAAATGTAGATTTTTTAACTTTAGTGTTTTATTTTGAAATACACATGTGTATTTATAATAATTGTTTATAATATTGGTAGTTGACGTTTTAATAAAAAACAAAACAAAAAAAAGTTCAATTAAAACGTTGTTTTAAACATATTTTTTTAAAAGCATAAATTCAAAAACTGAAACGAGTCTTAAAATATCTATTAAGAAAAATATATATACATATCAAAGTAAATGATTTTATTTCTGCTTTCAGATATATATATATATATATATATATATATATATATATATATATATATATATATATATATATATATATATATATATATATATATATATATATATTCAAATAAAAACACCCCTGCACACTTTCTTATTTCATCCATTCATGTCACATGTGGTCTCCTTCTGGGTTTTTACAATCTCTTGGAATACAGTTTAAGATTTTAATTGTCCATCTATTATCATCTCTTCTAGCAATATGTCCAGCCCAACTCCACTTCAATTGTTTAATCGTTTCAGTGAGGTCAGTAACACCTGTTTCTTCTTTTACACACACATTGCGTCTTCGATCTCTTCTTATTACCCCAACATGCATCTCTCCATACTTCTTTGCATGGTCTGGAGTCTCTGTATTGCTCATCTATAAAATGTCCAAGTCTCAGATCAATAAGTAAGAACTAATGAACCCATTTGTTGAAAACCTTCTGTTTCAAACACAAAGGCATATTTCATTTTACTATCAAGTTATTTCTGCAAAAAGCACTCCAACCAAGTTTAATTCTATGAGTAATTTTATACATTATGTTTCCAATTGTTTTAATCATCTGACCAAGATTTTTGTAACTGTTAACTTCTTCTAATTCATCATAATCAATCTTTTTTATTTATATTTTGAGCAAATCGATTAATCATTACTTTAGTCTTTTTAATATTTATCTTTACTCCTAATTTTCTACTTTCATCTGATAACTCCTGCACCATTTTCTGCAGCTCTGAAGCATTATTTTTAAAATCAATTATATAATCTGAAAATATTAAATGACTTAAATAATCTCCATTTACTTTCCCTTCTTTAGTTTCCCATTTTAATCCACAAAATACTGGTTGCAACACTGCTGTAAAAAGTTTTGGTGATATGGAGTCACCTTGTCTTACACCTTTCTTAATGTTGACTTTTCCAGTATCAATATGTAATCTAATTTTTGTCTGTTGCATTTTTATAAATATTCTTTAAAATATGACAATATCCTGGATCTATATCTTGATGATCCAATGCTTTAATCACTGAAGAAAAGTTTATAGAATCAAATGCCTTTTCATAATCTACAAATACAAAACCCAATGGCAACTCATATTCATTTTGACTTTCTATAACTTCCCTCAACACCTGGATATGATCTACTGTACTAAAACAACTTTTAAATCCAGCTTGTTCCCTTGGTTGGTGGAAATCCAATGTTCTTTGTAGATGATTTGCAATTATCTTGGTAAAAATTTTGTATAAACTGATAAAAGGCTGATAGGTCTGTAATTTCAAATATTTACTTTATCTCTTTTTAAATATTAATATTATTACTGCAATCTTCTAATCATCTGGTACATCTATATCGTTTAGACATTTGGTATAAAACTTCGCAAATATTTTTTTGTATTTCTTCACCTGCTTTTTTTTAAATATATCATTTATAATTACATCATTACCTGGAACCTTTCCTTTCTTCATACATTTAATTGCATGTCTCACTTCTTCATTTAAAATTCTGGGCAATTTGGAAGATGTAATATATATAGGAGGTACTTGTTCTTTATTACTATATAACTATTGATAAAAAACTTCTACCCATTTTTTAATGTCATCTCTCTTTATTGTAATATTTCCAACTTTTTTTTCTTTTTGCAGATGTAATTTCCTACCAATACCAAAATGTTTTACATTCTTGAGAGTTTTATTTTCTACTACAGCTTTCCTTGCTAGTTCAAAGTTATACTTTCTTATATGATTTTCAATTTTTTTCAATACCATTTAACAAAATTCGAGTTATTCAATCCTTGTTAATGCATAATTTTTGTAATATCTTTATATTCCTTCTTTTCTTCATAAATTCCGTAGTCTCAGTAGAAATTTTATTAGTCAATTGCTGATTTTTCCCCAGCTTTCTTTGTTGCAGTTTTTAAAAGTGTATCAGTTATTTTCATATTAATTTTATTCAAATCTGAATCATATTCAAAATCTACTAATACTTGCAACCGATTTGTAAGTTCTAATTTAAATTCATTAGAATGTTTTTGGTGATTTGGAATATCAACTGTAAAAATTGTTTTTCTTAATAATTTTTGTCTTTCTAGTTTTGCATTAACACATATCTTACATCTTACTAATCGAAGATCACTTCCTGTGTTAAATTTGTTAAGAAAATTACAGTACTGAAATATGTATTTTCTGTTAGTCAAAATATAGTCAAATTCTGCTGTACTTTCATTGGGATGCTTCAATGTCCATTTCCTTTTAACATTTTTCTCAAAATAACAATTCATAATATTTTTTTTCAGCAAACTCCACTAGTCTATGTCCTCTCTCATTTCTATTACCATAACCAAAATTACCTACAGCACTTTCATCTTTCATTTGTTTACCAATTTTAGAATTAAAGTATCTTATAACAATTTTAGAATGTTGTTTACTCTGATCAAAAGCCTTATATACATCCATATAAAATCTTATACTACTTCATCACTATGAGCGCTTGTTGATGCATAAACCCAAATTATCTGCATTTGGTATCTGCTATTAAGAAGTATAACTAATATTGTCACTCTGTCTGATACACCATAAATATCCACAATGTTGTTCTTCCACTTTTGATTTATAATGAATCCTACTCCACTAATATTTCCAATATCTGTGCCTTTATAATAGAATACATGCCCACTTTTCAAATCAATTGTTTCTTCACCTTTTCTTCTAATGTTACAAAGTCCAATAATGTCCCATTTAATATAAGACACTTATTCTTTTAATTTTTGCAATCTTCCTTCCCTTGAAAGTGATCTGCTGTTGTAAGTACCTAAATAAAAAGGCATCATCAAATGGCAGCCTGGGTCTGAAATCAGTTGATTCTTAGAACCTCCACCTTCAGCCACCAACCACTGCCTTGGTTGGTGAATTTGCAGCCTCATGAAAATAAGGGCCATGATTTATTTGTATCTGTTATAATTGAATATATCTATTGGAAAAATATCATTTACGCAACCATTCATTCTGGCTTGTGAGGCAACTGAGAATAAAGATCATGTTGTGTCTTAATCTTAAACTCAGAGGTAAAAAGCCAATAAACTCATGTTGGTAAACAGCCCATCCATGTTGCTATACTATATGAATAATCACATATATATATATATATATATATATATATATATATATATATATATATATATATATATATATATATATATATATATATATATATATATATATATATATGTCATATTATTATTACTATTTGCGGGATATTCCGTGTAGTGAAAAAGCTAAATGCTGACGTTTCAGTACAATATCAAGTACCTTCCTCAGAGCGTCCTCTTTCTCAAATGATTTGAGAAAGAGGACGCTCTGAGGAAGGTACTTGATATTGTACTGAAACGTCAGCATTTAGCTTTTTCACTACACGGAATATCCCGCAAATAGTAATAATAATATGACATCTTTTATCCGTGAAAACATTAGAATTAATATATATATATATATTAATTGTAATATTTTCACGAATAAAAGATGTCATCTTATTATTACTATTTGCAGGATATTCTGTGTAGTGAAAAAGCTAAATGCTGACGTTTCAGTACTATATATATATATATATAATTGATGGAACAAGGGTTAATTTTCTTTTTTTTTTTATTACTGATGGAACAAAAGCTATATGGCATAAATACAGAATTATATATTTTTTTCAATTGCAAATTTTGTTTCTCTTTTGATGTTATGTGATGCATTTTGGCTTTTCTTTTACCAGAGACAGGAATCTCTCAGCTACAATGCCCAGAGAAACCTTTTAGCCATTATAATTTCCTCTGTCATTCCCCACCCTAACTTTTTTCCATATTTATCACTATGTTACCCCAGTCCACTTCCACAACATAATCATTGTTAATATTTATGACCTTTATATCTAAATCCCTCTTATCTTTCCCCAAATTCATCATAAATACCAAGAAACCACTTTCTGAAAAATTATTTTGTTTATGTTTATTCTCCCACAATATCATTATTTGTACTATTTCTGCTTGCAGCGATTTACATTGCTAATGGTATCTAGTTTGTAATCACAATTAAGAGTTATTTTATTTTGAAAAATTTCTAAAAAATAAAATTAATAAAAACAAAAATTTGTATTGCAAGCATTAATATGAAGCAATTATTATGCTTTCTTATTTGTTAAAATTATTTTAGACAGAGTAGAATAATATTTACATAAAAACCATGCAAAGGGATATGGATAATACTATATTTAAAAACTCAAATGTGCATTGAACTTATTATAACAAGAACATACATAGAATTCGATTGTTTGCCAGATCATAAATTTATATAACTTTAGATTAAAACACTTCTTTTAAAAAATAAAACTTGTAACAATGCTATTATCATTCTCAATTAAATCTTATTCTTTTAGTTAAATTTTGTATAAAGCAAAAATCTTAAAAAAATTAAAGTAATATTAAAACTAAAACAATATTTAAGTAAAAAAAAAGCAGTATGACACAAATTAAAGAAATGTACTTGTTTGTTCTCACTTAGTATATATATATATATATATATATATATATATATATATATATATATATATATATATATATATATATATATATATATATATATATATATATATATATATATATATTAATTCTAATGTTTTCATGGATAAAATATGTCATATTATTATTAATATTTGTGGGATATTCCGTGTAGTGAAAAAGCTAAATGCTGACTCATATTTAAATTCTATTGGTTGAGAAGTTTTAAAATGTATTTTCGCTTCTTCCAAATGTTGTTAATCTTCTTTAACTCACACCTTTCATTTATGCTATTGGACCTTTTAAAAATCTCTATAGCTTCTCTTAGCAATCTCTGGTCATATTGTTCAATTTTTGCTAAAATATTTGTTTTTTCAAAATTGATATCATGATTTGTTAATTTAATATGAGAATAAATAGCTGATGAATTGGATTTTTCTCTCACTGCCAGAATGTGTTCTTCCTTTCTAATATTTATTCTACAATTAGTCTGTCCTATATATGTATGTGGACAGACCCTACATGAAATTCCATACACACCATGACACTCCAAAGCAATTTTATCTTTAGGAAGAGGAAATATTTCACTATTTTTTTTTATAAGTAGTGTAAATTGTGTGAATATTATTATTCTTTAAAATGTTACCAATTCTATCAGTTACTCCTTTAATATATGGCAAAATTGTCTTAATTTTTGATGTATCAAAATCTTTTTTTTTCTTTTGATATGTATAAGCCCTATTAATAATTTTGTAATTAAAACCATTATGAAGAAGCATTTTATTAGTAGCAAAAAGGTCCCGGTGAAAATGGCTATCATCATAAAGTCTCTTTGTTCTATCCAATAATGTTTTTGTCACTGAAAATAGTTGTGCAGGATGGTGATGAGAGGAAAAATGTAGATATCTCCCATTGTGTGTTGGTTTTTTATATATACCATGGGATAAAGAACCATATTCCTTTCTTTCAATCAAAACATCTAAAAAAGGTAATTGATTATTATTTTCTATTTCCATGGTAAATTTAATATTGTTCTGAAGAGAGTTTAAAAAATTAAAAAAAGTCATCAAGAGCATGCTTACCATGAGGTCAAATAACAAAGGTATCATCAACATACCTCAGCTATATATATGGTTTTTTAACTACTAAAGTCAAAATTTTATTTTCCAAATCCTGCATAAAAATAGAAGCTAATGCTGGAGAAATTGGTGAACCCATAGCTAGACCTGATGTTTGTTTATACATCTGCCCATCAAAAAAAAAAAAAAAATTATTCGATAAGCAGTGTTCAAAATACCATTAAAACAATCAATCACTTTATTGTCATAAACATTTCATGTTTGATATTATGGCAATTTTCAGTTGAATAATTTTATTTATTTTCATCATCATCATCGTCATTATGATTTAAATAGAACTTTATTTACAACTTAAAGATAACATTGGTTTACACAAGTAATATGTACAAGTCATAATGTTTACAGGTTTATTTGAGTTCAAATGATGTTGGCAACTTTTTAATTATATTTAATTTTAGTTTGTTGTCAGATAAAGTTAGGGTTACATTTAAATCATTGTATTTATACATAGATAATTAGTTTCATCTTGGACCAGATGAATTTTGCATTAATTGGCATTATTGTTTTTACAATTTATTTGATTTTCTATAAACAGCATCCTGCATAACATTATTAATTCCTGCTGTTGAGGCATTAAATGTCTGGGTGATATGGATGTGTTTAAAGTTTGTTTTTGGTTAATATGAAGTTCAATTACATTGATTTCTGCAGATTTGAATTAGTTGGCAAGTGTAAAGTTTGCAGTGTGTGTATTGGAGATGGTTTTGGGTAATAATTTGTATTGAAATGAAGCACCTATAATGGGTAGGGTTATCAGTTGTATAGACTATTCTATGGCTGTCAACATGACATTTTATTACAGCTGAGTGGGTTGATTTATGAGTGAGTCAAGTTTTTGGCAAGAATGTTGGAAAATATAATTTTGACATTCCTGGATTTTAATTATTGTAGCTTGTTCAAAAGTAGTTATAAAGTGGTAAACAAAGTGTTTGTTTAATCATGATGATCTGAGTGCTAGATTTTTACAGTAGATAAATTATTGTGGTTATTATCGAGATTAGTACTTTGTCTTGTAATTTGCAATGGCCATAGGACCTGACTATTGTGAAAAAATTCATAGTTTGGCCAATGGACCCTTCTATCAAAATGTTATCTGGAGTGTCATTATAACAGGAAAAAATGATATTTTTATGACATATTGGTCAGGTTATTTGTGATGCTGTGATGTCCATAGATTTCAGGTATATACATTTTGGGGTGGTAGAAATGAGTCAATGTTTTTTTTTTTTCTGCAGGCTATATGTATTGGTATGAGCTCTTCTGGAATTAAAACCCCTTCTGCTTTGAATTTTCATTGTTGTTGACTCATTTTCTGAAAACAAGTTGTCTTTTAATCTCTGTTTAGGATCTTTCTGGGTAAATAGTATGAAACAAGTGCTTCCAAGATAGAGGCTGATGTTTTTGGCATGGTTACTTTTGAGTGTTATGATTGTATATGCTAATCTGTTACATTGATGGTAATTTGATTTGGCTCTTGTATGGAATAAGCTGTATTAATTGGAGTGTATGTTTTGGTAGATAACTTGTATAGTCATGAAAGTCAGAATATGCAGGTATTACATAGGATGTAGTGACATGAGATCTTTGAGGCTGAAATGATAATTGAATGTATTCAGTGTGCCTGGATCCTTGGTGATTTGATGTATATTTCTGTTATATTTTAAGTTGCTTGCATAGGATTAAGTGGTGGCCAGTTAAACTTGTAAAACTTGATTGGTAATGTCATGCTGGCCATATGAGAAACATTATAGTTACAATAAATTTATATAGAGACAAATTGGAATGTTACCATGATCAATTTGGCTGTGCAGTTTTAATCTGTATTCATATATATTGGTATAACCTGGAGTTGGTAAAACTTTGATTTCTATATTTTAAAATGTCATAACCATATCAAATGACCCCATCAACCTTTATTAATGTTGGCTATTGCAACCTAGGCATGTTAACCTGTGCAACCTTGGTTATATAGCTTTGGTAATCTTAGTCAGTGGTTATTAGTGTGTGTAATAATATAAAGTTTTAATGTTGATTGGACTGGATTGAAAAATTCAAGTATGGGCTATCTTGAGTTAGAGAGCTCTGCAATGCACAGAGTAGTTTTCCATATCCTTTAAATAATTAAAGCCTCATATAACAGTGGCCTTGGAAATATGTATAAAAATAATGCTGGAAACTGTAACAGATAATATTATTGAATGAGTGAAAAAATCTTTTAAAAGATAAAACTAATTCTCTTGGAACGCTATTGTTAATCAGTCATTGATGACTTCTTAGCGATAATCATTCTAATACTTCTGGAAAGGGTCTTGATTTTCATATATTTTAAAGTCTAGTTTTCTAGTGTCAATTTGGATAGTTTTTCAGAATTGGAGGGAGGGCTAATTGAGTGTAGTTGCATTAAATCTGTAATTGGTGATTGGCTAGTCAGCATTAGTAGCATTCACACGATTTTACTTGGATTTGAAGATTTGGGCACTGTGATTATGCTGGAGCTAAAAACTTTGTCAGCAGACTGAACAGTTCATGTTTTTGGCTAAATCTGTGAAAAATTATCCATTTATTGAAAGTGTCTTTTACTAATTTGTTGATTGTCACAGAAAAATGTGTTATGAATGTTAGATTTTGTTGACTGTGTTATTATATATATATATATATATATATATATATATATATATATATATATATATATATATATATATATATATATATATATATATATATATATCTTTTTATTACTTACTACTATTACTAATATTATTATTATGATGATGATGATCATCATCATCATCATCATCATCATTATTATTATTATTATTATTATTATTATTATTATTATTATTATTATTATTATTATTATTATTATTATTATTATTATTATTATTATTATTATTATTAGCAGCAGCAGCAGCTTTCAAAAGTACTTTATTGCATATAACAAGAAAATATTATATTAGTAACTTTTTTACCAAAAACAAATTGAAAATTGTAATATGGAAAAAAGAAAGAAAAAAACTTAATCCAGAGGATATGCATGCGGTTTATAAAACCGAGTTTATATTTTTCTACAATTCATACACAAGCAATCACTTTTATACACTGACATGGCAATAGTTTTCTCTTTTATTAGACTTTTTTCATGCGATAATTTTGAACATTGTTGCAATAAAGACCAAGTAGCTGCATACATATCTTGTGATACATTTTTTCATCCAAGTGGAGTAGTTTCATTTTATTTTGGAATGTATTTGAATATCTTTGTACAATGATTATATGGATATGCATATATTATCAAATATAAGCCATATAAAAATGTTTTTGAGTCTCAGTCTCTTTATGACATAACCAAAATATGTTTTCTGTCTTTATGTAATGTATTATGGATCTATAAAATTATAATGATGGTAGTGCTTTAAGATCTAATTTGAGAAGAAAATAATAATATTTCACTTTTAATGATCAGAATTTGAATTTTCGATTTAGTTTTTTATTGTTAATATTTAGATTTGATCTTTTATCATTTAATGCAAAGGGAGAGTAAATTATCTGATATATTTCCCAATATTTAAATTTAACTTGAGGTGGTGAATAAGAAAAGTGGATAATGTTGAGAATTAATGTAAGCAAGATTTGTCAGTATCCATTGACTGGTGGCCAGCTTATTTGTTGAGATAACTTTGAAGAACATTTTCATGTATGACAATAAATGTGCAAAAGCAGAAATAAGATTTAATGGTTTTTGAATGTTAAAAATATTTATTGAATGTAGTCCCAAACAATTTGTATCAGAAGAGATTAAATACTTTTAAAAAAAATTGAAACAATATTTCTCCCCACAACAACTTTCTGCATAGTAAATTTATTTTACTAGTAAAGGATTTAATGTATAGTACTATTAGAGAATAGTATGTGACTTGAGTCATCATTAATATATAAAAAACAGACATACTTTCGAGTACAAAAGAAGGTAAGATTTTGAAAGTGAATTAATTATATTATAAATTTTATTTTTAATTTTGTCTTGTATTTCTAGATGCATTTCTAGGTTTCTCAAATAGAAAGGGAAAAACACAAAAAAGCTAGGTTTTCCTTTAAAATGTTGTATGTGAAATTGTTCTGCACATATTGACAAAGCACATAATTTACACATGTTAAACTGTAATTTGTTTTTGTTAGTATATGAATTAAATTTTTTTTATTAGAACTGAAAAAAATATATACATCATCCATGTAGGGAATACAGGAGATAATTACTTCCAAACCAGGTATGAATTTGCCCAATATTTTTTTTATTATTATTTTGAATAGGGTGTAAATATAGATAATAAAAAAGATAACTAATGGAGGAACCTTGTGTATTTGAACAGAAAGGTGTAAAAGATGTCAAGTTCTCCCATTAAGTGTAATGTATACCTCTCAACTTAGTAGAAGATGGGTGAGTAAGTATATTAATGATCAGGGTATTTCTGCATCTGCTAATGCTTCAACAAGGAGTTCATTCAGAATCATATCAAATGCTGAGTTTATATTCAGTTGGATCACAACTGGACTATATATTTTTATTATTTCTGTTGGATGCAATAACTGTTTTGAATAAAAAGGACACTTACATAGTAGATGATCCTTTCTTATCAAACTACATTTTAGATAGTATATGATAGTGTTCTATCCTGTTATTAATGATTGATTCCAAAAGTTTAATACCCAGTGGACTCATTGATATGGACCTTATATTATTTAGTGAGGTTATTTTTCCATGTGTTTTGGTAAATGGTACTAGTAAAATAGGGTATGATTCATGTATATGAGAGATTTTTTGTTAGAAAATTAACTTTAAGTATGTTGTAGTAAATTTTTCTAAATGCTTCACTCTAAAGCAAAATATTTCTTGTATTCCCGGATCACAGGAGTTTGGTGCTGATGCTAGTTTTTGAATGAAATTTTTGGGAATTAATACTGTTTCTGTTTCTGGGTCACCAAGAAATAATGGTGTAAGATTGATTTTTTTCCTCTCTTGAGGTTTGGTCCTAAAATGCACATAAAGAGGTGCCAACATGGTGCAAGCAGATATTATGTCTTATTGTATTTTAATTGCTATTGGTATGTGAGATGATGGTTTTTATGTCATTGGCCAGTGAATATAGCATCTGGACCATATTTGTGTCTGTTTCAAAAAATTTTTTTTTTCCTTTTTATTGCCAGATAATCTCTAAACTCTTCAGAGACTGATTGATACTGTTTCTTCAGAGCAATCACATTTGAACAGCCTTGTTTATTTGTTGTACTTTTTGTGATTCTCTTATGTGTTTCATCTACAAGAGCAAGAAGATTTGAGGGTGCTGGGGTGGCCTTGGTTATGTAATCAATTGTATATAATAGAATAACAAAGTTAATCAATATTTTCACTGGATCCACTTTTATATCTTGGTGTTTGAACAAGAAAGATATATAATTCTGAGAATAAATATTCTGTGGTTTGACATGGAATGAGTATACTAGTTGTATTCCAGTAGATGTTATTGATCTGTGTATAAAATCATTTTTCAGTGAAACAATTGCTTAATGATAAGTTTTTTATTGTTAACCTGATCATGTGATGCGATACTGGTGAGTAAAAAAAAAGCATATCAATCAATGATGAAAGCATGCATTTATTACATGTGATTGAATTATGTGGAAGTTAGTCTTCTCTACTCATAAAAGATATAGCTAGTAAGTTCAACCATTTGTGATAAACCCATTATATGACATGTTGAATTCACTAAGTAAAATTAGTGGATGTGAAGAGGATAAATTTACATTAAAAGATACAGACTGATTTAAATTGGCACTCTGGCTGTTATTGTTCTAGATAGCTGTATATAAAAAGATCTAAAATACTTTAAGAGGTGGTTCACTTTCTTATTATAAAAGTTATCAAACTTGGCAGCTAGCGAACAGTTCAATTAATATTTAAAATATATTTGATATTTTTTTCACATAATGTTATATTTATTCATTATTCAAATATTATTTATCATTAAGTATATAACGTATGTTAATTTATTATAGAGTTTTAGAAGTGAGTGAAAGATCTCCGCTCTATAGATTTAATATCAATTATTTAAAGATCAATTTACATTAAAAGATACAAAGACTGATTTAAATTGGCGCTCTGGCTGATATTGTTCTATATAGCTGTATATAAAAAAAGATATAAAATACATTAACTGGTGGTCTACTCTCTTACTGTAAAAGTTATCGAACTTGGCAGCTAGATGGCAGTTTAATTATTATTTAAAATAGATTTGGTAAAATTTTCACGTAATGATATATATATATATATATATATATATATATATATATATATATATATATATATATATATATATATATATATATATATATATATATATATATAGCGGAAGGTTTTTATTACCACTACTATTGTGCTTGCTGAGGGTGATAATGAAGCTTAGGAGAATGTTGAGTATACATGATCACTAAGGCAATTAGATGGATTAAGCTGAGATTCATTATAAATTTTGGTTTCAAGTAGTCATAGCAAATGAGGCTTTACAATTTATTTTACTAATTGATAGTTTTTCTCTGGTGAGATTAATTCTCAGATATTTAATGACCCTATTTGAATTCTCATTATAGTATCACTCAAAACACACCTGTTGCATTAACTAGATTGCAATTTTATATAGCTTAAATAATTTACATAAATTATGACAAATAATTTTAAGTCTCAAAACTCTACCATCTCCTTCCTATGATAATTCCAACACATTTTTTTTATTGGGGCTAAGTTCTTTATCTGAATAGCATATAATATCAGTATCCATCAAACTGATATTTGATTTTTTTAAATAATATAAGGTCTGGAAGATATCATCTTCATGAATTCAGTAGACACCTCTCAATTTTTCTACTTCATTTCCTGGTTTTGACTTAGTGGTGACACTTATTTTGGAGTCTACAGACGATTGGCAAAACAGTAGGTACCTTATAATGTCTTGTGAAGTTTTATTAAGTGGTAGTGTCTTGGATTGTTTGTGATTCTGGTAATTTTTTTTAATATTTCTTGTTGGTATGAATTAATTTCTTTGATTGCACTCCAGAGATGTTTTTATCTTTCATTATGTAGTCATTAATTAGATTATTTTGATTATATATATTGTACTTGATGTACTTATCAGTTAAGAGTGATTTATGTGTTAATCACTGATGTCTTTTCACAATGATAACTTGAGTTTGCTCTCATATCATAATGTTACACTTAAGTTTTTGAACAGACATTTATAATATGCCCTCATTGTTTGCAAAGAAAGCATTGTGGCTTAAGTCCATGAATTATTACAAGCAACATTGTTTTATGATTGGTTATAAGAGTTTTGATTTGGGTTTATGTTTTGATTTAGTCTAACTTTACACAGATAACTGTTATATAGATTGATCTATGTGATCCTGTTAAATATATAGATTGAAAGGCAACAATACTCCAAATGGTTGCATTAATTTATTGAAGTCATTGATTGTATAATTTAGATATGTATTTTTTTATTATGCTAGTAATGAAGTTTTCTCTATATTGATTACTTTTGCTAGAGCATATTTTCCTAGAGTTTTGTTTTATCAAATTTATCTTTTTGTTCTTCGCTATTTAATTCAATAGCAATTTAGTGATAATTTGGATGATCCACAATGCACAATATAGAATCCCATAAATTATTTATACTTATTTCTTTGTATAGCAAATCTTTAGGAAACCTATACAGTGAATAATTTATATCTGCAGTTGCAATGATAACAAACTGGTCAATAAAGAAAAGTTTAAAAGGCATAAATAAATTTCACAAGATGGTGGGGTTAAAGTTTGCTGAGATTTTTTTAGACTTTTTATTAATCTAGATTTCTTTTTTGTGTTACCTGGTAATGGATCATATTCCAAAAACACATCTACTTTTATAAGATTATTCATTGTGAAACAATGAAATCTTGAGACTGGAGTTTGAATTTTTTCTGAGTTCTGATGAGTATCTCATTTCTATTTGGATTCTTTTTTTAATGGATGCTTTAATGGTATCAGTATAAGTATTGCTTGCTGCATTCAATAAAATCACCATATTGCAGTTTAAAGTAAAACATTTGCACACAAATTCTTTGTCAAAGGTGTTTTCTTAAGTTTAGAAAGCTATAACTACCAAATATTGGGTTGCCTGAAGTCAATATTGTTTATTTGAAATAAGAAAATTTTAAGTTCAAATAATATTTAATATAGATAATATATCCTACCAATTTCTATGATTACTAAGCCAGCTGTACATGTGCAATGTATTTATTATTATTATTATTATTATTATTATTATTATTATTATTATTATTATTATTATTATTATTATTATTATTATTATTATTATTATTATTATTATTATTATTATTATTATTATTATTATTATTATTATTATTATTATCATTATTATTATTATTATTATTATTATTATTATTAGTATTAGTAGTAGTAGTAGTAGTAGTAGTAGTAGTAGTAGTAGTAGTAGTAGTTTTAATATTAATTTCTACTACTACTACTACTACTACTACTAATACTACTACTACTACTACTACTTCTACTGCTGCTGCTCCTTGCTATTATTGATGGAACAAAAAGCTAATCGGCAGAGAGGGATATTTTCATTTCAGTTGTAATTTTTTTTCTCTTCCATTTGTTTATTAATTACTACTGATATCTAGTCACAATGATTAGAATTATAATTATATTTTGAAAAAATAAAAAAATACTAAAAACAATATTTTACTATCAAGCAATCAAACTAGATTACTTGTTTAAACTATTTTAATCTAATTCACAACAATGGGATGTTCATATGAAAACTATGCTAAGGATTAAGAGTAATGTGATATTCCTGCATTGTAACAAAAATCTGTATAGGATTAGATTTTTAGGCAAATGATAAACTTACACAATTTAAAATTTAAAAAAAAATGTTTTTTTTTTTTTTTTTAAATAAATAAATAAAACATGTAACAATAAAGTAATTTTATTCATTCGATGGTTCATTGTATTAAAAAATGAAAGCATATATTTAAGTTCACTATATTATATTGTTTTGTTTACAAGAATAGAATACAACTGAGATGTGTACTAAAACAAATAAAAAATGATTACGAATTTTATTTATCAAAGTTAAATTTAGTTTATTTGTTATTTTACAGATTTATTTTTTAAAAATATAAATTAAAAAAAAAGTTAATTCTATTGAATTAAGAAATTGATTTTATTATTTATTCTTAGTTTCATTTTTATCACTGCTAAAAAATTTCCCATTATAACTTGGAAAATAAGTAGATTTATTTGTTTATATGATTATTATTTCCGATTTAAATGAAACAGAAAGCAAGCATAGGAGCACATACACATATGTATTTATGTTATGTAGTTTTATATGTGTATTTAGTTTAATAATAATTAAATTCTATACTACAGTTAATATATCTTAAGATTTTAAAACCATATCTGAGATTCAATTGAATGATTCACTGACATTTTCTTTATAAAATATATGTTATTAATTATAAAGAACGTAGGGGGGGGGGCTCTTCTGTATAATTAATAAGGGATAATTTACACTTCTTCACTTCACTAAACCCTCGATATTAGTCATCTTTTTAAACATAGTTTCTATATCATAGAAAATTAAATAAATGTGGATACAATGTATAATTGCATATATAAATATTAATATTAATTATTTTAAAAAAATTGAAACGTATTTAATTTTATTAAATGATATTTTTAATCTTATGGCTGCAAAAAAATGTATAATAGTTAGCTAACAATAGATAGTCTGATTCAACGTTGATGCTTAAAGGATCTGATCAAGACAAATTTTTAATGTTCATAAATACATTCTTATGGTTGCATCTCTTATAACTATGAGATTATTCATATAGTAAATGAACATGGATCGGCAGCTTATCAAAATACAACAGTCTAAATTGTAGAATTTTTTTTCTTATAACTATTAAGTTTAAGATTAAAAATATCAAAGCCTTTCGTTTCAGTTGCATTATAGATATTATTTGAAACTTTAGTTCAGATTTACAGAAGAAAATATGTGTGTGTGCAAATATATATTCCTTTTTATATTTACAATAATGACAGAAAAATCTAAATTATGAATTTTAAAACTCAGTAGAATATAAAGTCACCTGTCAAAAAATGATTATTAGCTGATTGTGAAAGTCCTAATTATTATTTGGATATGTATCCAGGCTATCATTTGATGATGACTCTTATGTTTAGGTACCTAAAATTGCACATCGGATTGAAAGCAATGAAGATTGTAGAAATTAAAAATAAACACTATATAATTAAATGGAACATTGTTAAAATTTGTGAAGATATAATAAGTAAATAGAAAAAGCTAATTTAAAAATTGAAAATGTAATATGCTTAAAGGCACAAATATTGCAGGCTAAAATCCAACTGGGCTAATTTACAAATAAAAAAGTAAAAGAAAGGTATTGTAAAAGTTGGTCATATATCAGACAAAATATGGTAGATGACATATTCAAATTAATGAAATATACTAAATGCAGGTATTTCACGTTTATGTCTTCAACAAATTATCATTATAAAGAAATGGTAGATTTTATATGGATGAAAAAATGCCTTTTTATCAGGTCATGAAAGGCTTATATACTAGAATTGGTATCTTATTAAGATAAGAAAGTGTTGCGGCTTTGCATATGATGATAAAAATGAAAGACATTACATAATTTTACAGTTAATAGAAAAAAAAAAAACTATATGTTAGTTATTTCTTTGATAAATAAAAATGGATATATAAATATCCAAATGAAGTATAGCAAAGTTTTAATATAGATTGACTATCATAAAATACATATTTCAACATTGTAATGTGTTTAATAGATTTAAAATATAAAGTGATTATAGATTTGTGAGATGTAAAATACATGCTAATAATAAATAAACTAGGCTGGATTAAAACTATTTAAATTACCAGTATTTATTATTGATATTTTTAATAATCAAAAGTAATTCCATGAATTTAAATTAGAACAAATAAACTTTGAAGATAATTTAGATCTGATTAGAAATCAATAAATAATTAATTGGAAGTCTTTTTAGGAACTGCAAGAAAGTTAGCTGGTGTAAAAATAATTTACAATTAAATATTCAGCTGAACCAGAGAGTATATTAAAAAGGTAGCCATATAATATTGTGTTAAAAATAATTTATTAAAAAGAATTCAATATCTAGAATTTTGTAGAATTGTATGAAAAGAGATAAGAACTAGAAAGAGAAGGTATTTATCAAAAAATGAAAAACAATATTTTGGTATTAAAAAAAAAATTATTCAATACAAAGACACAAATGGAACCATGGGAAAAAATGAGATGGCATCATAAAATATTTACAAATGTTTTACGAAGAATAACATAGTAATAAAGAACAAGTAAGCAAAATAATCACTACAATTGTCCAACATTTTAAATAAAAAGTTTGTTATACATTTAAATCTTTAAAAAGAACAAAATATTTAGAAAATAATGGTATTAATATGGATATCTTAAAGATCAATGAAGAATTTAAAAAATGTTGTAGAAATTATATACTAAATATCTAAATTGTAAAAAAATTGGAATGTATAATACTGCAATTTAAATGGTGGGGAAAAGGTTTTTATAAATTATAAACTTATCAATCTTCTAGTAATTCTATATGAAATATTTTACAAATTAATTATAATTCAGCTTAGTGAACTTTGATTTCTAACAAATGAAAACAACACAACATATTTAAAAATGTAGTAAAGAATATACAAGTATTAAGAGAAATTATAGAAAGGGCAATGAATATAAGTTGCCATTATGTTTTGGATTTGTTGATTATGAAAAATCATTTCATTCTATAAGCATTTATACAATGATTTAACACAATTACTTCCTTGTCCAGTTAAAAATGATTACACCTTCAAGTGGCTCGAATTCCATCATTTTTAACACTACAGTAAAGTCATTATGGTCAATTTAAAGCTTTAAAAAAGTACCATAAGATGTTGCCTTTTCTTGAATTATTTTACAAGTAAAAATCAATACTATTCACATTTTAGTTTTAACAATGAAAGAAGGTGGTCCTTGCTTCATGTTGATTGGCTGTTGACTATATTGGATAAAAGAATATATTTGTCAATAATTTTTACCACTCCAAATTCTTTGTTTCATGTTGAAAATGATAAACCATTTTAAAAGTATTTTTTGACATATTATAAATTATTTTCATAACATATACTGAAAACATAATTATTTTAGAAAAAACAGTAAGATTTTAATAAAAAAAATGTATATATTTACAGGAACATAAATTGAAAAAGAAACCAGCACTAAGACCAATTTTCAAACCTGTCAACTGTTAACATTGCCCCAAGCTCTTTATTTGATTTTCAAATAAAAATTAATGTTAAAATATTTTGCTGTCATTTATTTAAACATTATAATATATTTGTGTAAAATATGCTGATAATATAAATTATTTTAGGAAAAAAAATGGTAAGATTTAGTAAAAAATATTTACTTTTAGAGGAATGTAAATTGAAAAAGATAATCAGTGATGCACTCAACATTTTTTAATAGGTTTGTCAACATTCTTTTTAAATTTGCTACTATAAAATATTTTTATAATTAGAAAGAGAAATTTATTTTAGAAAAAAAAAAAACTTTTGTTCACTTGTATAATCTGACAAATTATTAATATACTTATTCCAAATAAAACTAAAATGAATATAAGAATTAAAAGATGGATATATTTTTACTGTTGAGTCTATAATTTACCAATCAAAAGATTATAGTTTTACCTGACTCAGTCAATCAGAATTTTGTCAGGGAAATGGTTCATTTTACAATTTTTCTGTAATTTAATTCAATTATTTTTAAATTGTATAGTTTGTGTTTGATTAACATTTTATAATGATTTTTAATGGCTGATCTTAGCTCTTTGGAATACAGCTTGGAAAATTATGACAATATTTAGAGAATAAAGGATTGTTATTAATTGTTTTTTGAAAAAAAATTAAATATTTTTTAATATTTGGTTCTGGAAAATCTGTATTGAGAATTATTGACCAGTCATAAATCATTAAGTTAATTTTACTAATTTACAGTAATTAGCTTAGCATAATTTTTATCTTTGGTATATATGTTTGTTTGTTTTTCTATTAAAAAAATAACAATTCAATATTTAATGGTGATAAAATATATCATATTGTATGCAATGATACTTATACATTTTATAATGAATTTTTAACATAATATATAGAATTCAAAACTAATTATCTATTTGTTTTATTATTAAAGTAAACTTGATAATTATTTTTTTAAAATTATTGCCTTTTAATTGTTTTAGACTTTTATCATATTTATATTTATGACATCTACAGAAACTAAATAAGTGTCATTGATTCCCTGGTGAAAATTATTATTTTACCATTATAATTTTAAAAAGAAAAGTAGAGAAAACGTCTGAACTCATAAATGAAGTAAAGTGTAAATAAAAGTTAAACAATATTTGTAAATATATTGGAGTATAAACTTGTTTTTAAAACTTTTTAACCAATAGAATTTAAGTATGATGGCCAAATAACAAAAGAAAAAAAAGTAATGATGCTAAATCTCATCACACATTCTTAAGGATTTGAAAAATTAGAGACTCCTAGGAAAGTACTTGTTATTGTACTGAAATATCAGCTATTTAACTAGTATATTTTTACTTCACAGAAGCTCCTGGAAATAATTTTTTGAGATAATATTTACCTGGAGTCTGATGTAATATAGAAAAATTGAACACAAACTTTCAAACTATTTTCAGTTCTTGACTCTATCATATACTACCAGTACACATGACCACATAAATGTGAAAAAGTTATACTATCTCCAATATGTATTACATGTTGAACCAGCACTCATCAGTTGATCCTAATCATCATCTCTCATATATATATATATATATATATATATATATATGTATATATATATATATATATATATATATATATATATATATATATATATATATATATATATATATATATATATATATATATATATATTGTACATATACATATAGTATTCAATTATTTAAAAAAAAAAAAAATTTTTTTTATTCTTTTATACATACAGAGATTTATATGTATAGATTTATTATTATGAATAAGCAGTTCTTTTTTTTGTGATTTATTATATAATATTTTTTTTATTAAATAATATGTGTTAAATTTATTTAACTTTCATTTTGTTAAAATAGAGTAAATCAGAAAAGTGTGAAATAAAGCAATTAAGATTGTTAGATAAGGAGATAAAAAATGTACACGTGTGAAACAATGAATACATCTGTACAAACACAAAGATGCTTTTACACTTATTCCTGATGGCTATAGATGGCCAGCTTTGTTGTTATCTGTATCTTAAGATTATTTTTACAAAAGAGGTGCTTTGATGTAGATAACGATAGCGATCAATTATAAGTCTTCATTGATTGTGACCGTCAAACTTGTGAAGCTTTGATTTTTTTTTTAAGATAAAGATTTCCAGATGTTTTTTTTTCTTTGGTTGAAATTCGCGATATAAATGATTAAAACAATTTTTTTAATCAGTTAGTCATAAATTTTTTAGAGAGATGATCAGTTAGTCTAAATTTTTTAGAGAGATGATCAGTTAGTTTAAATTTTTTTAGGTGAGGTCATCAAATTATGATTATTATTTTGAGACTCAACTCAGTCGGTCCTTCCTTGTTATTATTCTTAAGCAGAAATGTAAGCGGGGACTTTTTTTTTTTAAAAGAGAGTGAACGCTTTAATTTTTTTTTCTCACTCTTTGAAAGTTGAAAAAAAAAGAGCAAATGAAATGTGCGTTTATATAAAGCAATTTCCAGCAATATTAAAGAAGAGGAGAGAAATGGAACAAGATTGAATTTATTATAAGTTAGTAATAATTATAAAAATGATATTAACATATTTGGTTATGCATAATACTATGCCTCTGCATTGCTAAACCATCTTTTTCTGCTTCCTGGTTAATACAGAATGAGTCAAAATCGCTGATCTGTCTATGAAGTCATGTATCCAGTAATAACCAACAAAATGATAGATTTTGAAGCCAACCACACAAGCTATATGGAATGCTTTATTTCTAGTTCCTGGCTTATTAAAAGCTCATTACCTTCCAATGAATGGAGAAGAGGAAATAGAAGAAAAGAAAATTTATAACAGCCATGTAGAACCAAGTTTGAAGCCATAAATCAAATTTTTTGTTGATTTACCTCAATCATCTAAAGTGTCGACAGCAATTATTTTTTTAAAGAAGAGAGACAAGCAAATCCACCGGTACCTACTTATTCAAAGTACTTATAATAACTTTTTTTTAAATGGTAGAAGGAAGCCAATCAACAGTGAATAATAATGGAATTGAAGAAACAAGCAAAGTCAATTGATTCAGCATTATCTTAAAAGTATCTGCAATAACTTCTTTTTTTTTTGTTGTTGTTGTTGTTGGTGAGCAAAGAAAAGCAGTCTGAAAATTCAAATTCAGGACATTAATAAGAAGTAAAAGTAGACGGGTAAATATGAACTTTCTTTAACCGATTTTATTCTTTTACTTATTAAAAGTAAACCTTAATTTACTGGTCAAAGCAATTTTCTTTTTTGATACAGAAACATTAAAGACTTGTTTATCTATAGTTATTTGCAATATCTCACAACATAGCACAAACATAGTTTAAATCTTTAAACTTAAATTTTTCATTATTTTTTTATTATATATTGTAATGTTGAAATGTTTTTTTTTTAATTGTTCTTCAGTTGTTAATGATAATGAGCAACCTATAGATATATGCATTTATAATGTTTTTTTATTTTTATTTTATCTTGTTGCATATTAAAAAATTAATATATGTATTTTATTTTCTTTCGCTATAAGGTTGCAAAAGAGAAAAGATATTTTTATATATGTAATTTATGGGTATACATTTTTAAACATATATGTTAACATTACGAATGCGTGAATGTGTAACTGCTTATCCAAACACATCAAAGAATAGGTTATATATGATTAGTTTAAAATGGTAAATTGAAAAGTAGGGCATTACATTTGAATGGAAATGAAATAACATATACAAGTTTCACTGAATTTATTTTATGATAGAATTAAGACAAAAAAAAAAAACACAATATTCTTAATAATAACTGGAAACCAATTAAGATATATAATTATATTTTATTAACACTACTACTCTTTCTTTCCTTCTTTAAAGTCAAATCGACAATTAAATAAATGGCTTATTAATATAAAAATTTATATAAGTATAAGCAAATAAACTTAATATATAGGTTTGTCACTTTTCTTGATATCTCAAAATAAGCTGACTTAAATCAATATTAAAAAAAAAATACATATTCTATAAATGCTTATTTAAGACTTTTCTTACTTATCATATCATAAAATAAATTTCAGGTGTAACTTGTATATGTTATTTCATTTCCATTCAAATGTAATGCCCTACTTTTTAATTTACTATTTTAAACTAATCATATATAACCTATTCTTTGATGTGTTTGGATAAACAGTTACACATTCACGCATTCGGTAATGTTAACATATATGTTTAAAATGTATACCCATAAATTACATATATAAAAATATCTCTTTCTCTTTTGCAACCTTATAGCGAAAGAAAATAAAATACATATATTAATTTTTTAATATGCAACAAGATAAAATAAAAATAAAAAACATTATAAATGCATATATCTATAGGTTGCTCATTATCATTAACAACTGAAGAACAATTAAAAAAAAAACATTTCAACATTACAATATATAATAAAAAAAATAATGAAAAATTTAAGTTTAAAGATTTAAACTATGTTTGTGCTATGTTGTGAGATATTGCAAATAACTATAGATAAACAAGTCTTTAATGTTTCTGTATCAAAAAAGAAAATTGCTTTGACCAGTAAATTAAGGTTTACTTTTAATAAGTAAAAGAATAAAATCGGTTAAAGAAAGTTCATATTTACCCGTCTACTTTTTACTTCTTATTAATGTCCTGAATTTGAATTTTAGACTGCTTTTCTTTGCTCACCAACAACAACAACAAAAAAAAGAAAGTTATTGCAGATACTTTTAAGATAATGCTGAATCAATTGACTTTGCTTGTTTCTTCAATTCCATTATTATTCACTGTTGATTGGCTTCCTTCTACCATTTAAAAAAAAGTTATTATAAGTACTTTGAATAAGTAGGTACCGGTGGATTTGCTTGTCTCTCTTCTTTAAAAAAATAATTGCTGTCGACACTTTAGATGATTGAGGTAAATCAACAAAAATTTGATTTATGGCTTCAAACTTGGTTCTACATGGATGTTATAAATTTTCTTTTTCTTCTATTTCCTCTTCTCCATTCATTGGAAGGTAATGAGCTTTTAATAAGCCAGGAACTAGAAATAAAGCATTCCATATAGCTTGTGTGGTTGGCTTCAAAATCTATCATTTTGTTGGTTATTACTGGATACATGACTTCATAGACAGATCAGCGATTTTGACTCATTCTGTATTAACCAGGAAGCAGAAAAAATGGTTTAGCAATGCAGAGGCATAGTATTATGCATAACCAAATATGTTAATATCATTTTTATAATTATTACTAACTTATAATAAATTCAATCTTGTTCCATTTCTCTCCTCTTCTTTAATATTGCTGGAAATTGCTTTATATCAACGCACATTTCATTTGCTCTTTTTTTTTTCAACTTTCAAAGAGTGAGAAAAAAAAATTAAAGCGTTCACTCTCTTTTAAAAAAAAATCCGAGCTTACATTTCTGCTTAAGAATAATAACAAGGAAGGACCGACTGAGTTGAGTCTCAAAATAATAATAATAATTTGAGTGACTCTCACTCTAAAAAAATTTATGACTAACTGATCATCTCTTTAAAAAAATTTATGACTGACTGATCATCTCTCTAAAAAAATTTATGACTGACTGATTAAAAAAAAATTGTTTTAATCATTTATATCGCGAATTTCAACCAAAGAAAAAAAAACATCTGGAAATCTTTATCTTAAAAAAAAAATCAAAGCTTCACAAGTTTGACGGTCACAATCAATGAAGACTTAAAATTGATCGCTATCGTTATCTACATCAAAGCACCTCTTTTGTAAAAATAATCTTAAGATACAGATAACAACAAAGCTGGCCATCTATAGCCATCAGGAATAAGTGTAAAAGCATCTTTGTGTTTGTACAGATGTATTCATTGTGTCACACGTGTACATTTTTTTTATCTCCTTATCTTACAATCTTAATTGCTTTATTTCACACTTTTCTGATTTACTCTATTTTAACAAAATGAAAGTTAAATAAATTTAACACATATTATTTAATAATAAAAAATATTATATAATAAATCACAAAAAAAAGAACTGCTTATTCATAATAATAAATCTATACATATAAATCTCTGTATGTATAAAAGAATAAAAAAATTTTTTTTTTTAAATAATTGAATACTGTATGTATATGTACAATATATATATATATATATATATATATATATATATATATATATATATATATATATATATATATATATATATATATATATATATATATATATATATATATATATATATATATATATATATGAGAGATGATGATTAGGATCAACTGATGAGTGCTGGTTCAACATGTAATACATATTGGAGATAGTATAACTTTTTCACATTTATGTGGTCATGTGTACTGGTAGTATATGATAGAGTCAAGAACTGAAAATAGTTTGAAAGTTTGTGTTCAATTTTTCTATATTACATCAGACTCCAGGTAAATATTATTCAAAAAATTATTTCCAGGAGCTTCTGTGAAGTAAAAATATACTAGTTAAATAGCTGATATTTCAGTACAATAACAAGTACTTTCCTAGGAGTCTCTAATTTTTCAAATCATAAGAATGTGTGATGAGATTTAGCATCATTACTTTTTTTTCTTTTGTTATTTCGTCATCATACTTAAATTCTATTGGTTAAAAAGTTTTAAAAAACAAGTTTATACTCCAATATATTTTTACAAATATTGTTAACTTTTTTTTATTTACACTTTTCATTTATGCTTTTTTAAAATTTTCTATACTTTTTTTTTAAAATTATAATGGTAAAATAATAATTTTCACCAGGGAATCAATGACACTTATTTAGTTTCTGTAGATGTCATAAATATAAATATGATAAAGTCTAAAACAATTAAAAGGCAATAATTTTAAAAAAATAATTATCAAGTTAATACTGTTAATAATAAAACAAATAGATAATTAGTTTTAATTCTATATATTATGTTAAAAATTCATTATAAAATGTATAAGTATCATTGCATACAATATGATATATTTTATCACCATTAAATATTGAATTGTAATTTTTTTAATAGAAAAACAAACAAACATATATACCAAAGATAAAAATTATGCTAAAGCTAATTACTGTAATTGAGTAAATGACTTAATGATTTATGACTGGTCAATAATTCTCAATACAGATTTTCCAGAACCAAATATTAAAAAATATTTAATTTTTTTTCAAAAAACAATTAATAACAATCCTTTATTCTCTAAATATTGTCATAATTTTCCAAGCTGTATTCCAAAGAGCTAAGATCAGCCATTAAAAAATCATTATAAAATGTTAATCAAACACAAACTATACAATTTAAAAATAATTGATTAAATTACAGAAAAATTGTAAAATGAACCATTTCCCTGACAAAAATTCTGATTGACTGAGTCAGGTAAAACTATAATCTTTTGCTTGGTAAATTATAGAATCAACAGTAAAAATATATTCATCTTTTAATTTTATATTCATTTTAGTTTTATTTGGAATAAGTATATTAATAATTTGTCAGATTATGCAAGTGAACAAAAGTTTTTTTTTTTTCTAAAATAAATTTCTCTTTCTAATTATAAAAATATTTTATAGTAGCAAATTTAAAAAGAATGTTGACAAACCTATTAGAAAATGTTGAGTACATCACTGATTATCTTTTTCAATTTACATTCCTCTAAAAGTAAATATTTTTTACTAAAATCTTACTATTTTTTTTTCCTAAAATAATTTATATTATCAGCATATTTTACACAAATATATTATAATGTTTAAATAAATGACAGCAAAATATTGTAACATTAATTTTTATTTGAAAATCAAATAAAGAGCTTGGGGCAATGTTAACAGTTGACAGGTTTGAAAATTGGTCTTAGTGCTGGTTTCTTTTTCAATTTATGTTCCTGTAAATATATACATTTTTTTTATTAAAATCTTACTGTTTTTTTCTAAAATAATTATGTTTTCAGTATATGTTATGAAAATAATTTATAATATGTCAAAAAATACTTTTAAAATGGTTTATCATTTTCAACATGAAACAAAGAATTTGGAGTGGTAAAAATTATTGACAAATATCTTCTTTTATCCAATATAGTCAACAGCCAATCAACACGAAGCAAGGACCACCTTCTTTCATTGTTAAAACTAAAATTTGAATAATATAGATTTTTACTTGTAAAATAATTCAAGAAAAGGCAACATCTTATGGTACTTTTTTAAAGCTTTAAATTGACCATAATGACTTTACTGTAGTGTTAAAAATGATGGAATTCGAGTGACTTGAAGCTGTAATCATTTTTAACTGGACAAGGAAGTAATTGTGTTAAATCATTGTATAAATGATTATAGAATGAAATGATTTTTCATAATCAACAAATCCAAAACATAATGGCAACTTATATTCATTGCCCTTTCTATAATTTCTCTTAATACTTTTATATTCTTTACTACATTTTTAAATCTGTTGTGTTGTTTTCATTTGTTAGAAATCAAAGTTCACTAAGCTGAATTATAATTAATTTGTAAAATATTTCATATAGAATTACTAGAAGATTGATAAGTTTATAATTTATAAAAACCTTTTCCCCACCATTTTAAATTGCAGTATTATACATTCCAATTTTTTTTTACAATTTAGATATTTAGTATATAATTTCTACAACATTTTTTTATTTCTTCATTGATCTTTAAGATATCCATATTAATACCATTATTTTCTAAATATTTTGTTCTTTTCAAAGATTTAAATGTATAACAAACTTTTTATTTAAAATGTTGGACAATTGTAGTGATTATTTTGCTTACTTCTTCTTTATTACTATGTTATTCTTCGTAAAACATTTGTAAATATTTTATGATGCCATCTCATTTTTTTCCATGGTTCCATTTGTGTCTTCGTATTGAATATTTTTTTTTTTAATACCAAAATATTGTTTTTCATTTTTTGATAAATACCTTCTCTTTCTAGTTCTTATCTCTTTTCATACAATTCTACAAAATTCTAGATATTGAATTCTTTTTAATAAATTATTTTTAACACAATATTATATGGCTACCTTTTTTATATACTCTCTGGTTCAGCTGAATATTTAATTGTAAATTATTTTTACACCAGCTAACTTTCTTGCAGTTCCTAAAAAGACTTCCAATTAATTATTTATTGATTTCTAATCAGATCTAAATTATCTTCAAAGTTTATTTGTTCTAATTTAAATTCATGGAATTACTTTTGATTATTAAAAATATCAATAATAAATACTGGTAATTTAAATAGTTTTAATCAGCCTAGTTTATTTATTATTAGCATGTATTTTACATCTCACAAATCTATAATCACTTTATATTTTAAATCTATTAAATACATTACAATGTTGAAATATGTATTTTATGATAGTCAATCTATATTAAAACTTTGCTATACTTCATTTGGATATTTATATATCCATTTTTATTTATCAAAGAAATAACTAACATATAGTTTTTTTTTTTTCTATTAACTGTAAAATTATGTAATGTCTTTCATTTTTATCATCATATGCAAAGCCGCAACACTTTCTTATCTTAATAAGATACCAATTCTAGTATATAAGCCTTTCATGACCTGATAAAAAGGCATTTTTGCATCCATATAAAATCTACCATTTCTTTATAATGATAATTTGTTGAAGACATAAACGTGAAATACCTGCATTTAGTATATTTCATTAATTTGAATATGTCATCTATCATATTTTGTCTGATATATGACCAACTTTTACAATACCTTTCTTTTACTTTTTATTTGTAAATTAGCCCAGTTGGATTTTAGCCTGCAATATTTGTGCCGTTGAAGCATATTACATTTTCAATTTTTAAATTAGCTTTTTCTATTTACTTATTATATCTTCACAAATTTTACCAATGTTCCATTTAATTATATAGTGTTTATTTTTAATTTCTACAATCTTCATTGCTTTCAATCCGATGTGCAATTTTAGGTACCTAAACATAAGAGTCATCATCAAATGATAGCCTGGATACATATCCAAATAATAATTAGGACTTTCACAATCAGCTAATAATCATTTTTTGACAGGTGACTTTATATTCTACTGAGTTTAAAATTCATAATTTAGATTTTTCTGTCATTATTGTAAATATAAAAAGGAATAGATATTTGCACACACACATATTTTCTTCTGTAAATCTGAACTAAAGTTTCAACTAATATCTATAATGCAACTGAAACGAAAGGCTTTGATATTTTTTAATCTTAAACTTAATAGTTATAAGAAAAAAATTCACAATTTAGACTGTTGTATTTTGATAAGCTGCCGATCCATGTTAATTTACTATATGAATAACCTCATAGTTATAAGAGATGCAACCATAAGAATGTATTTATGAACATTAAAAATTTGTCTTGATCAGATCATTTAAGCATCAACGTTGAATCAGACTATCTATTGTTAGCTTACTATTATACATTTTTTTGCAGCCATAAGATTAAAAATATCATTTAATAAAATTAAATACGTTTCAATTTTTTTTTAAATAATTAATATTAATATTTATATATGCAATTATACATTGTATCCACATTTATTTAATTTTCTATGATATAGAAACTATGTTTAAAAAGATGACTAATATCGAGAATTTAGTGAAGTGAAGAAGTGTAAATTATCCCTTATTAATTATACAGAAGAGGTCCCCCCCCCCTACGTTCTTTATAATTAATGACATATTTTTTAAAAGAAAATGTCAGTGAATCATTCAATTGAATCTCAGATATGGTTTTAAAATCTTAAGATATATTAACTGTAGTATAGAATTTAATTATTAGTAAACTAAATACACATATAAAACTACATAACATAAATACATATGTGTATGTGCTCCTATGCTTGCTTTCTGTTTCATTTAAATCGGAAATAATAATCATATAAACAAATAAATCTACTTATTTTCCAAGTTATAATGGGAATTTTTTTTAGCAGTGATAAAAATGAAACTAAGAATAAATAATAAAATCAATTTCTTAATTCAATAGAATTAACTTTTTTTTTAATTTATATTTTTAAAAAATAAATCTGTAAAATAACAAATAAACTAAATTTAACTTTGATAAATAAAATTCGTAATCATTTTTTATTTGTTTTAGTACACATCTCAGTTGTATTCTATTCTTGTAAACAAAACAATATAATATAGTGAACTTAAATATATGCTTTCATTTTTAATACAATGAACCATCGAATGAATAAAATTACTTTATTGTTACATGTTTTATTTATTTATTTAAAAAAAAAAAAAAAACATTTTTTTTAAAATTTTAAATTGCGTAAGTTTATCATTTGCCTAAAAATCTAATCCTATACAGATTTTTGTTACAATGCAGGAATATCACATTACTCTTAATCCTTAGCATGGTTTTCATATGAACATCCCATTGTTGTGAATTAGATTAAAATAGTTTTAACAAGTAATCTATTTTGATTGCTTGATAGTAAATATATTGTTTTTAGTATTTTTTTATTTTTTCAAAATATAATTATAATTCTAGTTATTGTGACTAGATATCAGTAGTAATTAATAAACAAATGGAAGAGAAAAAAATTACAACTGAAATGAAAATATCCCTCTGCACCTGTGCCGATTAGCTTTTTGTTCCATCAATAATAGCAAGGAGCAGCAGCAGTAGTAGTAGTAGTAGTAGTAGTAGTAGTAGTAGTAGTAGTAGTAGTAGTAGTAGTAGTAGTAGTATACTACTACTACTACTACTACTACTACTACTACTACTACTACTACTAATAATAATAATAATAATAATAATAATAATAATAATAATAATAATAATAATAATAATAATAATAATAATAATAATAATAATAATAATAATAATAATAATAATAATAATAATAATAATAATAATAATAATAATAATAATAATAATAATAATAATAATAAATAAATACATTGCACATGTACAGCTGGCTTAGTAATCATAGAAATTGGTAGGATATATTATCTATATTAAATATTATTTGAACTTAAAATTTTCTTATTTCAAATAAACAATATTGACTTCAGGCAACCCAATATTTGGTAGTTATAGCTTTCTAAACTTAAGAAAACACCTTTGACAAAGAATTTGTGTGCAAATGTTTTACTTTAAACTGCAATATGGTGATTTTATTGAATGCAGCAAGCAATACTTATACTGATACCATTAAAGCATCCATTAAAAAAAGAATCCAAATAGAAAATGAGATACTCGTCAGACTCAGAAAAAATTCAAACTCCAGTCTCAAGATTTCATTGTTTCACAATGAATAATCTTATAAAAGTAGATGTGTTTTTGGAATATGATCCATTACCAGGTAACACAAAAGAAATCTAGATTAATAAAAAGTCTAAAAAAATCTCAGCATACTTTAACCCCACCATCTTGTGAAATTTATTTATGCCTTTTAAACTTTTCTTTATTGACCAGTTTGTTATCATTGCAACTGCAGATATAAATTATTCACTGTATAGGTTTCCTAAAGATTTGCTATACAAAGAAATAAGTATAAATAATTTATGGGATTCTATATTGTGCATTGTGGATCATCCAAATTATCACTAAATTGCTATTGAATTAAATAGCGAAGAACAAAAAGATAAATTTGATAAAACAAAACTCTAGGAAAATATGCTCTAGCAAAAGTAATCAATATAGAGAAAACTTCATTACTAGCATAATAAAAAAATACATATCTAAATTATACAATCAATGACTTCAATAAATTAATGCAACCATTTGGAGTATTGTTGCCTTTCAATCTATATATTTAACAGGATCACATAGATCAATCTATATAACAGTTATCTGTGTAAAGTTAGACTAAATCAAAACATAAACCCAAATCAAAACTCTTATAACCAATCATAAAACAATGTTGCTTGTAATAATTCATGGACTTAAGCCACAATGCTTTCTTTGCAAACAATGAGGGCATATTATAAATGTCTGTTCAAAAACTTAAGTGTAACATTATGATATGAGAGCAAACTCAAGTTATCATTGTGAAAAGACATCAGTGATTAACACATAAATCACTCTTAACTGATAAGTACATCAAGTACAATATATATATATAATCAAAATAATCTAATTAATGACTACATAATGAAAGATAAAAACATCTCTGGAGTGCAATCAAAGAAATTAATTCATACCAACAAGAAATATTAAAAAAAATTACCAGAATCACAAACAATCCAAGACACTACCACTTAATAAAACTTCACAATACATTATAAGGTACCTAGTGTTTTGCCAATCGTCTGTAGACTCCAAAATAAGTGTCACCACTAAGTCAAAACCAGGAAATGAAGTAGAAAAATTGAGAGGTGTCTACTGAATTCATGAAGATGATATCTTCCAGACCTTATATTATTTAAAAAAATCAAATATCAGTTTGATGGATACTGATATTATATGCTATTCAGATAAAGAACTTAGCCCCAATAAAAAAAAATGTGTTGGAATTATCATAGGAAGGAGATGGTAGAGTTTTGAGACAAAATTATTTGTCATAATTTATGTAAATTATTTAAGCTATATAAAATTGCAATCTAGTTAATGCAACAGGTGTGTTTTGAGTGATACTATAATGAGAATTCAAATAGGGTCATTAAATATCTGAGAATTAAACTCACCAGAGAAAAACTATCAATTAGTAAAATAAATTGTAAAGCCTCATTTGCTATGACTACTTGAAACCAAAATTTATAATGAATCTCAGCTTAATCCATCTAATTGACTTAGTGATCATGTATACTCAACATTCTCCTAAGCTTCATTATCACCCTCAGCAAGCACAATAGTAGTGGTAATAAAAACCTTCCGCTTCTATATATATATATATATATATATATATATATATATATATATATAGAAGCGTAATGATATATATATATATATATATATATATATATATATATCATTACGTGAAAATTTTACCAAATCTATTTTAAATAATAATTAAACTGCCCTCTAGCTGCCAAGTTCGATAACTTTTACAGTAAGAGAGTAGACCACCAGTTAATGTATTTTATATCTTTTTTATATACAGCTATATAGAACAATATCAGCCAGAGTGCCAATTTAAATCAGTCTTTGTATCTTTTAATGTAAATTGATCTTTAAATAATTGATATTAAATCTATAGAGCGGAGATCTTTCACTCACTTTTAAAACTATAATAAATTAACATACGTTATATACTTAATGATAAATAATATTTGAATAATGAATAAATATAACATTATGTGAAAAAAATATCAAATATATTTTAAATATTAATTGAACTGTTCTCTAGCTGCCAAGTTTGATAACTTTTATAATAAGAAAGTGAACCACCTCTTAAAGTATTTTAGATCTTTTTATGTACAGCTATCTAGAACAATAACAGCCAGAGTGCCAATTTAAATCAGTCTGTATCTTTTAATGTAAATTTATCCTCTTCACATCCACTAATTTTACTTAGTGAATTCAACATGTCATATAATGGGTTTATCACAAATGGTTGAACTTACTAGCTATAACTTTTATGAGTAGAGAAGACTAACTTCCACATAATTCAATCACATGTAATAAATGCATGCTTTCATCATTGATTGATATGCTTTTTTTTACTCACCAGTATCGCATCACATGATCAGGTTAACAATAGAAAACTTATCATTAAGCAATTGTTTCACTGAAAAATGATTTTATACACAGATCAATAACATCTACTGGAACACAACTAGTATACTCATTCCATGTCAAACCACAGAATATTTATTCTCAGAATTATATATCTTTCTTGTTCAAACACCAAGATATAAAAGTGGATCCAGTGAAAATATTGATTAACTTTGTTATTCTATTATATACAATTGATTACATAACCAAGGCCACCCCAGCACCCTCAAATCTTCTAGCTCTTGTAGATGAAACACATAAGAGAATCACAAAAAGTACAACAAATAAACAAGGCTGTTCAAATGTGATTGCTCTGAAGAAACAGTATCAATCAGTCTCTGAAGAGTTTAGAGATTATCTGGCAATAAAAAGGAAAAAAAAATCTTTTTGAAACAGACACAAATATGGTCCAGATGCTATATTCACTGGCCAATGACATAAAAACCATCATCTCACATACCAATAGCAATTAAAATACAATAAGACATAATATCTGCTTGCACCATGTTGGCACCTCTTTATATGCATTTTAGGACCAAACCTCAAGAGAGGAAAAAATTCAATCTTACACCATTCTTTCTTGGTGACCCAGAAACAGAAACAGTATTAATTCCCAAAAATTTCATTCAAAAACTAGCATCAGCACCAAACTCCTGTGATCCGGGAATACAAGAAATATTTTGCTTTATATTGAAGCATTTAGAAAAATTTACTACACCATACTTAAAGTTAATTTTCTAACAAAAAATCTCTCATATACATGAATCATACCCTATTTTACTAGTACCATTTACCAAAACACATGGAAAAATAACCTCACTAAATAATATAAGGTCCATATCAATGAGTCCACTGGGTATTAAACTTTTGGAATCAATCATTAAAAACAGGATAGAACACTATCATACACTATCTAAAATGTAGTTTGATAAGAAAGGCTCATCTACTATGTAAGTGTCCTTTTTATTCAAAACAGTTATTGCATCCAACAGAAATAATAAAAATATATAGTCCAGTTGTGATCCAACTGAATATAAACTCAGCATTTGATATGATTCTGAATGAACTCCTTGTTGAAGCATTAGCAGATGCAGCAATACCCTGATCATTAATATAGTTACTCACCCATCTTCTACTAAGTTGAGAGGTATACATTACACTTAATGGGAGAACTTGACATCTTTTATACCTTTCTGTTCAAATACACAAGGTTCCTCCATTAGTTATCTTTTTTATTATCTATATTTACACCCTATTCAAAATAATAATAAAAAAAATATTGGGCAAATTCATACCTGGTTTGGAAGTAATTATCTCCTGTATTCCCTACATGTATGATGTATATATTTTTTTCATTTCTAATAAAAAAATTTTAATTCATATACTAACAAAAACAAATTACAGTTTAACATATGTAAATTATGTGCTTTGTCAATATGTGCAGAACAATTTCACATACAACATTTTAAAGGAAAACCTAGCTTTTTTGTGTTTTTCCCTTTCTATTTGAGAAACCTAGAAATGCATCTAGAAATACAAGACAAAATTAAAAATAAAATTTATAATATAATTAATTCACTTTCAAAATCTTACCTTCTTTTGTACTCGAAAGTATGTCTGTTTTTTATATATTAATGATGACTCAAGTCACATACTATTCTCTAATAGTACTATACATTAAATCCTTTACTAGTAAAACAAATTTACTATGCATATTGTTTCAATTTTTTTTAAAAGTATTTAATCTATTCTGATACAAAATGGTTTGGGACTACATTCAATAAATATTTTTAACATTCAAAAACCATTAAATCTTATTTCTGCTTTTGCACATTTATTGTCATACATGAAAATGTTCTTCAAAGTTATCTCAACAAATAAGCTGGCCACCAGTCAATGGATACTGACAAATCTTGCTTACATTAATTCTCAACATTATCCACTTTTCTTATTCACCACCTCAAGTTAAATTTAAATATTGGGAAATATATCAGATAATTTACTCTCCCTTTGTATTAAATGATAAAAGATCAAATCTAAATATTAACAATAAAAAACTAAATCGAAAATTCAAATTCTGATCATTAAAAGTGAAATATTATTAGTTTCTTCTCAAATTAGATCTTAAAGCACTACCATCATTATATTTTTATAGATCCATAATACATTACATAAAGACATAAAACATATTTTGGTTATGTCATAAAGAGACTGAGACTCAAAAACATTTTTATATGGCTTATATTTGATGATATATGCATATCCATATAATCATTGTACAAAGATATTCAAATACATTCCAAAATAAAATGAAACTACTCCACTTGGATGAAAAAATGTATCACAAGATATGTATGCAGCTACTTGGTCTTTATTGCAACAATGTTCAAAATTATCGCATGAAAAAAGTCTAATAAAAGAGAAAACTATTGCCATGTCAGTGTATAAAAGTGATTGCTTGTGTATGAATTGTAGAAAAATGTAAACTCAGTTTTATAAACTGCATGCATATCCTCTGGATTAAGTTTTTTTCTTTCTTTTTTCCATATTACAATTTTCAATTTGTTTTTGGTAAAAAAGTTACTAATATAATATTTTCTTGTTATATGCAATAAAGTACTTTTGAAAGCTGCTGCTGCTGATAATAATAATAATAATAATAATAATAATAATAATAATAATAATAATAATAATAATAATAATAATAATAATAATAATAATAATAATAATAATAATAATGATGATGATGATGATGATGATGATCATCATCATCATAATAATAATATTAGTAATAGTAGTAGTAATAAAAAGATATATATATATATATATATATATATATATATATATATATATATATATATATATATATATATATATATATATATATATATATATATATTAACACAGTCAACAAAATCTAACATTCATAACACATTTTTCTGTGACAATCAACAAATTAGTAAAAGACACTTTCAATAAATGGATAATTTTTCACAGATTTAGCCAAAAACATGAACTGTTCAGTCTGCTGACAAAGTTTTTAGCTCGAGCATAATCACAGTGCCCAAATCTTCAAATCCAAGTAAAATCGTGTGAATGCTACTAATGCTGACTAGCCAATCACCAATTACAGATTTAATGCAACTACACTCAATTAGCCCTCCCTCCAATTCTGAAAAACTATCCAAATTGACACTAGACAACTAGACTTTAAAATATATGAAAATCAAGACCCTTTCCAGAAGTATTAGAATGATTATCGCTAAGAAGTCATCAATGACTGATTAACAATAGCGTTCCAAGAGAATTAGTTTTATCTTTTAAAAGATTTTTTTCACTCATTCAATAATATTATCTGTTACAGTTTCCAGCATTATTTTTATACATATTTCCAAGGCCACTGTTATATGAGGCTTTAATTATTTAAAGGATATGGAAAACTACTCTGTGCATTGCAGAGCTCTCTAACTCAAGATAGCCCATACTTGAATTTTTCAATCCAGTCCAATCAACATTAAAACTTTATATTATTACACACACTAATAACCACTGACCAAGATTACCAAAGCTATATAACCAAGGTTACACAGGTTAACATGCCTAGGTTGCAATAGCCAACATTAACAAAGATTGATGGGGTCATTTGATATGGTTATGACATTTTAAAATATAGAAATCAAAGTTTTACCAACTCCAGGTTATACCAATATATATAAATACAGATTAAAACTGCACAGCCAAATTGATCCTGGTAACATTCCAATTTGTCTCTATATAAATTTATTGTAACTATAATGTTTTTCATATGGCCAGCATGACATTACCAATCAAGTTTTACAAGTTTAACTGGCCACCACTTAATCCTATGCAAGCAACTTAAAATATAACAGAAATATACATCAAATCACCAAAGATCCAGGCACACTGAATACATTCAATTATCATTTCAGCCTCAAAGATCTCATGTCACTACATCCTTTGTAATACCTGCATATTCTGACTTTCATGACTATACAAGTTATCTACCAAAACATACACTCCAATTAATACAGCTTATTCCATACAAGAGCCAAATCAAATTACCATCAATGTAACAGATTAGCATATACAATCATAACACTCAAAAGTAACCATGCCTAAAACATCAGCCTCTATCTTGGAAGCACTTGTTTCATACTATTTACCCAGAAAGATCCTAAACAGAGACTAAAAGACAACTTGTTTTCAGAAAATGAGTCAACAACAAATAAAATTCAAAGCAGAAGGGGTTTTAATTCCAGAAGAGCTCATACCAATACATATAGCCTGCAGAAAAAAAACATTGACTCATTTCTACCACCCCAAAATGGATATACCTGAAATCTATGGACATCACAGCATCACAAATAACCTGACCAATATGTCATAAAAATATCATTTTTTCCTGTTATAATGACACTCCAGATAACATTTTGATAGAAGGGTCCATTGGCCAAACTATGAATTCTTTCACAATAGTCAGGTCCTATGTCCATTGCAAATTACAAGACAAAGTACTAATCTCAATAATAACCACAATACTTTATCTAGTGTAAAAATCTAGCACTCAGATCATCATGATTAAACAAACACTTTGTTTACCACTTTATAACTACTTTTGAACAAGCTACAATAATTAAAATCCAGGAATGTCAAAATTATATTTTCCAACATTCTTGCCAAAAACTTGACTCACTCATAAATCAACCCACTCAGCTGTAATAAAATGTCATGTTGACAGCCATAGAATAGTCTATACAACTGATAACCCTACCCATTATAGGTGCTTCATTTCAATACAAATTATTACCCAAAACCATCTCCAATACACACACTGCAAACTTTACACTTGCCAACTAATTCAAATCTGCAGAAATCAATGTAATTGAACTTCATATTAACCAAAAACAAACTTTAAACACATCCATATCACCCAGACATTTAATGCCTCAACAGCAGGAATTAATAATGTTATGCAGGATGCTGTTTATAGAAAATCAAATAAATTGTAAAAACAATAATGCCAATTAATGCAAAATTCATCTGGTCCAAGATGAAACTAATTATCTATGTATAAATACAATGATTTAAATGTAACCCTAACTTTATCTGACAACAAACTAAAATTAAATATAATTAAAAAATAAACCTGTAAACATTATGACTTGTACATATTACTTGTGTAAACCAATGTTATCTTTAAGTTGTAAATAAAGTTCTATTTAAATCATAATGACGATGATGATGATGAAAATAAATAAAATTATTCAACTGAAAATTGCCATAATATCAAACATGAAATGTTTATGACAATAAAGTGATTGATTGTTTTAATGGTATTTTGAACACTGCTTATCCAATAATTTTTTTTTTGTTTTTGATGGGCAGATGTATAAACAAACATCAGGTCTAGCTATGGGTTCACCAATTTCTCCAGCATTAGCTTCTATTTTTATGGAGGATTTGGAAAATAAAATTTTGACTTTAGCAGTTAAAAAACCATCTATATAGCTGAGGTATGTTGATGATACCTTTGTTATTTGACCTCATGGTAAGCATGCTCTTGATGACTTTTTTTAATTTTTTAAACTCTCTTCACAACAATATTAAATTTACCATGGAAATAGAAAATAATAATCAATTACCTTTTTTAGATGTTTTGATTGAAAGAAAGGAATATGGTTCTTTATCCCATGGTATATATAAAAAACCAACACACACTGGGAGATATCTGCATTTTTTCTCTCATCACCATCCTGCACAACTATTTTCAGTGACAAAAACATTATTGGATAGAACAAAGAGACTTTATGATGATAGCCATTTTCACCGGGACCTTTTTGCTACTAATAAAATGCTTCTTCATAATGGTTTTAATTACAAAATTATTAATAGGGCTTATACTTATCAAAAGAAAAAAAAACATTTTGATACATCAAAAATTAAGACAATTTTGCCATATATTAAAGGAGTAACTGATAGAATTGGTAACATTTTAAAGAATAATAATATTCACACAATTTACACTACTTATAAAAAAAAAAAAAAAGTGAAATATTTCCTCTTCCTAAAGATAAAATTGCTTTGGAGTGTCATGGTGTGTATGAAATTTAATGTAGGGTCTGTCCACATACATATATAGGACAGACTAATTGTAGAATAAATATTAGAAAGGAAGAACACATTCTGGCAGTGAGAGAAAAATCCAATTCATCAGCTATTTATTCTCATATTAAATTAACAAATCATGATATCAATTTTGAAAAAACAAACATTTTAACAAAAATTGAACAATATGACCAGAGATTGCTAAGAGAAGCTATAGAGATTTTTAAAAGGTCCAAGAGCATAAATGAAAGGTGTGAGTTAAAGAAGATTAACAACATTTGGAAGAAACTATTGGAAGAGAAAATAAATTTTAAAACTTCTCAACCAATAGAATTTAAATATGATTAGAAAGAAAACGATAAAAGCGGTTTTAAATCTCACATGCATTCTTATGATTTGAGAAAGATGACGCTCTGAGGAAGGTACTTGATATTGTACAGAACCGTCAGCATTTAGCTTTTTCACTACACGGAATATCCCACAAATAGTAATAATAATATGACATATTTTATCCATGAAAACATTAGAATTAATATATATATATATATATATATATATATATATATATATATATATATATATATATATATATATATATATATATATATATACTTAAGTGAGAACAAACAAGTACATTTCTTTAATTTGTGTCATACTGCTTTTTTTTACTTAAATATTGTTTTAGTTTTAATATTACTTTAAATTTTTAAGATTTTTGCTTTATACAAAATTTAACTAAAAGAATAAGATTTAATTGAGAATGATAATAGCATTGTTACAAGTTTTATTTTTTAAAAGAAGTGTTTTAATCTAAGGTTATATAAATTTATGATCTGGCAAACAATCGAATTCTATGTATGTTCTTGTTATAATAAGTTCAATGCACATTTGAGTTTTTAAATATAGTATTATCCATATCCCTTTGCATGGTTTTTATGTAAATATTATTCTATTCTCTGTCTAAAATAATTTTAACAAATAAGAAAGCATAATAATTGCTTCATATTAATGCTTGCAATACAAATTTTTGTTTTTATTAATTTTATTTTTTAGAAAATTTTCAAAATAAAATACTCTTAATTGTAATTACAAACTAGATACCATTAGCAATGTAAATCGCTGCAAGCAGAAATAGTACAAATAATGATATTGTGGGAGAATAAACATAAACAAAATAATTTTTCAGAAAGTGGTTTCTTGGTCTTTATGATTAATTTGGGAAAAGATAAGAGGGATTTAGATATAAAGGTCATAAATATTGACAATGATTATGTTGTGGAAGTGGACTGGGGTAACATAGTGATAAATATGGAAAAAAGTTAGGGTGGGGAATGACAGAGGAAATTATAATGGCTAAAAGGTTTCTCTGGGCATTGTAGCTGAGAGATTCCTGTCTCTGGTAAAAGAAAAGCCAAAATGCATCACATGACATCAAAAGAGAAACAAAATTTGCAATTGAAAAAAATATATAATTCTGTATTTATGCCATATAGCTTTTGTTCCATCAGTAATAAAAAAAAAGAAAATTAACCCTTGTTCCATCAATTATATATATATAGTACTGAAACGTCAGCATTTAGCTTTTTCACTACACAGAATATCCTGCAAATAGTAATAATAATATGACATCTTTTATTCGTGAAAATATTACAATTAATATATATATATATATTATTCTAATTTTTGGATAAAAGATGTTATTATTATTATATTTATGGATATTCGTGTAGTGAAAAAATGCTGACTTTCCTTCCCCTTCTTTTTGGGGTGGGGGTTTGTTTTTTTTTGTTTTTTGTTTTTGTATTATATATATATTATTATTATATATATATATATATATATATATATATATATATATATATATATATATGTGTGTGTGTGTGTGTGTGTGTGTGATTATTCATATAGTATAGCAACATGGATGGGCTGTTTACCAACATGAGTTTATTGGCTTTTTACCTCTGAGTTTAAGATTAAGACACAACATGATCTTTATTCTCAGTTGCCTCACAAGCCAGAATGAATGGTTGTGTAAATGATATTTTTCCAATAGATATATTCAATTATAACAGATACAAATAAATCATGGCCCTTATTTTCAGGAGGCTGCAAATTCACCAACCAAGGCAGTGGTTGGTGGCTGAAGGTGGAGGGTTCTAAGAATCCACTGATTTCAGACCCAGGCTGCCATTTGATGATGCCTTTTTATTTAGGTACTTACAACTGCAGATCACTTTCAAGGGAAGGAAGATTGCAAAAATTAAAAGAATAAGTGTCTTATATTAAATGGGACATTATTGGACTTTGTAACATTAGAAGAAAAGGTGAAGAAACAATTGATTTGAAAAGTGGGCATGTACTCTATTATAAAGGCACAGATATTGGAAATATTAGTGGAGTAGGATTCATTATAAATCAAAAGTGGAAGAACAACATTGTGGATATTTATGGTGTATCAGACAGAGTGGCAATATTAGTTATACTTCTTAATAGCAGATACCAAATGCAGATTCTTTGGGTTTATGCATCAACAAGTGCTCATAGTGATGAAGTAGTATAAGATTTTTATATGGATGTATATAAGGCTTTTGATCAGAGTAAACAACATTCTAAAATTGTTATAAGATACTTTAATTCTAAAATTGGTAAACAAATGAAAGATGAAAGTGCTGTAGGTAATTTTGGTTATGGTAATAGAAATGAGAGAGGACATAGACTAGTGGAGTTTGCTGAAAAAAATATTATGAATTGTTATTTTGAGAAAAATGTTAAAAGGAAATGGACATTGAAGCATCCCAATGAAGGTACAGCAGAATTTGACTATATTTTGACTAACAGAAAATACATATTTCAGGACTGTAATTTTCTTAATAAATTTAACACAGGAAGTGATCATCGATTAGTAAGATGTAAGATATGTGTTAATGCAAAACTAGAGAGACAAAAATTATTAAGAAAAACAATATTTACAGTTGATATTCCTAATCTCCAGAAACATTCTAATGAATTTAAATTAGAACTTACAAATCGGTTTCAAGTATTAGTAGATTTTGAACATGATTCAGATTTGAATGAAATTAATATGAAAATAACTGATACACTTTTAAAAACTGCAACAAAGAAAGCTGGGAGAAAAATCAGCAATTGACTAATAAAATTTCTACTGAGACTACGGAATTTATGAAGAAAAGAAGGAATATAAAGATATTACAAAAATGATGCATTAAAAAGGATTGAATATCTCGAATTTTGTAAAATGGTATTGAAAAAAGTTGAAAATGATATAAGAAAGTATAACTTTGAACTAGCAAGGAAAGCTGTAGTAGAAAATAAAAGTCTCAAGAATGTAAAAAACATTTTGGTATTGGTAGGAAATTTATATCTGCAAAAGAAAAAAAAAGTTGGAATTATTACAATAAAGAGAGATGACATTAAAAAATGGGTAGAAGTTTTTATCAAGAGTTATATAGTAATAAAGAACAATTACCTCCTATATCTATTACATCTTCCAAATTGCCCAGAATTTTAAATGAAGAAGTGAGACATGCAATTAAATGTATGAAGAAAGGAAAGGTTCCTGGTAATGATGTAATTATAATTGATATATTAAAAGAAGCAGGTGAAGAAATAAAGAAAATATTTGTGAAGTTATATACCAAATGTCTAAACGATAAAGATGTACCAGATGATTGAAAGAATGCAGTAATAATATTAATATTTAAAAAAGGTGATAAAGAAGATATTAGAAATTACAGACCTATCAGCCTTTTATCAGTTTTATACAAAATTTTTACCAAGATAATTATAACTCATCTACAAAGAACATTGGATTTCCACCAACCAAGAGAACAAGCTGGATTTAAAAGTGGTTTTAGTACAGTAGATCATATCCAGGTATTGAGAGAAGTTATAGAAAGGACAAATGAATATGAGTTGCCATTAGGTTTTGGATTTGTAGATTATGAAAAGGCATTTGATTCTATAAACATTTCTTCAGTGATTAAAGCATTGGATCATCAAGGTATAGATCCAGGATATTGTCATATTTTAAAGAATATTTATAAAAATGCAACAGCAACAATTAGATTACATAATGATACTGGGAAAGTCAACATTAAGAAAGGTGTAAGACAAGGTGACTCCATATCTCCAAAACTTTTTACAGCAGTGCTGCAAGAAGTATTTTGTGGATTAAAATGGGAAACTAAAGAAGGGAAAGTAAATGGAGATTATTTAAGTCATTTGATATTTGCAGATGATGTAGTTGTTTTTACAAATAATGCTTCAGAGCTGCAGGAAATGTTGCAGGAGTTATCAGATGAAAGTAGAAAAGTAGGACTAAAGATAAATATTAAAAAGACTAAAGTAATGTTTAATCGATTTGCTCAAAATATAAAAAAAAAAGATTGATTATGATGAATTAGAAGAAGTTAACAGTTACAAATATCTTGGTCAGATTATTAAAACAATTGGAAACATAATGTATAAAATTAATCATAGAATTAAACTTGGTTGGAGTGCTTTTGGTAGAAATAACTTGATACTAAAAGGAAATATGCCTATGTGTTTGAAACAGAAGGTTTTCAACAAATGGGTTCATTCCAGTTCTTATTTATAGATATGAGACTTGGACACTTAATAGAAGAGCAATACAGAGACTTCAGACCACTCAAAGAAGTAGCATGTTGGGAGTAAGAAGAAGGGATCGAAAATGCAATGTATGTGTAAAAGAACAAACAGGTGTTACTGACCTCATTGAAAAAATTAAAAGACTGAAGTGGAGTTGGGCTGGACATATTGTTAGAAGAGATGATAATAGATGGACAATTAAAATCTTAAACTGGATTCCAAGAGATTGTAAAGACCCAGAAAGAGACCACATGTGAGATGAATGGATGAAATAAGAAAGTGTGCAGGGGTGTTTGGAGAAGGGAAAGGAAAGGAGGGAGGTTATTTGAATATATATATATATATATATATATATATATATATATATATATATATATATATATATATATATATATATATATATATATATATATATATATATAGATAGCATATATATAAATCATTTACTTTGATATGTATATATATTTTTCTTAATAGATATTTTAAGACTCGCTTTAGTTTTTGAATTTATGCTTTTAAAAAATATGTTTAAAACAACGTTTTAATTGAACTTTTTTTTGTTTTGTTTTTTATTAAAAAGTCAACTACCAATATTATAAACAATTATTATAACACACATGTGTATTTCAAAATAAAACACTAAAACTAAAAAATCTACATTTTTAACGTGGATGTAATCTAATTTGTATTGCATTTTTTGATCTGAATAAAATCTTGGGTAATAGTAACCATTAGTTATTCTAAATGACATAGTCAAGCAATGCCTTAAATTTGATAGGTACATTGAATTATCTGCAATATTTTTGACATAATTTACTGTTCTTAAAATATATTTATCAATGTCAACAATAATAGAATACAGCAGGTAATTGTAGACAGGCAATACTACACAATATGATATACAAGCTTTCTTTGATTCAATAAACAAAATATAATAAATGATACAGGGAATGTTGTTATCACTATAAAAAATAATTTAAGAAATTATTTTTTCATTATAGGAGTATTAAATGTAATTATTTTAGATTAAACTATATAAAAATTTTACTATTATAAGCCTTTTTATCATCTATTTTTTACACACACACACACACATACACACATATATATATAATATGTTTTAACGAAGATTTTCATGGGTTGCATTTATAAAATACATATTTTGCAGGTTCATCCATGTTAAAAAATGTTTATATATATATATATATATTGTGCCTTTTATTTAGGTCCCTGTATTGAATAATCCAAAATTTTAAATCATAATAATATATGTGTCATGAAAATCATAATAAGTGGCTTTAAATAAGAACTGTTTGGGATGCACTAGGAAATGTGCTTGAGTGGAGATGAGATTTTAAACACAGTGTAGGCTTTTACTAGGAATAAAATAATAATTTTATCTGTATTATTATTAACTGGGAGATAAATATTGCTATTTTTATCATTATTGAATAGCAAATGAAATAAATTATATTAATTAAATCTTGTAAAATAAATGTTTATAGTCAATTCCTTAAGCATTTTTTTCTTTTAGCGAATCCAAAACAATTTTGCATATTGTGAGTAGTTGTTTAAAATGAAGGTAGAGAGGGTAATATTAATATATTATCACTAAGGTTTTTGGTTTAATTAGCACCACAATGCATTGTAATAAAGTTATATATTATATAACCAAGTTCTATGGGGGGGGGGCGATTAAGGAAAAGAGAACAAGAAAACAACAGACTTTGATTCTTCACTTATAAAATAAGAAAGGAAAAGCTTAAAAATTCAGAAAAATTTGAATTTAATTGAATAATGATTACATTATATTGTTATCTAAAAATATGGAATAGAAATCTAAAGTTTTGCTATCGCTTTTTAAACACCACTTCCATTGATTGAGGATTCCTGAAAGTTAGACTGAAAATAAAAATGAAAGCGATGTTGAAAACTCCTTTTTACCTAATAAATATTACATCAGGGATACAGAACAATTCAAGAAAATGTAATAAATTGTTTTTTTTATTTTATTTTATTGATATTGGTTAATTAATTTTAAGATTTTAGCAATACGTAACTGAACGAAGCATAA
>JAQFVV010006588.1:0-362500 GCA_028023455.1 Epiperipatus broadwayi
AGTAGGTTAGGTACATTTATTAAATACTAACTTGAAAATAATATAATAATTAATTACATAAATTTATTTTATAATTAATGTAACACGGAATATTCTAATGAATGTGTGTGAGTGGAGATGTGAATGATTTTATATTTTATGAAGCTGCAAATTCCGAAGAATGCTGGATAGCAGATTGGACATTATTATTATTATGGTAAAAATATTGTATAATGATTTTTAATGAATTTAATATGTTTTTCTTTAGATCAACTGAATATTATGTTGTTGTAGAATGAATGGATAGATATTTTATGAAAACACATACATTATATTGGCAACGAACTTTATTAAAATATGCATAATTTTAATTTATAATATAAACCTAATACAACATTACGTAAGAAGCTTAGAAATAATTATATGATTCTTTCATAAATAAATTTTGATATTTTTATTATGTTATAGTATTAGAATTATATTTATTCTTTATTTAGGTAATTATTTTATTATTTGCAAGATAAGAATAGATTTGAAAAGACTCTATTTTTTTGTATTTTGTTTATTAAATAAGTTAAGTTGCGTTTAGGTAAAAGCTTATATTTGGATTGAAAGGTTACTAAATATAAACGATGTAGTATAGGTAATTTGGATGATGAATATTTTATTTAAAGTTGATGTTTGTTTTCCGGAAATTTTAGATAAGTTTAGAATATGTTTTATAGATAGAAATTTATTAGAAAGGATTAAAATAACACATAAAGTAAAGTAATGATTTTTACACAGAAAAGAATCATAGAATTTATCTAAGGTAATGCTTTATGAATTTAGAATTGATAAATGATTTAAATAATAATATTTGAACAATAGAGATATATAATGCATATTTGATAAAACATATAACAGGAATTACATTAAGTAAAGTATAATTACAGTCAATTATTTGTTATACACTATAAAGATACATTAATTTATATAAAGCATTAAGCAATGCTAATAATAAAGTGAATACATGATAATACATTATAAATGGTAATACTTAATTAATGTAGCTATTTAATTAGTAGAGTTTCATTGTTTACACATGCTACATAAATAGTCTTGACATATATTGTTATTTGTAGTAATTAAAGTACACTACTATTTATTTTAAGAAAAATTTAAGTTTTGAAAACATACTATAATATTATTGATATAGCATTTGAAGGAATGTAAAATTGCTTATTAAGTACATGAGTTAATAACAGTGTAAGCCTCTTATATTTGTATTTTCCTATTTTATTTTTATTTATTTTCCTAAATTCTAAAACTGTAAATAGTGTAAATAAATTCTTATTTGAAGTTATTGTAAATAAATTTGTTAATTTGTTTTAAAAGTGTGTCGAGTTTCATTATTTTTCACCACAGCATTTTGACATCAGATGATTTGAAATAAACATAATATTTGCACAAAATGAATTTGTTATTATTACTTAGAATTGAATACCATATTTGCTTAACATTATTTTATAAGAATTGATTGACATGAACATAAATATTACAATGGTCATAAGATGATTATAATGCACATTATAAGAATACAATATTGTTTATTGTCACAGATTATTAAGTATAAGATTTTGATCTATTTTAAAATGAAGATACCATATGAAATAAAAGATATACATGTGATTGTTTATTCATTTAATGATTGATTATATAATAGAAATAGATGAGATTAAATTACACTCTAAGATTAGTATTATTTATTATTATTATTAAAATAAGTTAGGTGTATTTAAGTTTGATATAAAATCCCACATCATACTTATTTACATGAGTTATTATTATTTTAAAACTGAGAAGAACCTGAGATTATTTAATTATATTTTAAGTTAAAAGTTAGGAATTATTTTAGTATTATTAAAGATAATTTATTTCATTTAAAAGTCATAAGAATGCTATAGATGTAGTGGTAAGATGATAAGGTAGTGGTAGTATTCTTATGCCATTGAGACAGTATCTTGGAAGATATTAACTCAGTGTAAATCTGCTTATTACTTTGTAACTTTACTTCACAGTCTCATAATTTTAGTTAAATACTTATTTAATTAATATAATCTGGAACTATATTGATTTGGATAATTGATAATAAATTTAATTAAGATGTGATAATATAAAAAGTATATTAAAAATAGATATGCAAATTTTAATTAAGCATAATAATGTAACTGAGCTAGTTGTATTTTAAACTATTTTATATATCAAGAAGTAAGGGTACAAAGGGTAGGAAGATTTTTGGCGCTCAACGTGATTGGCATGATACGTTTAAGTAGGATTTAGATGTTCAAACGTTATCGGTTTGATATGTTAAAGTTACAATTTTATCAGCCCGATAGGTGGTCAAGAAAGTTTTTGGCCACAACGTTTTAGGCTAAATATTTAATTAGGGATTAGGAGATATATAATTTTAGGATTAGTATATGTTAGGAGAATAAAGTGATAAGTATAATTAGTATTTTATAATAATATTTATAATTGATTAGATATTGATTATAAAATTAAAATAAAAATTTTATTAGTAAAGTATTATATTCTCATGTGGTATCTATAATATGATTATTCTTTGAAATTAAATACTATGTTGATTTTGAGTTAATAAATAAATAAGTATGCAAACCATGAAATGTGGCAAATAGTTATTTTATAATATGACCATATCAATTCTTAAAATATTTTAAATGTATATTTCATATGATATATTATGTGCAAATTATCTGTGGGTCATAGGTGTAAAATAAATGATATGACACAATTTTGTTATTGAAATTTATATAATTATTTAATAGTAAGTAATGTAGAGTTTTTGAGGATACTATTATATGATTAGTTGTAAAAGTGAGTTGAGTGGAGATGGGAAGGTTGATGGGGAATTGTATTCTAAAATATAAATAATAAGTACTGCATATTATTAGAATTAAATTTTAAAAAGGTATAAAAAAATGAATAATTGGGATAAAGAGTTAGAAGTTGAAATGTCAAATTTTGTTGTAGAAGATAATAGTTGTGTGGAGAGCAGAGAAATAGAAAAATCAGCAAATTCAGAAATAGTATTAGAAAATACTCAAAATATGGATAGTGAAATAGAGGAGGAGGAAGAGATAATTTTTAAAACTGTAGGAAAAGAAGTAGTGGAAGCTGGAAAAGATGTAAAGCATTCTGTAATGCCTGATTTTGAGAAATATTTTAAAATGATGATGCAAAGTATGAGTTCAATGAAAGAAGAGATAAATCTAGCTTCAGATGCTAAATTTAATTCTTTAAAAGAAGATATGAAAGAAATGAAAGAGGAGAGTAGGTCTTTTGGGGAAAATATTGATTCTTTAAGAAAAGAAATGAAAGAGGAAAGTAATTCTATTAAAGCAATTATAAAAAATTGTGAAAAAGTAATGATAGATAGAATGGATAATATAGATAGAAGATTGGGTAAAAATGGGGAAGTACTTGAATCTATAAAATTAGACATAATAAAAAGTTGTGATAAAAAAGGAGAATTTATAGATAGAAAACTTAAAGAAATTTCAAAAAACATAATTAAAAGTGTTAAAGAGCAAATAGAAGAATCTACTAGCCAATGGCAAGTAAAAAATAGTAAGTTAGATCAGAAAATAGAGAGTAATGATTTAAATATAAAAGATGAAATTTATGAAGTAAAGAATGATATAAATCGTATTAGTGAAGAAGTTAGAAGTATTAAAGAAGATGTAGTTCAGAATGGAAAAGAGATTCCTATAAAATCTATTAAAATAATTAATAGTAGGAATGAATTATATGAAAAAATAATGGAAAATCCCAAAGCGTATTTAAAATTAATTAATGAAATGATAGGAATGTGTAAATCTTATGAGAAGTTAGTTGGAGAAAGAATTATGGACCAAATTAATAATTTAAAGAAATATTATGTTGATGATAAAAGATTTGGGAGATTTACGAAGATAAAATCAAAATCTTCAAAGCAAAAGTATTTAGCGTTGTTAGAGCATGAATTATTAAAAATTATAGATATCAGTGGTAATAAATTTAAGAATAAACTGCAAGAAGTGATATCTAAATGTATTATTAATGATAAAAATATTCATGTACAAGCTGATATTTTAAAAGAAATATTATTTAAAGGAATTAGGAACTTAATATCTAATGATGAAGTTATAAATGGAAAACTTAATTGGAATAAAAATTTAAGCAAGATAAAAATAAGACTTAAATATCCACAGCATGAGAAATTTATAACAGATTTTCTTGAGAATAATCTTAATAAAGGTAAGAAGATAGGAAAAGTTAAGGTGAGATTTAAGAAAGAAGAAAGAGAATTAAAGTTTAGATTTAAAGAAGAAGATATATAATAATTAAGACAGGTAATTCTTAAAGAAGATATGTGTGTTTGATAATGTATTATGGCATTATATTATATTAGTATATATTTTTTTTTTTTTGTAAAACAAACATAAGATATTTCCATGTTAGCAACCTACAAAGAAATCAATTTAAAAAATTTCTTAGTCTATATGAAGGTCCATATAGAATATCTTGCAAAGTAGGAGAGAATGCGTTTATGTTAACCACACCAGATGGGGAAAAGGGAACTTATAATGCAAGGAGCTTAATTCCATTTCCATCTGAGATGTGAGTTATAATTTCAAAGTAATATGAATAAATATTTTAATGTCATGTTTAAATATAATGCTTGACATAAAGAAATAATTTATTATATAATAAATTAGCATAGTGAATAAAGCTTTAGTTGAAGAAATTTACAAAATATGTAAATAACAGTTTAAAAGAAATAAGTTTTGTCAGAATGACTAAATAAAAGTGGAATTAGCTATTACAATAGATATTTTAAAGCAAAAAGCTAAATAATAAGGTTAGGGAGTATAAAACTCATATGTTTAAAGTACTTATAAGTAGATCTTATGAAGGATTAATGTATAATATGGTAGTGATCATAAAATTGATTAATCTTAAGGGATCAGGTTAATCTCTTTAAAAGAGAAATATGTAGATTTGTTAAATGATAATCTATAAGATTGCTAATGAAATTAGCAATAAGTTATAAATAAAAAATACATAGAGTAGTTTAAAATATAGTATTAACTATAATAATGTGTATTTTTAGTAGCTTATGTAAAGGTGTATTTAAAAGAATTTAAATACTTGATATTTATAGAAATATTAGAGAAATGAAGGTAACCTAATTAAAAGATAAGGAAGGAGAAGTGAAACTTAATCCATAAAGTAAAAGAAAGTCATTGTAGTTTATTTAAAAGTGTTTTCTTAGTGAGATTTAAAATGATATTTCAATGCTTTATAAACTTTGTGATAGAGTGATTTATTATAATGTTTAGATGATAAGAAAGATAAAATTGATCAATGTGGAGTAAAGATAATAAAGATGGATGTTAAATTTAAAATTTTATCCGAAGGAGGGGAATATGTGCCCTTTTGTATGGGTCACCATTTAAGTTTTGTGCTAATCTAGTAGAAAATTTTAAATTTAAGAAGTGTTTTAAAAATGTGATGTTGACTTTGCTTGTGGTAATGTTACCATAAGTTTAATTAAAGCAATCTATGAGTGTTTGATATGTGAATTGTGTTGATATTGAGAAGATATTTAAAATGATGATGATTATGATGTAATACTGCATTAATAAATTTAATAACAAATGTTTGAAGCTAAAGTGATTAAAAGACAAGTTAAAATTAGACAAAGATATTTATTTAGTTTAAAATATATGTTAAAAGTGAATAGAAATATTTTAAATTATAAGTACTTAAATTGAGATTAATATTTGATTTTAATCATATCAAATAATTATTTTAAAATCTGATATAATATCTTATTTATTTTTAAAAATAAATATTTATTTTAAAAAAAGCAATTGTTAAGTTATTTTTAGATTATGGGAAGCGTTTCTTGTATTGTAAAAACAGATGTTGATTAGAGATTCACACACACATGCTTGGAAGCTTTCTCATAAAGTTGCAAAACTATTTTAAAATTATGTTGTGAAATTTATAAATAATACGTGAGTTATCACGAGATAAAAATAAAAGATATTAATGTAAAATATTAAATCTGATTTTTAAAAATATTACTTTAGAAATATAACGTATTTAAAAGATTTAGTTTATTTTAAATGATTTTATAAAAGTTAAGATTTAAATTAAGTGAGAAAGAATATTTTAAAAAATGTTTAATAGATTTGAATAAACAATAAAAATTATTTTTAAAATGTAATAATATTAAATATTAAATAAGTCATTATTTTATTTTAATAGTGAGTTGATAAATATGTAAATAAGCCAGCAAAGTTTGATTGTTTAAACGTACCAATCAGATGAGGAGTCTCTTCGAGTATAAAAGCTGGATTCAATTGTTGAAGGGGGCTCTCTCTCTATAATTTAATTTCTAAGTTAATCGTGCTATTGAGAAAATAGCCAAGTAAATTTATAAACGCTCTTAAAATCAGTTTTTAAAAATCATAAGAGTGTTAGTGTATATAATTTTATAATTTTTAAATGATAAGTATGCAGTAGAAACTTAATAATTCCCTATTGGTCTTCTCAATATCGAAACTTAATTTACGTACGAATAATCATGGAAACATCACGTATCGGAGAAATATATCAGAAACTTTATGCTAGAGAAATAATAGACGCTGGATTAGTACATAAGACTACGAGATGGAGAAAAGTAGTATTTTGGACTATAAATATTTTAAAGGTTTAAATTACTATTGTCTATTGTAAATAGATATTTAAAAGAAATATGAATACTTCTATAGAAAGAAGGTATTTTTGCAGATTTTAAAAGATTAAAATGTATATCTTAAGTAAAGATATAAGAAGTAGTAATTTTAATAAATACTTTCCTTGTTAAGTCTTTGTGCTTAAAAGACTAAATATTGACGATTTGAAAAGGCAAATAGATTATAAATACGATTATTTAAAATCGTAATATAATAAAACTATTATTATTGAAGTAGTCTAAAACGCTGGACGTTATAGATGGAAAAAATAGATTCTTACCTAGATATATTGTTTTTTGAAAATGCACAAGTAATACGTGGACGTCCAGGCCAAACCAAATTAGGCCAAGTTAAGTTAATGGAAATAATTAAATGAAAATAATTAAACAATTATAAATTGATTTAGAGATAATAACTTTTGGAACAATATTTTGTGAAGAACTGGATCCAGAACTTATAAACTATTTTTTAAATTTTATTTGTTTTCTTATTGGAACTTATTTATTTTTTAAAAAAAGAACGTTATCATTTTTATTATAAACTTTCAAGAAACACGTGATACAACGGAACAGGAAATAGTGTTTTATTGACTTTATACGTAGGATATTTGTTAAAACTTTTATGGTAGAACAGAAGACGTCGTTGGAAATATGTAATATAGACTTTTATTTTATTTATTTAACATAAAATTTAAAATATTATTAAACTATTAAAAGTAGGTTAGGTACATTTATTAAATACTAACTTGAAAATAATATAATAATTAATTACATAAATTTATTTTATAATTAATGTAACACGGAATATATTTTAATGAATGTGTGTGAGTGGAGATGTGAATGATTTTTATATTTTATGAAGCTGCAAATTCCGAAGAATGCTGGATAGCAGACTGGACATTATTATTATTATGGTAAAAATATTGTATAATGATTTTTAATGAATTTAATATGTTTTTCTTTAGATCAACTGAATATTATGTTGTTGTAGAATGAATGGATAGATATTTTATGAAAACACATACATTATATTGACAACGAACTTTATTAAAATATGCATAATTTTAATTTATAATGTCAACATGATACAACATTACGTAAGAAACTTAGAAATAATTATATGATTCTTTCATAAATAAATTTTGATATTTTTATTATGTTATAGTATTAGAATTATATTTATTCTTTATTTAGGTAATTATTTTATTATTTGCAAGATAAGAATAGATTTGAAAAGATTCTATTTTTTTTGTATTTTGTTTATTAAATAAGTTAAGTTACGTTATGGGTAGAAGCTTATATTTGGATTGAAGTTTATTAAGTATAAACGATGTAGTATAGGTAATTTTGGATGATGAATATTTTATTTAAGGCTGATGTTTGTTTTCCGGAAATTTTAGATAAATATAGAGGATGTTTATAGATAAAAATTATCAGAAATTATTAAAATAACACATAAAGTAAAGTAATGATTTTTACACAGAAAAGAATCATAGAATTTATCTAAGGTAATGCTTTATGAATTTAGAATTGATAAATGATTTAAATAATAATATTTGAACAATAGAGATATATAATGCATATTTGATAAAACATATAACAGGAGTTACATTAAGTAAAGTATAATTACGGTCAATTATTTGTTATACACTATAAAGATACATTAATTTATATAAAGCATTAAGCAATGCTAATAATAAAGTGAATACATGATAATACATTATAAATGGTAATACTTAATTAATGTAGCTATTTAATTAGTAGAGTTTCATTGTTTACACATGCTACATAAATAGTCTTGACATATATTGTTATTTGTAGTAATTAAAGTACACTACTATTTATTTTAAGAAAAATCTAAGTTTTGAAAACATACTATAATATTATTGGTATAGCATTTGAAGGAATGTAAAATTGCTTATTAAGTACATGAGTTAATAACAGTGTAAGTCTCTTATATTTGTATTTTCCTATTTTATTTTTATTTATTTTCCTAAATTCTAAAACTGTAAATAGTGTAAATAAATTCTTATTTGAAGTTATTGTAAATAAATTTGTTAATTTGTTTTAAAAGTGTGTCGAGTTTCATTATTTTTCACCACAGCATTTTGACATCAGATAATTTGAAATAAACATAATATTTGCACAAAATGAATTTGTTATTATTACTTAGAATTGAATACCATATTTGCTGAACATTATTTTATAAGAATTGATTGACATGAACATAAATATTACAATGGTCATAAGATGATTATAATGCACATTATAAGAATACAATATTATTTATTGCCACAGATTATTAAGTATAAGATTTTGATCTATTTTAAAATGAAGATACCATATGAAATAAAAGATATACATGTGATTGTTTATTCATTTAATGATTGATTATATAATAGAAATAGATGAGATTAAATTACACTCTAAGATTAGTATTATTTATTATTATTATTAAAATAAGTTAGGTGTATTTAAGTTTGATATAAAATCCCACATCATACTTATTTACATGAGTTATTATTATTTTAAAACTGAGAAGAACCTGAGATTATTTAATTATATTTAAGTTAAAAGTTAGGAATTATTTTAGTATTATTAAAGATAATTTATTTCATTTAAAAGTCATAAGAATGCTATAGATGTAGTGGTAAGATGAGAAGGTAGTGGTAGTATTCTTATGCCATTGAGATAGTATCTTGGAAGATATTAACTCAGTGTAAATCTGCTTATTACTTTGTAACTTTACTTCACAGTCTCATAATTTTATTAAATACTTATTTAATTAATATAATCTGGAACTATATTGATTTGGATAATTGATAATAAATTTAATTAAGATGTGATAATATAAAAAGTATATTAAAAATAGATATGCAAATTTTAATTAAGCATAATAATGTAACTGAGCTAGTTGTATTTAAAACTATTTATATATCAAGAAGTAAGGGTACAATATTAATGGTTTTCGCGAATCCAATATATTTAGACACAGGTAATTATTGAAATAGATCGTGCAAATATATATATATAATTGTATAATGTGAAAAAAAATGCAAAAAAATTATTAAACAGGAAAAATTTACATCATCCCATAGTAAATTATAAAATGTTAAAAAGCATTTATTTTAAACTGTTCACATTGCATGAAATGATAAATGATTATTTACTGTAAAGATGGGTATGTTTGCATAATAATTCCCAAATGAATATTAAAATAATTTGTAATTACATAATATATTAATAATTAGAAATATAATAAATTAAATTTCGATTCAAAATGACTGAGCTCTAATAATAATAATGTAAAAGAATGTAGATTTTTGGTGTTAAAAATGAAGGTAAAAAATAATATAGTTCCAGTGTTTATTTATATTTGTTTATTATTGGTATTAAATAACTTTTCTTAGATTTTAAAAATAAAATATTTTTTAAAAAAATAATATTTAAAACTAAAATGTTTCTCTAAATATGTGATATTATATTTTTTATTTTATAAATGTCTCCAACAAAAATAATAATCAAACAAAATAATCAGTTAAATTGACTATAATCTCCTTATTTTAAAGTAAAAAAAAAATGTGATTTCTTTGTTTTTGTTTTTATGTAATGGGTTTTTAAATAAATATATTTATTATGTCCATAATCAGAAAACACTACAGTAATGATTCCCTTGAATGGTCATAGGAAGTTTTATTCTTTACCATCCCATAAAAGCAACATTTGTTCAAATTAATTCAATACTATAGAAATTATTAGCTCACCAAGCACAATTATTTTTATAGACTTATTCATTCACAATGTAATTAAAGGGGACATGAACCCAGACTTTTAAGCTCATAAGTAATCTACTTCAATCTTATACAATTGATACATATGACATACAAGTGAAAAAGATAAATGGTCTCCAATATTGTATTTCATGCTAAACCAGCACTCATCATTTGGTCTGTATCATCATCTCCCACACACATATATCATCAGTACTCAGTTTATATTAAGATAGAAAATCTTCAAACTTTAATAAATAGGTCACAATTTTCTCCGTTCTCCAATTCTTCAGCCCTCCATATTATTGAAAATCTGATGATGGCATGTTCAAAGTCCTTATTTGTCAATATTGTTGTCATACCCATGTTGATTGTAAATCATTCTGACTTCTCATATATAGTATCTTAAGACCATTTAAATACACAGAAAAGGGATGGTCAGAATACAGTATGAATCTATAATATTTAAATATAAGTATTGAATATATATTTAAACTAGATATAATTAGAGGGGATTTGAACCCAGACTTTCAAGCTCCTATAAATCATCCACTTCATCTTATACAAACAATACACATCACCCCATACATATGAAAAATATAAATGACCTCCAATATACATATTTTGTGCTGAACAAGCACTTATCAGATGATCCAGATCATCTTCCATATACATATATATGTCAACAGATGGCGTTCTACCAAAAATACCGTCAAGCATTTGTTTACATAAATGTCAGAGCATGCATTCACTATCTCTAACTTTAATTACACTTTCAGATCATGATTTCAAGCTATTTGCTATCGTCAGTGAAAGACAGGAATTTTAGAAACTAGATCTAAACACAAACTCTGAGCATTTATGAAACAGTTTCTATTCAGCTTGCAAGCGTGAATCTTTTAGACATGTAATGTCTTTAAACTCAGCATAGCAAGCCAGATAGCCACATGGGTCTGATCTCAGCTCAGCATCACCACATAGTAGAAGCCTCTGCAATATATATCATTGCTAGAAAGACTTCAAAGGTACATTTATGAAAAACAAAAAACAAATTAAAAACTTGCTAAGGCTTGTATTTATGTCAACAGATGGCGTTCTACCAAAAACACCATCAAGCGTTTGTTTACATAAACGTCAGAGTATGCATTCACTATCTCTAACTTTAATTCCACTTTCAGATCATGATTTCAAGCTATTTGCTATTGTCAGTGAAAGACAGGAATTTTAGAAAGCTATCGTCAGTGAAAGACAGGAATTTTAGATCTAGTTTCTAAAATTCCTGTCTTTCACTGACGATAGCAAATAGCTTGAAATCATGATCTGAAAGTGGAATTAAAGTTAGAGATAATGAATGCATGCTCTGACGTTTATGTAAACAAACGCTTGACAGTGTTTTTGGTAGAACGCCATCTGTTGACATAAATACAAGTGTTAGCAAGTTTTTAACTTGTTTTTTGTTTTTCATAAATGTACCTTTGAGGTCTTTCTAGCAATGATATATATTGCAGAGGCTTCTACTATGTGGTGATGCTGAACTGGGATCAGACCCATGTAGCTATCTGGCTTGCAATGCTGAGTTTGAAGACATTACATGTCTAAATGATTCACGCTTGCAAGCTGAATAGAAACTGTTTCATAAATGCTCAGAGTTTGTGTTTAGATCTAGTTTCTAAAATTCCTGTCTTTCACTGACGATAGAAAATAGCTTGAAATCATGATCTGAAAGTGGAATTAAAGTTAGAGATAGTGAATGCATGCTCTGACGTTTACATAAACAAATGCTTGACAGTGTTTTTGGTAGAACGCCATCTGTTGACATAAATACAAGCATTAGCAAGTTTTTAACTTGTTTTTTTTGTTTTTCATAAATGTACCTTTGAGGTCTTTCTAGCAATGATATATATTGCAGAGGCTTCTACTATGTGGTGATGCTGAACTGAGATCAGACCTATGTAGCTATCTGGCTTGCTATGCTGAGTTTGAAGACATTATGTGTCTAAATGATTCACACTTGCAAGCTGAATAGAAACTGTTTCATAAATGCTCAGAGTTTGTGTTTAGATCTAGTTTCTAAAATTCCTGTCTTTCACTGATGATAGCAAATAGCTTGAAATCATGATCTAAAAGTGGAATTAAAGTTAGAGATAGTGAATGCATGCTCTGACATTTATGTAAACAAATGCTTGATGGTGTTTTTGGTAGAACACCATCTGTTGACATAAATACAAGTATTAGCAAATTTTTAACTTGTTTTTTGTTTTTCATAAATGTACCTTTGAGATCTTTCTAGCAATGATATATATTGCAGAGGCTTCTACTATGTGGTGATGCTGAACTGAGATCAGACCCATGTAGCTATCTGGCTTGCTATGCTGAGTTTGAAGACATTACGTGTCTAAAAGATTCACGCTTGCAAGCTGAATAGAAACTGTTTCATAAATGCTCAGAGTTTGTGTTTAGACCCATGTAGCTATCTGGCTTGCTATGCTGAGTTTGAAGACATTACGTGTCTAAAAGATTCACGCTTGCAAGCTGAATAGAAACTGTTTCATAAATGCTCAGAGTTTGTGTTTAGATCTAGTTTCTAAAATTCCTGTCTTTCACTGACGATAGCAAATAGCTTGAAATAATGATCTGAAAGTGGAATTAAAGTTAGAGATAGTAAATGCATGCTCTGATATTTATGTAAACAAACGCTTGATGGTGTTTTTGGTAGAACGCCATCTGTTGACATAAATACAAGCGTTAGCAAGTTTTTAACTTGTTTTTTGTTTTTCATAAATGCACCTTTGAGGTCTTTCTAGCAATGATATATATTGCAGAGGCTTCTACTATGTGGTGATGCTGAACTGAGATCAGACCCATGTAGCTATCTGGCTTGCTATGCTGAGTTTGAAGACATTACATGTCTAAAAGATTCACGCTTGCAAGCTGAATAGAAACTGTTTCATAAATGCTCAGAGTTTGTGTTTAGATCTAGTTTCTAAAATTCCTGTCTTTCACTGACGATAGCAAAGAGCTTGAAATCATAATCTGAAAGTGGAATTAAAGTTAGAGATAGTGAATGCATGCTCTGACGTTTATGTAAACAAACGCTTGACGGTGTTTTTGGTAGAACGCCATCTGTTGACATAAATACAAGCGTTAGCAAGGTTTTAACTTGTTTTTTGTTTTTCATATATATATAAAATCGGTGCTTGTTTTATATTAAAATAGCAAATCTTCAAACTTTAATGGATAGGCTTCACTCTTCTTCACTCTCCAATTATTCACCCATTCATATTATTGAAAATCTAATGATGGCATGATCAAAGCCCTTGTTTGCCAATTTTTTGTTATACCCATGTTGACCATAGTTATTCTTAACCCTTATATGTAGAATCTTAAGACCATTTAAATACACAAAAGAGAATACTGGCTGAATCTTTAATATTTAAATCCAAGTAAAATGCCAAAAATATTGTTTTTAAATCTCCATAAAAATATTTTATTGCTCCATCAAAAAAAAAATGTTAGGATCTCTAGAAACACAAATGATGTTTTCATAAGTTATGTATCATATATAAATTATTATTTTCTCCTGTATATACATTAATACTTGTATATAATATGCTATTAATAAATTTTATTTTATAAATAAATAAATAAAGAATTACAAATAAATGAAATATGTTAAAATCAAGTTGAAAACAAATAAGTAGATTTAATTAATAATGTTTATTACATCTTGAATTATATTTTGTTTAAATTTTTAGTTGTTTATTTATATTGATTATGACTAACAAATTATATAGTGTGTGAGGATTTTTATGCTTTTCCATAAATAAAGATTATTATTGACTGATTTCACAGAAAGCATGTCTCAAATAAAATAATATTTTAATATTCAGAAATGAAATTGAGCTTTTAAAATTTATAAAATATGAATTGTTCTATATATATTGCTATAGGCTTTCTCATTAACATTTCATTTAATAGCTTTATTGTTTGGTTATCTAATTTAAAAAATTAATGATATTAAAATCAGATATTAAATCAAATTATAATTTTACGATCTCAATAAAGAATGAAATAATTTATTATTTAAATAAGACTAGTAAAATGTTTAATTTCAAAATTCTAAACAAGAAGGTGACATGTATGGGCTTACAATATTTGATTGCAACTCTCTTTGAGAATTATTTTTTATTATCTATTAAAGTATTGAAATTAGTAAGATGATATTTTATAAAATATTAAACAAGGCAATATGCACTTAGAATGCTACCAGAGACATGAGTTTTCACTAAATCCATGTGCATTGATAGGATTAGCTAACTACATTTAGTTTAAAAAATATCTAGAGATAGTTTTACTTATATAAGTTAGTTCAGACTTGATCTTTTAAAATAGATGTTACATAAGCATATGAATTATCTAGTACTATGATAAATTATATAGTTTACAAGTTTAGATGTTATCATTATAAATATAAGAAGTATTGAACATGCTATGTAATAATGATTGTTTGATCAATATAACAATATGCATCTTTTCCAATAAATATTTACTGTATAGGTAATCAGTTATCAAAATTTGTATTTCAGTTAACATATATAAATGTGTGTGATGACCGTATAATATGAAAAAAAAAAAAAAACAAGTTAAATTTTGTTTGAATTTATCTTATTATAGATATATATGTTTATGTTTTACAACCATAAATTGTGATAAATAAATAGTGCATATAATTTTTTTAATATTATTTTGTTAATAGAATTTAAGCTTTAAATATGACTACATTTCTAACTAAGCATAAATAAGGTAAACTTGATTTTAAACAGTTTAATTGTCAAACATTATTTTAATTATTCCTATATACATAATCATAATTTATTGATGGAGCCCAGAGAAATTGCATAAAGTTCTTAGTTATTTTGTTTCATTTTGGCTGTGAAGTTTGATATTTTAATTTTCTAATGTTATATTGTTAATAAAGTTATTATCTTTAATTTATAATGTCTGAAGACTATTTATTAATCTAGATAATTCATAGATTGTTTAAACGAGCTATACTTTTATCAGCTATTTAAAAATATATAGAAATGGATAAAATATTTATGTTTACAAAAAATATAATGTTTGAGTGAAACATGATAAAATCAAGGTAGCTGGTTCTCTGTTAAGTTCCAAATAATCTAATAGTGTTTCAAAGGAAAGCGTGCATAATGCAGATCTGTTGAACATATAATGAAAACATTGAATAAGAATATGATAGAAAAGCATTTTAACTGAAGCGAAAAAGTATTGTTAATTTATTTTATGTGTAATGTTAATGTAAGTATTAAATGCATATACTCAAAAGCATATCATGTGGGTTTGAAATATTGATTTAAATATATGATTTGGAATAAAATTCATAATCCAATCCATGATATTTCAGGCTAAGATTAACTTTATAGTGCTTTAGGCTGATCAAGATTAGCCAGTATAGAAATAGTCCTTTATTATTTAAATATTTTATACTAATGTAAATGATAAACTATGCATATTCTTTTCCATTTATAAATAAGTTTACCTATAGATACTAAGATTTGTAAAAAAAAGTGGAATTGATTATAATTTCTGACTATCTGCAACATAATTTCATATATACTTATCTATCAATTTATTAAATGAAAGTTTGTTTCTGTTTGTAATTTAATAAATGAAAAATATTGCACCAATCATAATGATTTTTTTTTCTTTCTTTTTTTTTTTTTTTGAAGCATTATATAGTCTTTAAATTTTTGTTTTATGGCATTTAACTGTTTTTAAAGCTTTAATAATTTGTAATATAAAAATGTGATGGAATTGTCACCATTTCCTAATGACGTCATTAAATCATAAAAAGGGGGCATCATTAATTAAATGATTACAGACGTTAAAATATAGTGGGGCTTGTTATATTAAAATACATATTAGAGAAATGGAGATAATTATAGTTTTGGTAATCCAAGATAAAAATTATATTTTAAATTAATTAAATTTCGTTTGGACCACGTATTTAATTTCTTATTTGCAAAGAATAATCCTAAAATTGATCAAATTCAATAGTATAATAATAGTTTTTGATAAAGCAAGGAAAAATTTGATTTCGTAAATATATTTTAAATTAATAAATTTCACAACTTAAAGTGATATCCTAAAAGTTGAAAAGTTATATTCTTTGCCATATTGCTATTAATAACTTATGTTTTATTATTGGCAGTATAAAAATGAGTTGAAATCATAATTATTTTCATGAAAACATTATGTAAATATATAAGCAGCAGGAACAGCTATATATTGCATTAATCTTGAAGAATCTTGCATGCTTTTTGTTGTTGTTGTTGTGGTAGTTAATTGTTTGAAAAACTTTGGTAATTTGCAATATAAAATTGTCTGACAATAGTAATTTTTATGTAAGCAAGCCATCACTATAGTAACAGAAAATCAACTAATAAAAAATGTGATTTACATCAATTACACTATTGAATGCGATCAACAATTTGGATTTCAGTTTAAATATATTTAACATATTGGTATGATACAAATGGAATTCAACTAATTTATATATTTCATAAAGAATGTTTAAATTTAAACTATTCAAATTAAAACCATTGTATTTATTGTATATAAAAACATGTTACAATAGTCATTTTAAACAGTTGTTAATAATTCATGTATTATTATTTCATGTAAATATTATGTAAATACATTTTAATTATCAACTACATCAAATTCTTTTAAGATTTGCAGTTAACAACCAAGATAAATACTAATGTGGAATACTAATCTTTTATCTTTTATCTATTATATATATATATATGAATTTGAAAGTTGATTCGTTTGTTTGTTACTTAATAACTGAACAAATATTGCAACAACCGATAAATCTGGTACTTTCTTACAAAACTATAAAAGAATATCCACACACACACACACACTAGCTATAAATTATTAATTTTTTCTTTTTTGTGAAAAAATTAAATTCTTTCATTTTTAACTATTCCTTAATCTTTAAATGTTAGTCAGTCAAGTATTGTAAGATTGACTTATACTTTAAAATAAAGTCAGTACTATATTATTATTCTTTTAAGTCTGAAGTTGAATGAATTTTACGAAATTTAAATCTCATCAATAATAATATTATCTCTACAATTACCTGAAATAATTTTATTATACTATTGTTGATCTTTTACACCAATGTTTTGTGCATCTGTGTTGCTTTTTCATAATACCTTAATGATTTCTTGACAGATCTATCTTCAAAGCCTAGTATTACATCATCAATTTTTAATAATTTTGGGCTTATTATTCTTGAAAATAGTAATGGGAAATCTTTATGTATGACATTCTTAAAAGTCTAAATGAGAAAATATTTTCCTAATACTTCCCTGTGTTATTAAAGATTTCCAAATCTCACAACCCTTTTTTTTCTTATGCCCATTATATTTTTCTAAATCTCACAAGTTCACCAGATAGATTTATAAGTAAACTCCAACTTTATAAATTAGAACCTTGACTTTTTTATAATTGATAAATTTCTTTTCTATCATCCTAATTTTTTGTTTGTCAGTTGATAAATATTCATAAGTAGCCTATACTAATATTAGAAATACATAAATGTAAATATTCAATTTCAATGATAATTGTTTGTATGCTGTTTAACCTTATCTTCCATTTAAAATTTTGGAACTTCAGACAAAATAAAATATTTTTTCTTTGATTGATGACAATTAGATATATGAGTTTCTTTTCGAACTTAATGTTAATATTTATATACATATGTACATATTATCAAAAGAAATATCTTGAAGAATTCATCCTTACTTTATTTCTTTTTGTGGTTTAAAATACATTTGTCAAAAAAAAACAAAAAAACAATTATAATAAGTCTGAGTTCGGTTTAAGCCTATATAATATATTAATTTATAGTAAACAATGTAAACTTTTTTTTATATATCTCATTTAGGTCCCTACACATATTAACTCTTTTGATGTTTATATTTTTTTCCATATTTAGAGAAATTGTCAACGTTCTTATAGTATATAACTTTTTTGAAAAATTTTAATTCAGTTGTACAATATTTTTTAATTTTTCCTTAACCAGCTCTTAACTAAAAAAGTTATGCTCTCTCATTTTACTGCTGTTGTACATTCTAAAGAAATGCAAAGTGAGTATTTTTAAAAAAGTATATGGCTTACAATGAAACAAGGTATTTGAATTTTTCAATCTAAAAATTTATCGCGAAACAAAATAAAAGGCGCCGTGACAAGATGTCAAATCATCAGACTAAAAGTCTAGCTTGTGATATAAATGAAAATATTTCTAGCGTACTAAAGATATGTAAATCAATGCAAAACTCATTTTACTCAAGCGTTGGTGGTCGAGAGATTAGCACAGCTGCCTTACAAGCACTTGTCCCGGATTGGCGGGTTCGCTTCCTGGCCGATGCTATGACATATGGAAAAAAAAAATTTTAATTTTATGAAATTTTGTCTCTCTCTGTGTTTTTTCTTTGACACTTTTTTCTTCCTCATAAATTGCTTTATCTTTCTTTTTCTGTTTCTTTTTTCCTCTCTTTCTTTATTAATCATTTTTAAAAATTGGATTAGCTATATTTTTATTGAATATATACATATGTATTAAATAGATTTTTACCGATGTATAAGAAAGTATAATTGTGAACTAGCAAGTAAAGCTGTAGAAGAGAATAAAAGTCTAAAGAGTGTAAAACAACATTTTGGTATTGGTAGGAAATTTATATCTGCAATAAGAAAAAAAGATGGCATTATTACTAAAAAGAGAGATGACATCATAAAATGTATAGAAGACTTCTATCAAGAATTATATAGTAATAAAGAATAAGTGCACCCTATACATATTATATTTTCCTAATTGCTCAGAATTTTAAATGAAGAAGTGAGACGTGCAATTAAAAGTATGAAGAAAGGAAAGGCTCCAGGTAATGATGGAATTGTAATTGATATATTAAAAGAAGCAGGTGAAGAAATAGAAAATTTTTTAGCAAAGTTATATACCAAATGTATAAATGATAAAGATGTACCAGATGATTGGAAGAATGCAGTATTAATATTAATATTTAAAAAAGGTGATAAAGAAGATATTAGAAATTACAGACATATCAGCCTTTTATCAGTTTTATACAAAATTTTTACTAAGATAATTACAACTCGTCTACAGAAAACATTGGATTTCCACCAACCAAGAGAACAAGCTGGATTTAAAAGTGGTTTTAGTACAGTAGATCATATGCAGGTATTAAGAGAAATTATAGAAAAGACAAATGAATATGAGTTGCCATTATGCTTAGGATTTGTAGACTATGAAAAGGCATTGGATTCTATAAACATTTCTTCAGTGATTAAAGCATTGGATCATCAAGGTGTAGATCCAGGATATTGTCATATTTTAAAGAATATTTATAAAAATGCAACAGCAACAATTAGATTACATAATGATAGTAGGAAAATCAACATTGAGAAGGATGTAAGACAGGGTGACTCCATATCTCCAAAACTTTTTATAGCAGTGCTGCAAGAAGTATTTTGTGGATTAAAATGGGAAGCTAAAGGAGTGAAAGTAAATGGAGATTATTTAAGTCATTTAGATTTTGCAGATGATGTAGTTGTTTTTGCAAATAATGCTTCAGAGCTACAGGAAATGTTGCAGGAGTTAGCAGATGAAAGTAGGAAAGTAGGACTAAAGATAAATGTTAAAAAGACTAAAGTAATGTTTAATCGATTTGCTCAAAATATGAAAATAAAGATTGATTATGATGAGTTAGAAGAAGTTAACAGTTACAAATACCTTGGTCAGATTATTAATACAGATGGAAATATAATGGATGAAATTAATCATAGAATTAAACTTGGTTGGAGTGCTTTTGGTAGAAATAACTTGATACTAAAAGGAAATATGCCTATGTGTTTGAAAAGAAAGGTTTTTAATAAATATGTTTTGCCAGTTCTTACTTATGGATCTGAGACTTGGACACTTAATAGAAGAGCAATACAGAGACTTCAGACCACTCAAAGAAGTATGGAGAGATGCATGTTGGGAGTAGCAAGAAGGGATCGAAAACGCAATGTATGGGTAAGAGAACAAAAATAGGTGTTACTGACCTCATTGAAAAAATTAAAAGACTGAAGTTGAGTTGGGCTGAACATATTGTTAGAAAAGATGATAACAAATGGACAATTGAAATTTTAAACTGGATTCCAAGAGATTGTAAAAGACCCAGAAAGAGACCACATGTGAGATGGATGGATGAAATAAGAAAGTGTGCAGGGGTGATGTGGAGAAGAGAAACTAAAGATAGAAAAAGATGGATTGAACTTGGAGAGACCATCCTGCAGTGGATTGATAATGGTTGATGATGATGATGGTGATAGATTTAAATGTTAGAAGTGTAGCAGGAATTGTTTGTGGACTTTATAAATAATTTTCACTTACGATGTTTGAAGCAATGCGCCAATTTAAAATATTATTACAAGTTAAAGTTAGCCATCTAGCAATGGTATTTATTTGAAATACCTTAATCCAAAAATGAATTTGCTTTTAACTTACTACCCAAGTTTACATAAGGATATAGATCAGACAGCACTAATTACAGTGCGAAAATTTCAAATATAAAATTATTTTTAGAAACACAAAAAATGCAGTTAAATTTTTAACATTTAAATCTTTAAATCTGTAAAAAATATTTTATTTAAAATCTAAAACTCTTTTAAGGAGAAAGTCATTTAATTATGATAATATTTGGAAATTGTTATATTTCTCATTTTTATACAATAATTCATTTTGAGATTAAAGTATTTCAAATAAATATCATTGCTAGACGGCACAATTTCAGCTTGTAGTGGTTATTTTTAATTGGTACTTTTGTTTAGTTATAATATAATTGAAAATTATTAATTAAATCAATTAATTATATATATATATATATATGATTGATTTAAAATGATATAGTTTATTTTCTAAGCAGTAGTACTACTATGATTGTTCTATTATAAGGCCAAATAGTAAAATCGTTTGGACATAATATATAAGAAATACATAGAAAACAAACGTTAACTTAAAGATTCAAAAATGTTTCTCCCATAAGAGCAATTATAATTTTTTTCATTTTTCATAATGCATGTTAATAAAATACTTAATGGATTAAAATATAACAATTTAACCTATAAATATTACGTACAACTTACGTGTAAGCTTCTTTAAGTTTTGCAATCAATGGAGCAGATATTTCTGTGGATAAATCTTCAAAACTCGTAGCTCGTTTTAGGCCACAGAATTCTCTCCAGGCATTATAAGAAGGTAAGCCATGATCTCTTCCTCGCTGAATGTTTAATGATGCAAGATCTAATCCGAATTCCGAAAAAGGAGAGCGATAAAGAAAATTAACAAGAGACTCTTCTAAGAAGGTGTCCGTCGTTCTCATTTTCTGATTACAAAGCCCTAATAAATAGCTATCAGTCATACCTAAAATATAAAAAATATTATTAAAATAACAAAAGATATATTATATACATATATATACCTACTGAGTACTATATATAGATCAAGTTATATTTTCTTTTTATATAACAACTTATCATTTGAGTTCATGCAGCCAGTACCACGTTTTCATAAGAGTCAAGCATAAAAACTTAATCCAGATCAATATTTTTCCTTTGTCTGCTAATTATAACTAGGTTTTCTTTAAAATATTGCTTATTGTCTTATAAAATATTCATGAAAAGTTAATGCTGCAGATCTTTTATAAATCTTTAAAAAACAATTAGTTCAAATCCGGTGTTCAAATTTTAAAATTAAAAATGTTGATGTTTGGGAATGTAGGACTGTTAATAATTTCCAGGGTTGCATAATGAGATCCAAGTCTATGCATTAATCTGGGTAACAAACTATTAATTTATTTATATTTTGACATGATTAGTTCCATGGAATTCAGTTTCTGGCATATTATTTAGAAGTTAAAATATGTAAATTCTGAATATGTGATTTTCCAGTGTATAATAATATTTTATTCTTTTGATTAGATTCATATTTCTAATTTTAATAATCACATATAATAATCATTTATATATTTTGTATGAATTAACTTCTATAATTAACAAAATTAAGTTGTTGTTTTTTTTCAGATATGGTCGCTGATGAAATGATTTCCTTTTAATAATTTCTTTAAAATTAGTTGAAAACCAGATAGGAAAACGATTAATTAAAAATATCTTCTTATGATTAAATTTGTCAATTAGTTCATTGAATGATTGCTCAAAAAATTCCATATATTTGAAGAAGACTAACTTTTTAGTTAGACTTAGATAATTCTAAACAAGGATTCAAATAATTTCCCTTTTTGCATTTTTTAATAGTTTTGGAATGATAAAATATATTAAATTGAATATAAAATTTTTGAAGGGAGAATGATGCAAATCAATGGAAAAAAGGAAATAATAAATATTTAGACATTCAAATGTAGGAAAATCATTACCTATAAGGTTATAATACTTCTTCCTTTAGTGGTGAAACCAATTTCATATTAAAATTATTTGTGTATATCTGTTTTACTATTGTCACCCTAATATTCATATTATAGATTAACACTAAAATTTTTTAATTCTAATATGTCGTTATGATAATCTCAACAAAACTCAGTTTTGAAATCTTTTATTCAAACTTATATTAATAAATGAAAATGTAATCTAATGTAATCTCTTTCACATTATTTATCTATAATATTAAGTCATGAAATTGTAAACACTTTGTTCCAAGTGTAAGTCAATGTAAATTGTATTTGAAGTATTAATAAAAGTCCTTTGAAAGATGGTGATAATGGTAATAATAATAATAATATCATTGTTGCTAAGTCATATTTATTTAAATATTTACATGGCTAATAACTCATTTATTTGTTTACATGTTAATTAATCCATCTATATATATATATATATATTATAACAGTCCGAAAGGATGATGAAGAAAAAGTGGAAAATCCAGTCTTACCGTATCTGCACTACAAGGGCACCATCTAGGCATTTGAATCTAAAAAATTTATAAAGTAGGCAGATACGTGCTGACAAAGATCCAACTTTTATTCATTATTTAGACCGTTAGCCCAAATCACTAGCTCAGTGGAGACACAGAGATAATAATATATATCTTTGTTTAATTTGTATCTTAAATATGCAAAAAATTGAAAGCCACTGCCTGTAATTAACACACAAACAACATTTATTAATGCACATATATAATCATTTAAAATTTGAGGAATAACATTTATTATTTTTTTTTAGTATTAACTTTTAATTTAAATTATTATTTTAAAATTTTAAATCATCCACACAGATGAATTTTATATTTATTTTAAGATTGTCGAGTATGAATAAACTACATAGATTATATTCGAAAAGAAAATATTCTATCCCTTATTTAACCTTAGGCCAAAAGTTTGCAGTCAAACCAGTGACAATAAATCTGATACATTGATGTATTCAATGTAGCATGAAAATACAACAGCACTAAATACTATACTGTCAGGAATGTACATCTGAACAGTATGGTTAGAGAAGATATTGACTCTCAAACAAATAGGAATGCTACATCTGTCGGCAAGAAGAACAATAAAAAAAACTCCATAGGAAGGGACTGCGTTTTTGTCTTACTATCTCTTCCATAGGCAATGATGGGTTGTGCAGCGTATAAATCAATCCTGCCCATAGCGGATCTCATACTACATCTACTAATTACACCAATATATCCAATCCATTGACCTAATTTAGCTATGAAACAAATAACCTAAGATTATCCTCCCCTAATTAATTAATATAACTTTACAAATCTATATAGCCATTCATGCCCGACTTAAATTTAACATTTATATAAATTCCCACAGATGAATTTTATAAAAGTTTGTTTTTGAATGTTGAGTATAGATCGACTACATAGATTACATGCTCAAAAACATTTCAAAATAAACATAAATGATCAAAATATAAAGTTATTGATGTAATTGCAGAGGGAATTCACCAGAAACCCAATGGCATTCATCATAAGATGCCGCATTGACACCAATAACTAAAAAGACATCCGAATAAATACATTTTAGATATTCAACGTAAGATATCATTATTTACCGAATGTCTATATATTTTAATCATATATGAAAACAAAAACCTAATTAAACATGAATGAGTCTATGCAAGCGTCTATGCCCAACTTAAATTTCATGCATTTAATAATTTCTACAATAAATATTAATAAAAATAAAAAAAAATGGAAATGATTTTTAGCAAACTTAAATGTAAAAAAATTAAACAATAATTGATTTGGAAAAGTCAGATTACAGTTCATTTTACAAAAATTAGATTTAGCTTGTTTATTAAACTTGTCAAATCTTGACGAAAGTTCTTAATTACTTTTAAATTTTAAAATTGTTCAGTTCAATAGCTTACAGTAGAAGAGTTACAGTTCTTGGTGCCAATTCCCACGATGTCTCCATTGGAAGACTGGTCTTTTTATTACTTTTAAATTTTTAAATTGTTCAGTTCAATAGCTTACAGTAGAAGAGTTATGTTTCTTGGTGCCAATTCCTGCGATGTCCCCATTGGAAGACCGGTCTGATATTCTGGAAATGGCCTTAGCTTGTTCCATTCTGGTATCACAGTCATTTCATTTTTAAAATAGAGAGAGAGGGTGATATGTGCATCCTATCACACCTCTCAAAAACAACCAGGCTGGAACTGTCTGGCACTGTCATTAATTTCAATATTTTTCCTTTTATAATCATCCTCTGGATTCGACAAACAAAATTTCACTAATCCATCATTTTCATTAGGGTCCGAGCTGAGGCTTGGTGCTTCCATTGGTCAAGCTAATTCTTTTTATTCTCTTATCTATATCTTTACTCTGACTTTTTAATTATATAAGAGCCCCAAGGGCTAGTTTGCTTTTCGATAATTAATAAACAATCATTTCCATTTACAAAAATATTTTATCTTTAGATCTTGTACTTTTTTATAAAAAAGTATGTTCAAATACTTTTTTTTTCTTTATTTAAAAAAAAATTTTTTAAAGTTTTGCATCTGTGCGAATATACGTTTAACAACTCTTTAATTTTAGCTTTTAATAAATTTATTTTTATTTGCGAACTTAAAGATTTTATTTTAAATTAATGTACCGGCATATTTATATACCGTTAAATATATATATATGCATTGTGTATACATAATATAAAGAAAACTATAATAAAGAATAAAAAATAAAAATATTTTTTTAAAAAATAAAGAAGTATACTTTTAACGCATTAGTCTCAAAATCATAGTTGTTTCGTTTATAATTAATTCTATTTTTTATTCTCAGATATATTGTTACTTTACATTATTTATAATAATGGCAGAGGTTCATTTTATTCATTATTATTATGATCCACTGCAGGATGAAGGTCTCTCCAAGTTCAAGCAACTTTTTTCAATTTATAGCTTCCCTTCTCCATGTCACTCTCACACACTTTCTTAGTTCATCAATTCATCTCACATCTAGTCTCTTTCTAGATCTTTTATAATCTCTTGGAATCATCTCTTCTAGCCATATGTCTAGCCCAATTAGTTAGTCTCTTAATTCTTTAAATGATGTTAATAATATCTATATGTTTTCTCATGTATGTTTTCTCATCCATCTCTCCATACTTCTTTGAATGGTCTAATATGTCTGTATTGCTCTTCTGTTAAGTGTCCAAGTCTCAGATCCATAAGTAAGAACTGGTAAAACACATTTATTAATAACTTTTCTTTTCAAATACAAAGTCATATTTCTCTTTAATATTGTTAGTTCTACCAAAAACACTCCAACCAATTTTAATTGTATGATTAATTTCATTGATTATATTTCCATCTGTAGTATTAATCTTTTAACTCATCTTTTAAGAAAATCTATTGAACATTACTTTAGTCTTTTTAACATTTATCTTTAGTCCTATTTTCCTATTTTCATCTCATAACTTTTGCAACACTAAAGCTATAAAAAATTAGATGCAAAACAATTACATCTTCTGAAAAACCTAGATGACTTAAGTAATCTTAGTTTATTTTTATTCTTTTAACTTCTCATTTTAATCCACAAAATATTTTTTGCAAAACTGCTGTAAAAAGTTTTGAAGATATGGAGTCACTCTGTGTACATTCTTCTCAATGTTAATCTTCCCTTCCTAATATCATCATGCAATCTAATTGTTGGTGTAGCATTTTTATACATATTTTTCAAAATATGACAATATTCTGGGTCTACACCTTGATGATCCAATAACTTTATTCACCGAAGAAATGCTTATAGAATTAAATGAATTTTCACAATCTACAAATCCTAAGCATAAAGGTAAGTCATATTCATTGATCCTTTCTATAATTTCTCTTAAATACTTGGATATAATCCACTACACTAAAATTAAATCTAGTTGTTTGTTTGTTTCTTTTTGTTTGGTTAAAATCCGAAGTTTGCTCTAGAGAGTTGTAATTATCTTAGTAAAAAATTTGTATAGAAATGATAAAAGACTAATAGGTCTATAATTTCTGATAACATCTTTATCATCTTTTTTTAAATATTAATATTGATATTGCATTCTTTCAATCATCAGGTACTTTTTCATTATTTAGTTATTTGGTATATAATGTTGCCACAACAATGTCTATTTCTTTGCTTACTTTTTTTAATTAACATATCAATTATAATTCCATCATCAGTGAAACTTTTCCTTCTTCATAAATTTAACTGTATACCTCACTTCTTAACTTAAAATCAGAAAATTCAGAAGATATAATAGTTGTAGAAGGTACTTTTCTTTGTTCTTTATTGTTATATAATTCTTAATAAAACTCTTCTACATAATTCATGATGTCATTTCTTTTTTTAGTGATAGTTCCTTATTTTTTTCTTATTACAGAAATTAGTTTCCTACCAATACCAAAATGTTGTTTTACACTCTTGAGATTTTTATTCTCATCTATAGCTTTTCTTGCTAGTTCACAGTTATACTTTATTTCGTTTTCAACTTTCTTTAACACCATTTTACAAATTTCGAGATATTCAATCTTTCTTAATAGCATCGTTTTTATTGTCTTGTTTCAATAGAAATTTTACTGTTCCATTGCTACTTTTTTGTAGGAGCTATCTTTGTTTCAGTTTTTAAATGTAACAGTTATCTTTCTACTGATTTCCTTCAAATCTGAATCATGTTCAAAATCTGTTAATAATTAAAAACGATTTGCAAGTTCTAATTTAAATTCATTGGAATATTTCTGGAGATTAGGAATATTAACTGAGAATATTGTTTTTCTTAATAATTTTGTCCCTCTAGTTTTGCATTAACACGTATCTTGCATTTCACTAATCAATGATCACTTCCTGTGTCGAATTTATTAAAAGCATTACAATCTTGAAATATAGATTTTCTGTTAATCAAAATATAATCTAATTCTGCAGTATCTTCATTTGGATGCTTCCATTTCCATTTCCATTTAACAATTTTCTCAAAAAAGGAATCAATAATACAATGTTTTTATTTTTCTGCAAACTCTACAAGTCTATGACCTCTCTCATTTCTATCACCATAACCAAATTTACCCCCACCACTTTTATCTTTCAATTCTAGCATTAAAGTCTCCGTACCAATTTCAAAATATTGTTTGATCTGATCAAAAGCCTTTAGTACATTCATATACAAATCCTCTATTTCATAATTAATCAATTTATTATGTATAAATGTCTAAACATATTTAATATAAAAAACATGCTTCATAATATATATACAATACACAAAGATATATTTAAAGCGAGAGAGAGAGAAGGAAAAATGACTGAAAATAAAGTAGGGTGTATTTTAAAAATAAAAAAAGATTAGATGTAGTATATTGTATTTCGCAAACGTTTTCAATAATATAATTATATTGCGTTAAAATGAACAATGAAACTTTTCCAAAAATATATTTTATGTATTGAAAAAATCAATATTTTTTAATTTTATTTATATATATGAAGAAGTCTATTAAAAATAAGGAGAATAGGCATATTTTTAAAGTTTATCGCTTCCAAAATAACTGAATTTTTTTTACATATGGTTCGAATTGTCTCTCTTAATTGCTTAATCAATTATATATCAGTCTCTATAATTTTAATTAGCTATATATAACCAAATAGTATATATATTATACCGGACAAAAGCTTTAGACTCGCATAAACTGATCGCCAGGGCGCCACTAGTCCGAAATTTTGAACTAGACATTTATTTTTAAGGGGTTACAGGTTATGCGAATCGAATGCGCCGGACTAGCTCAATCAAGCAAAGGAGATCTATGTTTTGTTCAGTGAGTTGGAAAGGTAGCAACAGAAAACAAAATCAACTAAGTAAATAAATAAATAATTTTATTAGTAGCAAGGTTAAGTAAACAGAAATCTAAATAATAATCTTTAAAGCCCACCTAAAATATATACTACACGTACATTCGTCAAAATTGAATTTAAATATTTATATGGCTTTGAGAGCGATTTTCTGTGCGTGAAAGAGTGCAAAATACTGACCGTAGCAGAAGTATTAGCAAGTATTCAGTGATCTCACGTAAGAAGGGGGTAGCTTCCTGCTTATAACCCATAGTTAGGAAAAGGCTGGATCTCCGTATTTGAGATTTATGCAAACTTATGTCGAAACAGAAGAAATGCGAAGGTAGCTTCCAAAACATTAATAATAATAAAAAGGGTGTTGAAAGTTATTACTTTCAATCGATTGACCTCCTTCTGAGTGAGACAGGCTAGGAGCTCAAGATCTACCTATAGAAAGGGTTAAAACGATCGTACGTGCCCCTAATAAACGAATTGGAAGCTTTAAGAAATAAAACTAAAGACTATTATATTTTGTAATCGTCTATTACTAATAATTAAGGTCGCGACATAAGTACGGCTAATAAAAATGGGTCACAAGCCAAAAGCCAATTAAATTAGTCTGTAATATCCAGACTGCGCTCTGTAACGACAAGGAATGTGAGATTAAAATAAGCTACTATCTTACTTACTAAGACTTAAATAGGACGGACAGTAATAGGTTTGAAATTAGCACTCATTAAAAGAAAAAAAAATTATCAAGCACACAGAAAACGAATTACATAATATACAACTTAAAAAAAACATTTACATTTAAAAAGGGAACAAATCTAAGATAACATTATTTAAATTGCAAAAATGTAAGGTACCTTAATAATTTATTTAAAAGCTAGTGCACTAGACTTCTTAGGTTGGTCCTTGCTCTGGATTCACTGACGGTAGGCTTGGGCGAGTTGGTTAGTGGTTTCTTTGGAGCCGGTTCTTATGTCATTGTAGGCAGTTAATGGGGACACAGGACGTCCGAACCTGTCCTGGCTAGAAGCTTAGCACATCATGGTAAAGAAAATATTCTTGCTGTAGGTTGAATGTTCATTCTAGGTAGAATAATTACTGGATCAGCTTTCAGAATATGCAGGAATCGTTCTTTTCAAGTATTTTGGCAGGAATCGTGCAATTCTCCTGTCAGAGTTGGTGTCTGTCTCTTTGCGCTGGTGCAAGTATTCTAGCTGATGCCAGTATTGAAAGCTAGTCCAAGATAAACCAATGGCCTGATTCAGCCTGTTATATCTGAATCATATCTCTTTTTCTTTTTTAATTAAAATTTAAAAATTCTCGATGTAAATAACAATAGTTATCTAATTAACGAAATAAATTGCCCTTTACAGATCTAGGAATTAACTAATGAAAAATTATTTTCTTTTTGTTTTCTTTCTTTTTAATTAGCCTTATCAATCTAAATCCCCAAATCTGAAAAGCAATCTATTTGTACACTTTACTTTTACATAAATTTAATAAAATAAAAAAAATCTTAGTTTTCTTTTTTTTTTTTTTTCAAAATTAAAATTAAACACCAAATATAACTATGGTATTAAAATATAATTCCCACGCACATACATATATATTTGTACAAGCATTTAAAAAAAACTTTTAATCAAGTTTTATAAACGAAACCTTATATAAAAATTTATTTTATTTTCTTCACCTCTATAAAACTATAATTTTTGTAATGGTGTCTTAAACATCCATTACAACTGCCTCTCCGTCATTTCAAAAAAAAAAAAAAAAAGAAAACTTAACTGACTTTGCTCTGCCTACCACTAACCACTTTTCTCTAAGTTTGTTCTCACTTTAAAAAAAATCAAATCCGTCCGACTACCCTAACGAATACTATTTTAAATCATTTGCAAGTTACATAAATTTTCAGGAATATACTGGCGATCTATTAAAATAACTATTTACAACTAAGTAATACAATTACGATAGCCACTATACATTTTATTAAATAAAAACGAACATAATTCAAAATATCAAAATGTAATATTGTTTATCACACACATATATAGTTGTAATTATATATTATTTACAAAATTCATTCAGGCTTATCACCTACGTCGAAATAAATTTCTATTCTCAACTCGTAGTCCAATTACAAATCCATTGAGTTTTTTTTTTTTTTTTAGCAGTACCTCCGATCAATATCACTTACGCTCGGTCAGGCGGTTCTTTCTTTATTCTTACTGACTCTCTAATGTACGTTCCTTTCCCCCTTTTGTCTGTCCTTCGCTTATAATTTATTGCCTTGTCTTTTTCTCGTTCTGTTTTATCTTGTAGCTCGTATATCTTACGACCCTTTAGCCGAGCAAAATATATCTGTTCAATGTGTCCCACTTTAGTACAGCCCACCTCGTTAATAAGAAATGGAACGAATCCCTCTTCTATAGTCTTTTCAAATAAAATTGCTCTATAGATAGCTTTTATCTCTGCCTTAAAATTATACTCCTTAACTTTTTTCTTAACTCTCTTCTTTTCAAATTCATATTCACAACCTCTAGATATTTTAACCAATTTATTTTTAGTTTCTTGCAGAAACTCTTTTACGTTATTCTCTGTCTTTTGATCTGCATTTTCTATCTCACCAACTATCTGCATCCAATCTCTACCAACTTCTATCTCTACCTTGCCTGTTCTAACGCTATCCTGTTCTAATTCATCTTTCATGTCTTTTGCCTCTTCCTTTACTATTTCAACTTCCTGAACCTCCTTATTCGAATCTTTCTCTATGGCGTCTATAGCTGCCTGATTTTTGTCAACTGTCTTCAATATTTCCTGTCTCATTCCTTTCATTTCTGCTCTCAGCTCCTCCAGTATTGTTTGTTGACTCCGTTTTATTTCTAGATTTTGTTTTGTTATATTTTGTTTCATTTCCAGCAACTCCTGTCGTATTTCTTTCATCTCGGCTTGCTGAGTTTGTTTCATTTCTATTATCAACTCTATCATCATCTTCATCATCGTCTGTGTCTCGCTCTCTTCTTTTTGTACTATCTGGGGGTGTTTAAATGAAACTGGGCTCTCTTCCCAACCTACCTCCCTATCGTTTTCTTCTTTAGCTTCCATTTTCAAAATAAACTTAGCCCCGGTGCAATCTAATTATTTTTTTCAAATTACCAACGGAACTTTTCTTTTAAATCTGTTTATTAACGGGTTGTTTTTTTTTAATCTTCAACAGCTAACTTTATTTTATTTTTACAAAGCAAACTTAAACTCTTTACTTTTTTAAAAAAAACTTTACGAACGACGAACTAATTAATAAACTCTTTTTGAATATCAAAACATTAAATACGGACAGATCCGAAACTACCTGCATCTTTCCATCAACTTCTATTCTACCACTAACTTTATTTCACCCATTTTTGCCTACCGTTTCTGTTTATTTTTCCCAACCATCCGAACAAAACATCTCACGTAAAGTTTTAATATCGGCTCCCACGCTTGGACACCATTACAATATAATATGTTCTTATATGTTGGTTTGTTTTCGTCATTTGGTTGAATTATTAAATGTTTCAAATATAGTTAAATACATTTGACTGTATTAGAAAAGTTATAAATAAAATTTATTTTTAAAAAAAAAACATTTAACAATTCTACAAGTTTACTGAAATAACTTAATTAATGTATAATTATAAGTAAAATATCATTATCACAAACTTTCCCACAAATATCACATATAGAATCAATATTTTTTTTAATATTTACTGCAAAATTAAACGTTATAAAGTAGTACTCAAATGCTGTTTAAAAAATATTATCTATAGCATTAAGGCAAATTTTACTTTTTATTTTGTTAAATCTTTAAAAAAAATGTTGTTCAATTATTAGTTTATTGCCAGATAATGCAGAAATCCATAACCAAGATCATAATATGAAGGTTAAACCATTAAACATCACATGATCACCATCTCTTATGCTTGCACATAACTGTTATTAAAACAGGCAAAACTCCCCACTAGATGGGGATTTTATGCACAAGCCTTCTGGTACCCATTGATTACTCTGGCTGGCAATGAGTGGCACTACTGTATGGGAAATTTTGACTGTTTTAATATGAAGTTTAGTTTTAAGCATATAAATTTAAAATATTTTTCATGTTACAAGTAGATATAGGGGGGGGGGGTTCCTCATATGTATAATTCTATAACTAATTAATTTTATCATACAATTTTATTTGGTAATTGAGATCCAAAAGTCAAAAGTTAAGATTGGTTTAAATTTGATAGATGAATATTGATATGCCAATTCTAAAAATAATAGGATTATAATATAGTGCACCCTTTAGCATTGTCTAGGAGTTGTTAAACTCCCATTGGTGCTAAACTTAGGGTTTACTTTGTTTTTTACATTTACTTCCTCATTAGATACATGTGTATATTGTGTATTCATGAACATATATTTCAGTTGTATCCATGTATATTTTTGTTATTGTTAAAATTATCAGTATACTGCATATTCTTGAGTGGACATTAAAAGTCATTCAAAAAAGCAATATCCTTAATCAAGCATTGGTGGTCAAATTGTCAGCACAGCCGCCTTACAAGCAGTTGTCCTGGGTTAGTGGGTTTGCTTCCTGGCTGATGCTATGGCACTATGACACATGAAAAAAAAAGGAATATCCTTAAGCCACTTGATGGTCTGTGTTCTTATTTTTTACCCTCGTTGCTTTAATATTTCAATAGTAGTAAAACAATTCAAAGTAGCGATAATAATATTTATCTGGTCTATACTATTTGATAAATAACTATTATAAATTTTTAGTACTATTGAGAAAAAATATGATGGTTTTGAAACATTCTTTTAATATCAATACCAATCGATAGAAATGTCCAATCATACAAGAAATGCATAATTTTATTTTGATACTTTTAAACTACAGTTCAGATTTTTAATTTAACAAATATTTCCCAGAATGTACGGGTCTAATGTTAATTAAAATTCATCTATATGTACATATCTACTAGCGTATCTTAACAGAACCTCTCAAAATATCTGTCGTCAAATTATATTACTAATGATAGAACAAGTAATTATACCTTTCTTGAATTAAAATTCAATCTGTCACTTCTGGTGCCCAAACTTCAGACAATTAGTTCAAGTCATGAAATTAATTTTGAAGAAGTGATGGATTAGAGAAATTAGAATACACCTATACATATGTGAAAATAACATTTCGCAGGTAAAAAAAAAATCAATTTTCCAGCAAAATGTTGAAATGTTTATATGAAAGCTAGATTATAGATGAAATATTAGATTTAATTTTTTTCAATTTAGTATCTACAAAAAAGCCTGAATGATTAGCTCAATAGTAGAGAGAAATTATTTAAGAACTAACAGTTTTTGGATTAAAACCTGGGACTTATATTTTCAAATGTCACATGACACCACACACCCCAATTATTTTTCGATTGCAATATAATTCATACAAAAATATATTATTGCACATATGTTTGTATATGTTTAATTTTAATCCAAAATATTATTTAGTAATAATTAATTACAATTAATTTGACTTACCTTTGGTATGTAAATGAAAAGGTCTGAAGTAAGAATCTTTTAGTGGAACTTTTCCTGTAGCAGAATGATTCGTGCTATAAAGATGAAAAAAATCCTGAATTGTACTGTGACCAAAACGATAAGCAGCTGCTGCAAATGAATTAAAAATCACTGGTGCTACAGTTGCATCATATCCACTGTAGAACATATCTTTTGGCCATATTGTTAAGCCAAACTTTTCCATTATTTCCTTACCAAGAACTACTGGTAAGTATTCATTGTAAGATATGTGTTGAAGTTGAGCCCAAACAATTCTTCTAGATTCTTGATAAACATGCTCATCATCCCATTGTGGATTTATTTTAAGTAAATTATCAGCTATACGATTATGCTCCCGCATAAAAAGAGTTTGCACAGAAGTTAAACCTGCCTGGACATTTACACGCACATCACCTATATATGTTAAAGAATTAAATAAACACAAATATGTAATATATCAATATTATTTTATTTAAGCCTTTTATACAAATTTATAATCTTTTATATAATATTTAAATACATGTATATTGTTTATATCAGGGGTGAATATGTTTACTGCAAAATCTCTGAATGTCAGCTGTGAAGCTGATGTGAATATTGATAAATTATAATGATAAATTCAGAGCTGATTTGAATATAAAAAATAATAAAAAATAAAAAAGGTAAAAATTCATAATTATTCTCATTTAAAAATAGCTAAATTTAAAATAATATGATATTGTCGATCTCAAAAATAAACCGATTGGAAGAAGCTGAAAAGAATTAAATTATTTTTGTGTAATGCTAGAGCTAAAATTCTTAGAAATATTTAATTGCTGTTTTCCCTGAGGAGAAATGAAAATAAATTGTCCTGGAGAAATAAGGATTTTAATGAACTGATTTTAAAACAAAGAAGTTGTGAACTTTTTAAAACACTTCATATAATAATTTAATAATTGTAATTTAACTTTTACCTCATTCAAAATACTTATTGGTTGAGTGAATTAAAGTTCTAAATTTTTGTTTGGTCAATTTTAGAATTAGCAGTAAAAATATATTTAATCTTTTAAAATTATACTTGTTTAGTTTAATTTCTAAAAAGCAAGTTAATAATTTGTCAGATTATTAAAGTAAACAAAATTTTTTTTCAAAAATAAATTTCTATTTATAACTGATAAAAATAATTTATAGTGACAACATAAAATATATATTTTGTAACCTATTATAAAAAGCAGCCTACATCATTGATTTCTTTATCAATTTACTTTCATCTAAAAGTAAATAATTTTTACTAAAATCTGAACTATTCTTCTAAAATAATTATATTTTCACACATATTTTATAAAAATAATAATAAATATGTAAAAAATACCCTAAAACATACATTTTCATTTTGAAAATCAAAACAAAGAACTTAAATCTGTCAAAATTGTTGGCAAGTGCACTCTTTTGTAGAGAATGTAAGACAACCGATCAACGCCTTGGAAGGCAGACCTTACCTCATTGTTATAGCTTTAAAGTTAAATATTATTGATTTTTTTCAGTTGTAACATAATTATAAAGAGGGCAGCATTATACAGTATGTTTTTTTTTATAAAATTACCATATAATAGGAAAAATAACATTAAAAATAGCGGTTTGAGAGCAAGCCAAAGTTGTATAGGAGTATCCTCATGGAGAACAGTCCATTAATAAATATTTTATAAAGTGACATGGACAAATGGTAATACTAGAGGGAGCTGAGGTAGTTTAATAATAGTCATATAAAATGTCTTCAACAGTTCCTATCTTATTGAAAAAAAATTCATAAGTTTGTATCCTCTAAAAATGTCACCAATATTTGTGAGTACCTAAAAATCTCTTATAAAAAGTACACCAATTTGTAAGTACATTTTAAAAAAACCAGAACTTTAGACCATTGTATTTTTCCATTCCAACAAAAATAACTTTTTTTTCTGGTTTCCAGTTCAAAGCCTTGAAAAAAACATAGTCGTTCCCAGATACACTTTCCCCCCAAAAAATCACCTCCAATGTTTAAAAGTTTGGCCACCCCTGGTTTATACTAAACTTAATGTAATTAGAAGAGACTTGAAGTCAGACATTCAAGCTTTTTTTATAGCTATTCAATCCATCTTATAAACTGATTATATATCTGTGTGGGAGATGATGATCCAGACCAACTGACAAGTGCTGGTTCAGCATGAAATTTATATTGGAGATTGTTTATCTTTCTCATATATATGTGATTATGTGTATTGGTTGTATTATATAAACTGAATGTCTAAAGGGAGCTTTAAAGTCTGGGTTCAAATCCCCTCTAATAATATCAAGAAAAAAAATTGTATATAAATTGTACAGTATATCTTAAAATTTGAATAGAATACACACATTGTAAATTATTCTCTTTACATATATATAATAGATGTTTCTTAGATATATAATTTCACAGATGAACATCAAAATTACAGTATTTATAATCACACCCTAAATTTATAGTTTAAAATGTAATAAATTAAATTTCATATTAAAATAATTATTTTTTTTAATAATGTACACCTGGGTCTTGTTTTATGCAGTAGATAGGTTCCTCAGAAAATGTGCACAAAAATAAATGTAACTTACCTTGAAAAATGGGGGATAGATGCTGTAATTTTCAGAGGTCGGCATAAAAGCAAAACAACAAGGAAAAATTACCTTAAAATTCACATTAAAAAAATAAGGAAATAAAGTATGACTAATAAAAAATTTCAAATATTTGAAAAAAATTAATATAAGACAATTTTTTTTTATTAACTACAGTATTTAATTTTACATTTTTTCATACATATTTTAATCATTATCGCTATTTGACAATATGCGTTTGTTTGTGAACTAGTAAAAATCAGATTCATGACATATGTACAACTAGCGCCACTTTCAGTCTTGTGCTGTGATAATGGTTTTCTGTTTCTATATTAAAAAAATGAGATCGCAATCAAAACAATAAGATTATACATTATCATTAGAAAGATTATTTTCAGTTTATAAAATCAATAAAATCTTCATTATTATTTATTTTAAAAATCTAAAAAAATATTTATTTCTGTTAATAACAAACAAAATACATTTCAAAAGTTTAAAATTTTTGAATATTTCTTGCGATATTTTTATATGTACAAATCTATTATTGTTATTTACTCATTAGTATAAGTAGGTTATTTACATAGAAGCTAAGATTCTAAATACAGCTTCAGGCCATATTCACATCAGCTGCTAATAAAATGTTATATTTTTTAGAAAAAAAAGTATTTCAAGTCAAAATAAGTTATTAATAATTTAAATTTCTTGATATCTAATAAAAATAGTTAAATATAAAGGATATTAAGAAGAAATATGAATTGCATAACTTCAAAATCACATTAAAATAATTCGCATAAAATGAGACCCAGGTGTATATAATTTCTAATATCAAAAATACAAGTAAAGTAATTATCAATTAAATAATATTTAAATGCTTAAAATATCTATTTTGTTTAATGTTTTAAAGTATTTTTTTATTTTAAAATGAAATATTCAAGCTATGCTTAGTACTAAAAGCTAGTGTTTGTCAGAAATAAAAATATTTGAATATTTAATTTGTAAGCTGCCAACAGAGCCATAATCTAATTATCCAAAGATGACTAAATAACTTAAGCAGTCTTTTTTTCCAAACAATTCAATCTGTCTCTATTTTCTTATTAAATAATTATTAAGAATTTGAAAAATCCTAATATTTATAAAAATTATAACAAATAATATATAAAACCCATAACAAATAAATCATGAATCACAAAAGGGATTAATTATTTGAATGGCCATGAAAATTTGTATTATTTATCATGCCATAAAATGCATATTTATTTAAGTAACATCATTATGGTGAGGGAACGTTATGAAAGTTAATCAGTCAGTAAACAAAATTATTCTTTCAAATTTAGTGACATTAAGTGTCAAAAAATTTCCAGAGGATGCAAATAGATTTTTTTAAATTTTAATTTCAATATTTATTTTAAAAAATGGGCGCTTTCCCGTATTTTTTAATTCTAAATTGATAAGATAACCCATCTTAAAAGTAAAGGGGAATTTTTTTCATAAATACTTTGCAAATTAAAATCAAATATATGCAATCATCTATGGCTATCATTATTTTTTTTTGTTTGAAGTTTATTTATTTATTTCATTTACAATGTCGTGACCAGAAAGTTATATATTTATTTGTTTATATATAATTAGTTTGCAATAATCAAATATTGTGAAGTTGAATGATTAATGAAATAAGCATATCTCAAATAAAATAAAGTTTATTTTATAATCAAAATAGAAATTAACTTCTAAATCATTACAAAATGATATATGTTAAGCATAAATTTGTCCATGTAATTTTTTTAAAAATTTCTCTCGTTTGTCTACCTAAGAAAAAAATAATCATAATTTCAAGCTTTAATAAAAAATTAAATAAGACAAGTAAAATGCTTAATTACAAATATTTACACAAAAAGAGGTATGTATGTGTGTAGTCAAAACAAAATTTAAACCCTTCATTGAAAATTATTTATCTTTTTAGTTATTTGTTCAATTATTTAGGTATTAAGTTGATGTTTGAATAATAAAATATCAAATAAAATAATAAGTAATTATAATATTATCAGAGTAATTTTGAAATACAAATATAATGTATATACTTAACCTAGATTTAATTAAAGGTCACCATCTCCGACATATAAATATAATCAGGGTTTGGTTTATATTAAGAGAGCAAATATTCATAATTTAATGGACAGGCTTCAATCCTCTCCATTCTCTAACCATTTAGCCATCCATAACACTGAAAATCTGATAATGGAATGCTCAAAGTCACTGATAATGCCAACTGATGAGTACTGGTTCAGCATGAAATATGTATACTAGAGATCATATATCTTTTTCACATATATGTTAGTCATGTATATCGATTATATTGGATAGAATGGATGACTGTAGGGAACTTAAAAGTCTGGATTCAAATCCCTTTAATATTATCAGAGTAATAAGTTTTATCTAGAAAATGGATGTACATTTCCAGAAATTCATGTATATTAACAAAACAAACTGCACTGAAATAAATAACACTGAAAATAAATATTAATTTTGCTCATAGATGCACCACTTAGCCTTTCTAGGATAGTTGAAATACTACACATTAATATTATAGTATGGAAGATATTACTAAAATTTATAAATATAAAAATAATTATATATTTATATATGTATGTGTTAGTGTTACCTTTGTAAAAAGGGTTTTATAATGGTTGTCTTTCTCTGTTATTCTGTCAAGAATTTACTTCTTTTTTTAAAAACTAATTTATTTTGTTCATTCCTCTGAGTTGTTATTTTAAAGTCAAGTATGTTTCTATCTGTTTTTAAACAAGTTATATTCTTGTTTTTTGAGAAAGCTATACATTTACTAATAATCACATATAATATTTAAATACATGTATATTTTGTATAAGATGGATTGGATAGCTGGAGGAAGTTTGAAAATCTGAATTCAAGTCCCTTATAATTATAGTAATTATATATGTAACTCAGTTCTCAAGTTTAGTTTCTTATTGCTAATTCTTCATATTTTTTATCTTCATTTTTTCTACAATTTTGTATTTATAATGTGTATTTGTAAGACTTTTTTTATTGCTTCTTATAATAATAATAGATTTATTTCTCTGTTCAGAAAATTCTTTAACAAAATTTAAATATTACCCATACAAAAAAAAACCTAAATAATGTTTAAATTAATACACTGTACAGACTTACACCTGCACATACAGATATATATGCAACATATAGGGGATTCGAACTCAGACTTTCACACAACCCTCAACTCTCCAAGTCATCTCACATTGCTGTGTGTGATCAGGTGGGTCAGCAATATGAGATGGCTTGGAGAGTTGAGGGTTGTGTGAAAGTCTGAGTTCGAATCCTTTATGTACTAAATAATGTTTGAAAAAAATTGTATCATGATGTAATAATATTAATAACAAGCAGAATATATTATCCTTTTCTGTCATTTCAATATATTCTTTAAAAATTACTAAACTTAATTTATTACACTTTAAAAGTTATTAAATTTAACTTATTAAATTTATTTTAAATATTAAAATAAATTAATTCATATTTATAATTTCTTAAATTTATAAAAAATATTGAAATAAAATTAATTCTTTTCAGTGTTATCTCAACTTTAATCTTATGAACTGGCAACAGCGTCATCTATGAATTGAATGTGTAAATTTTTTTCTAATACTTTTATAATAAATAAAATTAAAAGCGCGTGAAGTGCTTGAAAGAGAAGTTATAAAGACTGCAAAAATATTAAATGCTTAGAGCTTTCGAGGCGGGTTGCCTCATATTCATAACAATACTGAGCAGTGCAGAACAGGGAGATAATGGCGATATGCAAAATGCATGCAAATTATTTAGATAGTCCAGCGTTTGGAGATGTCGAAGTAGGCGTCGCGTCTATAGATAGAGTTATTGTTACCAGCATTGAAGTACGCCTCCCCAATTTTCCGTTTGATCTATATATTTTTAATTTTACTTTCATATTTTAAAAAGTTTAATTAACTACAGTTCATAATTTTTAAATATATAAAGTGGAAAAACTGTGGAGAAATGTCTATAATTTATTTAATTATATGTATCAGCATATAATATTCTTTGAATATTGTTTTAAATTTTTGCGGGTAAACCTAAGAAATTTGTTCATAATTTTTTAATATAAAAACAATTAATTCATCAGTAATATTTAAAGTACAAAAACTTCTTTCTGAACACATTTGAAGGTGGTATGATCAGTAAAACTTCAAATCAAACCCATCATTATTTTTAATTAGAATATAGTTGGACTTGAATTCATATCTCCAAAAATTATTTCGGCCAATGCTTCAACGTCATACAAATAGTTATTGACATATGGATAAAGGGGATGTGTAAAAAAAAATTATATGCATTTTGGCACAAACCAGATCTTTTTATTTAAACCAAGTCACCCATTTATCTCAATAGCAAAATATATTTCTATATATTTATTTTTAAGTACCAGATAAACTTAAATTATAATAGCTTATATATACATTTTTTTTAATAAAAAAAACTATTTTTAAAGATAAAGAAAATAAAGACTTTTGTCTTTAAATGCAGTGGCAGAGGGTCATATTCCGAAATTTAAGATTCATGAATTTTGGAATATTGCTGTCATTACTGGTATTCGAACCTCTTCAAAATACAGCAAAACTCTCCATATAGTAGTGCCATCTTGTGCTAACAAGAGCAATCAATGGATGCCAGAATATCCCCAGACTAGTTTCTGGCTTGTGGCCTTCATCAGTGAGGAGCCTTGGATCTGAGAGCACTGCACCTAGATCTTAGGATCTAATGCAACCCTCCAGCACCCATCTTTTAACTCTATTTAACTACAAAACTATGAGAATGAAATCGAAAACACTATTAATATTTTCAATCCAAGCTCAATAGCTTATATAGTCATATGGGTCTGAACTCAATTCAGTACCCATACATTTTGGTGTCTTTGGCTCTTTAACAACCATAGCCACCACTATCCTGCCTAATAGGATAGTGGTGGCTATGGTTGTTAAAGAGCCAAAGACACCAAAATGTATGGGTACTGAATTGAGTTCAGACCCATATGACTATATAAGCTATTGAGCTTGGATTGAAAATATTAATAGTGTTTTCGATTTCATTCTCATAGTTTTGTAGTTAAATAGAGTTAAAAGATGGGTGCTGGAGGGTTGCATTAGATCCTAAGATCTAGGTGCAGTGCTCTCAGATCCAAGGCTCCTCACTGATGAAGGCCACAAGCCAGAAACTAGTCTGGGGATATTGGATGAGTAGGCACTAGATAGGGATTTTATGCCCAAGCCTTCTGGCATCCATTGATTGCTCTTGTTAGCACAAGATGGCACTACTATATGGAGAGTTTTGCTGTATTTTGAATTGTTTATAACAATTATTGTGCTAGTATGAGATAGTGATCATGTGATGTTTAGTGGTTTATTCGAACCTCTTGTTAACATCTGATTAATATTATTATTTTACCTAGTAAAAAATAATTTGAGATCATGTATATACTGTACTTATTGAATGATTAAGGAATTGAAATCTATAAAATTCAAACTAATTAAACATATTAACAAAAATCAGAAAATTTTGTTAACTTTAAAGATTAATGACTATAAATGAAAAAATCTGTGTTATGAAGCAGTTTGATTCTGATACTCATTATAGTAATAAAAGAAGACGCAGACATCTTTAAATGAGTTTTGATCATACAGATTCAAATAGTCAAAAGAATAAATGTTTAACAATAAACAAGTAGGAATCTATGGTTTGGTCATCAATAACTTGAAATAAAATTCCGAAGTGTAGAAAATACGTATAAAATGTGTGAAGTGATTTTATTTTGGCATTCTATGTTAAGTTTCACACTAATGCCCTAATATTTTTTGTAATATCAATAGAATATTTGTAAAGAATTTTGTGATATATAGTGATAAGTGCATTGTTCTATAATAACTATGTCCAGGATATCAAGTTTAGATTATGTCTGAAGAATTTTTTAGGGAGCTGTATACTTTTTAAGTCAGATAAGCTTTTTTAAAAAAAAAAAAGCCATAGGTAGTTCAGCTGTCATCCAGCATTGATCAGTAAATTAATATCTACATATTCCTAGTTAAATTTTTTTTTTTTAGAATAACATGAATTTGAACTACTAGCCATAAAAAAAAAAAGTAGAAACAGATGTCGCCCATGATTTATTTTTTAAGGGGTGTCTACATATGTGAACTATATATATATAGCATGATCAACACAAAGTTTAAATAAAGCAGCTGGAAAAAAAGTCAATCTTTTTTTTTCAGCTCAAATATTTTAAATGTTACAAAATTCAGGACAATGTAAACAATAAGTGTGATATATAAAACCACCTAAGATTTTAGCAGCTCACAAATGAACATTTTCCAATTTTTGTTTACTGAGCAAAAAAAAATAAATTATTTTAAATTTTGAAACAAATATAATATATATAATTAGCAAATTTTCTATGATTTAATAGATATTTAAAATACCGTACCGAAATTTATCGGTAAGTTTATTATGATGGTCTTTTACTTAGAATTATCTTTTGGATTAAATATCTGTCGAAAAATTCAAACTTTATTTAAACTTTTCAAATACATTCAACTGTTAGAAATGGCGCACAAATTAGAATATAATAACGATTTTAGTGGTATGGTGCTACTTCCTTTCTCCTTTAGATATTTGTTGGCCTACACAGTGATAGAACTAGTATAGGATCCGATCATTCATAATATTATAAATCGAATTATTAATCTTATCCTAAAATGGAGAAAGCAGAAAGATTCTAACAAATAAATATATAACTTTTTTATTATTAATTATTGCTTAAATCCGGTATTCATGAAGTTAAAGAGATTCCATGTTTGATTTCTATGTTAGTATTGTCATTGTTCCGGTCAACAGCACCCATATAAGAGGGAAAGAACAATGCTACTCAACATGGGTCATATATTACCTATGTGCTATTACTAGTAGTTGAATATATTTAACGAATTTGAATAATGTTTTCATTTTTAAAGACATTTAATAATTAATAATGTAAGTGATAGAAATATTCGAGCATATACTTATAAATAAATATTGAAAATATAACGACCCTCCATGTAATTCTCAGATATAATTCAGCTGTAATGTAAATAGGCACAATATTATTAATAGATATTGTGATTTAGTTAGCATTGCCATTTTTTCATTGTTTATTTGCCTGATTACATTATAGCTAAAATATATCTATATAAGTACATAAAAATTTCTATTATACATATACACCCACGTGATACACTTAAAAGTAATTTATGCAATAACTGGCCTAATCCAATGGTTTATGAATAAATGTAATAATACTCATAAAATAGTAATTATTTTATTAAAGAAATACAGTAATAACTTTTAAGTATTTTTTATTATTTACCTTTGCCTTTGGTCAGAAAAAATAGACCATATATATATAGCTATATATTTATGTAAAATCTAACCATAGTTACAGTGTTTTTCAAAGGACACAATGTATTATTATTTTTAAAATCTTTATTTTTCTGCAGCTTGACCTTACATTAATTATTCCTTGTCTAACGCACTTTCAATATTTTCATATCATATTTATGATACAGTAATATATGTTTTCATTCTAAACAGAATTTATAAGTTATTAATATTTTATTTTTTAATAAATTTCAACACTATTTAAGCACTAATTTTTATGCTTTCTGAATGTGCAGTGAACCTTGCCCTCTTTAGTTTTCCGGTAATTCTCTTCATATATTATCTTGAACTTTTCCTATCTAAAGTCATGCCTTGTTTCCATTTCATGCTCAAAAAATATGTAAAAAATATGTAGAGATTGTTTTTGCATTTTGTGACCTTACAGCTGTAAATTCACTCTTAGTCCCCCCCCCCCATTAGACCCAGAAAGACAATTTCCCAACATTTGAATGTTCTAATATTGGTAAGCTAATACTCAATTCAGGTTTTTAAAAATTCCATAAATGATTCTGGTGTTATTTTGGCAACAATCTTACAGTCTAAATTTCCAGCATTACTTTAATAGCTCAGACATATATTTAAATAATAACCTCATTATTTTACTCTACAATAATAAATAGTAATCTCTTTAAGGTCATAAACTATTAATATGTCTTAAAACCATAGATATAATTTAATTTTCCATTAAAGATTAAATATGTCCAGTTAATAAAAATCCATGCTAAATTCTCAACCATTTACACTTTACCTATATATCCTTTAAATATAATACAACTCTTAAAAAAATTATAATCACTACTTATTATTTGTTTAAAAATTCAGCTCAAGACATTAAAAACAGTAAGTAACTACTATAACCCAATCTCAGAATTAACCTGAAGTTGGAATGTATGAATAGCTTGGATCATCTAAATAAGATTGGTTTAATCACAAATTTTTCATGAGAGTTTTTATATGTTTGTGCTTTCTTAACCTGTTGTTTGAATAAGTTGATAAACTTTTATATTTCTTTATTATATTATCTTACCTGCCTGAAAACATTGAAGTTTACCACCAGTACTAGGACATCCAGCATTAAGATTTAAAGGTAGTAAATCTTTTTGGCCCTCAGAAGTTGAAGTAATTAATCGCCCTGAAAAAAATTTGTAGTTTTTAAACATAACATTATTTTTATTTTCTGTTTAAACAATTATGAAATAAAAATGTAATTTTAAATACCTCCAGTAAAAGATCTGAGTGACTTTGCTAATTCTTTGGTAGATCCATATATCTGGGAACCATCAATGAATGCTGTTAACTGATTTAGTTGTTCTCGAGTGCCTAAATAATTTTAATAACAGTATTTTTTGAAAACTATTTAAAAGCTATGGTCTAATGATAATATGGAATAATAGTAATAAAATAGTATGATATTTTCGTAAACGTTTTGATCCTAATATACATTCTACTTTTAGGGTTATTGGTGTCATTATTTATTATTCTTATGATAATAACATTTCAAAAAAAAATATTTTTCAGTATAAAAAATGTACATAGATTTTCTTTGAATATACTTTATCATTATGTTAATAATTTATCATTTAGTTGTGAAAGAAATAAAAAGTATATATTGTAGAGAATATGATATGTTTGGCTATTTCCATCATCTATCAATAAATGTTGAATGTATAAAAAAAATTTAACTCATTTAAATTTTTCAAACATAAACTTATGGAAGAGAGTAATTGACAAACAGAAGAAAATTCTTTATTACAATAATTATAAGCTGCATCACCGGTATTAAACAAGAATAATCAACAGGTATCCCTTGTGATTGAATATCAAAATGTAGGTCAATAATCTAGCCAATATTGAACTTAATGCATAATATAAACAATTATCTTCAGGTTCACACTTAAATGTTAATGTGTCTACCATAGTAAAGCAATGTTAAGATATTAAAACATACAGATCATCATCAATGAGATGATCATATGGGACCATGAATGTACTGACCAATTAATCAACTAATTTTAATATGTCTAAAAAATAAAATGCAGTGAACAGACTTTAAAGGTGATCTTGATCTTTTCACTTTCAAGAGAAATACCTGGATATGCAAACACAAACCTAAACCCCACATATAAATAAATTAATTGTTATTTCTCTAGAGATAGCTCATGCTCACAAAACCCTATGGATTGTGACTATAAAAAATATATAAATTTATATGATTAATCTCCTTTAATTTAAACAATCTTACATGATAATTTACAATCCCTTAAAATATTACGCTATTATGAAATCAAATCATACATACTGCCAAATCATAGAACAGATAGGTGGAGGAATAAAAAAATTAATACTACACAATTATTTAATGAAATTAACTAATAAATAATTAAGAAAATTGGGAAAAGATACGATATGCCAAATCCAAGTCTAAAACATATATATAAATTCACACAGAGGCAATCATCCACATAGAAGTGCCACTCACTGCAAGCCAGAGTAATCAATATGTGTAAAAAGGTTTTTGCATAAAATCCCTATTTAATGCCTACTCATCTAATATCCCCAAATTAACATCCATTGATTACTATGGCTTGCACTGAGTGACACTATTGTATGAAGAGTTTTGCCTCTGTGTAATCAGCTTGTGTAAGCATAAAGAATGATGATCATGTAATATACAAATTCAATTTCTATGTAGTAAAAGTATAATAGCTAAATAGCTAACATTTCAGTACAATAACAAATACTTTCCTTGGAGCTTTTTTCTTTCTCAAGTTATAAGAATGGGTGTGGTGAGTTTTGAGAAAGAAGCTCTGAGTAAAATACTTGTCATTGTACTGAAACATCAGCTATTTAGCTATTGTATTTTTACTACATAGAAAGCTCCCAGAAATAATGCTATAAATTTATTATTTATCTGTGAGAATATAATTTCATGTAGAAAACCAGTTGATTTTTATTATTACATTAATTAGCATTTACTTTCTGTTTGTTCTCCCTTTTTCTAATAATTAAATCTGGAAAATAACATTTTACAATGAGAGATAACATTTTTAATTAGATAAAATTTTCTTTTCCTTTTCTTATGAAAATAGAAAGGTCCTATATACAATGATATTTTGAGCTAAAAATAAAATACAGAAAAAAAAACATGTTTCAATAAAATCAAATTATTAAAACTTATTTGTTATTATTTATATTAAAGTTATTATATATATATATATTAAAAGTTGTTTTTAAATGTATATATGCATACAACAATACCTTTTACCATGATTTTTTTCTTTTAGTTTTCCTTTTGAATTTATAAATTTTAATTTTTTTCTGAATCATCTTTTTCTAGCTTCTCTAAATCTTCAGATTAAATAATTCTTTTTTCTTTTAAAGGTTCAAGTTTCCATTTTCTTTTGTAGCTATTAATTTCTAAATAAACATGAAATTTCAGGTTAGATTGACACAATATAATTTATCCAGTTTCCAATATAATAATTTGCAGTCAGGTTAACACAGACTGAGACATCCATGCTTTTGAATGGAATTTTTTCAGGAGTATTCTTCTTATTTACATATTTTAGTGAGTAAACTATATAGTTAGATTTAGTGATATTTAATTTCTATCTAAAACTTACAACACATGGCATGTTTTAAATCCATTTTAAAAACTTTTTTCAAACTAGTAGTGATATTAGTCTTACTTTAAACTAAAAAGCTTAATTTCCCACTGAGATCTTCTTAGTTGGACTGCTATTGTTCTTCATCATTCAAAAGCTGAAACAAGAATCAATTTTTGACTAACTAAATACTGAAACCTACTGTCTGAACCTGCCCCTAATTTATTTTTTGGAACAAGCTTGTATTTATCCAAACACATATTATTTCAGACATGTCAGCATTAAACCCTGATCAATTGAATCTACTTTTACAAAAAAGGTTATTTCCCTCCCTTTTTTTAATTTAAAAAATTCTAATCATAATTTTTAAAATTCCTCCATAATTATTTTTTCCTTACTACCAAAAAACAGTATAACCCTCTAATTACACTTTCATTTAAACAATGTTAGCCTTTTGTTTTAGAGAGAAAAAACAATGTAAATTAATTAAAACAGTATTTCTTAATAAAAATGTTAAAACTTTTTTTTTCTTTTCTTCCTTTTAAAACCCTGATAAATAGTATATAAACTTTTTCTTATTGATCTCTCATTATTAATATTTAAAAAGTTAAAACTATTCAATAAATACTGAAGTGAAAGAGCAAAAAAATATTTTTCTTATTACTTTTTAAAATAAATTAAACTAGTAGATAAATAAAATTACTAAAGAAAGGGAAAAAACTATTATTTGTTTTCAATAAATAGTAGTTTGCTATTTATTTTTTTACTTTTTTATATTTTTTCTCTTCCATTTATAAGTAACCTTAATAAACTATAAATATTCCCATTCTTATTATTTATAATATGTTTGCAATTCTCATAATATCATTTAAGAAATGAAAATCAGATAATACTTGCTCCTATAAAAAATATGGAAAAATAAGTTTTCTCATTTTCCCAGTCTAAATTTATTTATTTTATAAGCTTTTAATATCTCACATGGCCAGAGTTGGTCACTGTCTATAATAATACAGTGTGTTGTGTGAATGTGCATATTTATGTAGGTATACACAGATTAATAAAATTTAAACTAAATATATATAATTATTTTATTACAAAATGTATTATCACTTGTATATCTGAAGAAACTCTTAGGCACTAGAAATTAGACAGTAACCATTTATGCTACTTTTTTTTTCTTTTTACATTTCTTAAAGTCTAAAGTTTTTTAGGCCCTTTAGGATCCAAAACAATGCTTTATTGATATTATTTTGATGACTAAAGTGATTATTGTTTTAGCTTGTAATATTAAATATTTGGTCTGTATTAATTTAATAAAAAATATCCAAACAAATAAAGAGTAAAAACAGTATCCATTTCTCATTATTTATTTTATCCATCTCAGAACTATTAATAGATCAAAAGTCTATATATTATTAACATTCCTTATTTAAAATTTATAATCAGAAGAGCAGATTTTACACATTAATATTTTTTTAGTAAAACTTTCAAAAATAGTTTTTAATTCCTTAACTAGTACACTTATTTATTATTATTGTTGTTGTTGTTGTTGTTATTATTATTATTATTATTATTATTATTATTATTATTATTATTATTATTATTATTATTATTATTATTATTATTATTATTATTAATTAAAAAAATATATTTTTTGAGGTGTTAAAATAATTAACCCATTTCTTACCTAATTTTTTTTTGTGTGTGTGTGTATGTTTATATTTATATACACATTCATCTGTTCGTTTTTAATAACTTTTTTGCAATATGCTTTTAATAGTTAGAGTAATCAATAAAGCAAATCATATATAGTGTGACATTGCTTTTATAAGCTTGTATTTACAAGTGTGTAATATAGAGAGCTAGTTCAAACAAGCTCTTAATTGATAAGTGCAGTAAAAAAATATTTAAAATCTCTATCTAAAATATTTTTATCCTCAGATCAATTAGTTTCGAACTTATGGCTCACCTCAATAAGGAGCTAAAACTTTCAGACACAAGATCCAAAATATCAACTCAAAGCCAGCACTTATTTAATACGTAATATTTAAATAAAAACTGAAATTTTTAGACATGAAAATGTCTTTAACTCCAGCTATCTAACTTAAATAGCTATATGGGACTGAAATGAATTCAGATTGACCATATATTAATAGCCTTATCATTGCCTTAAAGATAAAATTATAGTAATCAATAAAGAAAATCATATATAGCATGACATTGCTTTTATAAGATTGTATTTGCAAATAGGTAATATAAAAAGTGTAGTAGTAGCTTAAACAAGCTCTTAATTGGTAAATGCAGTAAGAGAAAATATTTAAAATGTCTATTTGGAATGTTCTTATCCCCAGACCAATTGGTTTTGAACTTATGGTTCACCTCAGTGAGGACGTAGAACATTCAAACACTAGATTCAAAATATCAACTCAAAACCAGCACTTATTGAAGTAGAAATTCTGAAATTTTTAGGTATGAAAATTATTTCTTAATCTTCTAAGAAAATGGGTACACTAGAAAATGTTATGTGAAAATGTTATGTATACAAATATATTTCAAACTTTTGTGAATTGATTATTTTAAGAAAAGATTAATTTGATAGCTTACTAGTAAGTTTATTTTCTTCCATAATTTCTTTTATTGGAATAGCCATCTTGTGGTAACTAATCCAATATATAATTATAAAATTTTCATAGATTTTCAGATGGAAATATTAATAAGTTTAACAGATTTTCTGTATACTTTTTAGATCAATTTTAGCTAAGATGCAATAAAGCAATCAAGCAATTAAAAAATAGCATTTCAAGCTGAACTCACACTATCTAGTTATGGTATTTGTCTAACCCATTTTTAAATCAAAAGTAGAACTATTTTTAGTTTATTACTCCAATTAAAATTTTTATTATTACTTATTTTATATTTTGAACTTTAATTGACTTAATTAGAAGATTTTCAAAATTTCTCTACAGAAAATACTCTTTACTTTTAAAATAAAGGTAAATAAACATGAACTTTAAAACTCATCAAATATTTTACTGTTTGAAATATTAGTTTAATATTTCAAAACTTTCTTTAATTATCATTTTACCCTTGTAAATAAAATTTTTCATTACCCAATTGATGGTTTGCTGGACTTGATCTAACAAATTGCATACAATTTTTGCCAAACTTTTGGAAAAAAGGATCATCTTGAGGTATAATAATTGGAAAAATGCAGCCACTATGAGGTTGTTCACCAGTTTGAAGAAAACGACAGCAGTCCAATGAAACTAAACTTCCATCCGCTAGAAAAAACCCAATACACAATAATAAAAATTATACATAATCATATATATATATATAATTATTAGAGACATGAACTCGAACTTTTAAGCTCACTATATCTATTCAATTTATCTTATACAACTGATATCCATTACTGCATACATGTGAAAAAGAAAAATGATCTCCAATATATGTATTTTGTGCTAAACTAGCATTCATAAGTTGGTCTGGATTACAATCTCCCACATATATTTATATACAATTAGTGCTCAGTTTATATAAAGATATCAAATCTTTAAACTTTAATGGACAAGTTTCAATCTTCTCTACTCTTCAACTTTTCAATCATCCATTTCATTGAAAATTTTGAAGATAGAATGCTAAAAGACATTGGTAATGCCAATTGACCTTAAGTCAATCTGACCCCTCATCCATAGAACCTTAATATGTACATTTAATCATACAGAGGCAGAATGGATAGAATACAGGCTGAATGTGTAATATTTAAATATATGTATATTGTCTATCCTAAACAATGTAATTATAAGGGACTTCAATTCGGTCCATTCCTCTTCTGTATAATTAAATGGACATATTAAGGTCCTATGTGTGAGGGGTCAGATTGACTTAAGGTCAACATGGGAATGACAAGAATTTTGCATCAAAAAGGGCTTTGAGCGTTCCATCTTTGGATTTTCAATGAAATGGATAAGTGAAGAGTTGGAGAATGGAGAAGATTGAAGCTTGTCCATTAAAGTTTAAAGATTTGCTATCCTAATATAAACTGAGTACTGATTGTACATATGTGTGAGAGATGGCATCTGGACCAATTTATGAGTGCTGGTTTAGCACAAAATACATATATTGAAAATCATTTATTTTTTTCACATGTTTGTGGTCATGTATATCAGTTGTATAAGATAAATTGGATAGATGTAGCAAAATTAAAAGTTCAAGTCCCTTATAATTACATTAACTTTAGTACAGACAATGTACATATATTTTAAAATATATATATTGTGCCCTTTCTACTAGGTCCAGATAGATTTAATGAGTCAATTTTTGAAAAATTTTAAATTATGTGTACATTTTAAATAGTATAACTTCTGTAAACTTTGTTAAAGTAAAGTGAGAGTAGTAAATATATAAAAAAAAATCTATGTTAATATGTTAAAATAATAAAGTAAAGCTAAATATAATGATTTTTGTATGGTTGGGAAAACTGACCGTAGTCAAATAATATACTAAAAGTCTTATTAAATAAAATGTTAAAAGTTAGTTTTAGAATAATGACTTAGAATTAAATAAACTAATGTATTTTAAATAAAAATTAGATTTAATATTTGTGTTATAAATTATTTTATTAAAAATATAATATTTTATGGTGGACAAATGTGTTTAATTTATTACAGCTTAAATAATATCAAAATTGTTATTCCAAATGTTATCATTATATTACCATTTTTTAATATAATATTTTTTGTAATTAAATATTTTATTTCTGTTTTCAGACAGTAATTATAAAAATTGATACATATTGTCTGATTTAAAAAGTCATGTGATCAGCAAATATGTATACTTTTGTGCTTACAAGTTTTCTAGAGAAAGTTTCAAAATTGCTTTAAAATAGTTTAAAAAATTGAAGGCATTTGTGTATTATAAAATAAAAGTAAATGTTAGGAAAATTATTTATTTGGTAGTTTAAAACAAATGTAATTACTAAAGTAGAGTTTTAAAAATAGATACATTGAAAATAAATATTGGATAAATTATTAAAGTATTATTTTTGAAATGTTGTTTTAAAGTGTTTAATTTGTTTTAATAAAAATATAAAATTAACTTAGAATTAAATTTTGTAATGATATTTAATATTTAATATGAATAATAAATTTTATTTCTAAATTTTAATTACATAAGCTTGACTAATATGTAAATTAGATCACCAGTTGAAGATTTAATAGCCAATAAAATTGTCAATTCAATTTGGTAAAGTATATGCTCTCATTTTTCTGGGGTGCTTAATAATTTAATAAATCTCTTAATAACTTTTGTATTTATTGTCAATATTATTATCATATATTAACATTAAACTATTGCTTAGTTTACTACTTAAAATTATTGTTTTAAAAGAAGGTATTTGAAGGTTTATAAATTTACTAAGCTAAAATAGTTATGTGTTGCTAAATTAATAAATTCTCTATCAACTGTTTTATTGAAGCTTAAGCCAACTTCACAGAAACTATGGACTTAATACCAGAAACAAGGATGTATTCAAAAGAATTAAGGATGATTATAAAAGGTACAATTTTAAATATATTGGAGAAAAAGTTATATCATTATTTATTTTTAATATTTTGGACATTGGTAAGAAAGTTGAACAGAAATATTCTTTGAAAGTTTAACATTTTTATGCATTATATTTTAAGGATAGATAACTTTATTTGGAGACTAAAAAGTTATATGGAAAAAACTTAAATTTTTAATATTTAAAGAAAGTATATTTTTAAAAAAGTTGCAGTGAATATTTTAAAAGAAAATATTGTCTTTAAAAGTTTATTATAAACTTCTCTTGAAAATGGTTATAAAGATAAAAAAAACCATAGTATTACGGATATATTTTTTATATGACAAGTCATTATTAAGAAAGACCATAAATCATTTAATATTGTAAAAACTGATTTTTAAAGTTATTCTCCAGTAAAAAAATAAATAGGTAATTAAAAGAAAATATTCTGACTAAAAAAAAAATAAAACTTTATAAATGACTTTATTTTGAATTACTATGAAGTCATATTTGAATAAAAAAAATATAAAAAAGTATTTTCTGAAATATGTAGAGATTTATATGGTCGACACTGATGCATCTGAACCTGGTATAATCTAAGTGAATGAGAAAACTCCAGAGATTATTTTAAAACTTTTAATTTGAACTTTATGGAGAAAAAAGAATTGGATTTAGTAACTATAGTTTGATTTATCATTTCACATACTAATTATAGTATTAAGTTTTTATTAGTGTTAGGTAGGAAAAATTACATTTAATATTTATTTAATCTAACATAATTAATAATGTAAGGAATATTTTAATTTTTTGTAAAGTTTTTTCATAAATATTTTTAAAGTATGATAGTGATGCTGAATAGATGTTATTATTATTTAATATGTTTTTATATGAAATATTGGACCAGAAAACATCTAAGAGTGACCGATAAGATTAGTGTTACTAGGTAAATCTTTGTAAAATATATTACTTTCACATTATGTATATTTTATTGTTTCTAGAATTGCTTGGAATATTTTTTATAGTATTACCTTATCATATGAATGTATGAACATGTGTGCATGCATTAATTACACATAAAACTTTATTGTGATTCTAAGGATATGAGCTAGGATTTTTTAGAAAGATATGCATACTTTTTTTTATATTACAAATGTTATATAATTTACTGATACATATAATTTTTATATGATTTTTTAATGGATGAACCTTATTTTATATATATTTGAAATATAGATTTTAATATCTTAAAACAAAATTATTTGTATTTTTATTGCTGAGTTTTAAAAGTGAAGAAACCTTTTCTTGTAGTAGTTTTAGATTTGTTAAAGTCATACTTTTGTTTATTATTTAGAATAAGGCAAGATGTTTTGCAATGTAGATTGTTAAATCTATTGTGAAGTTTTAAGTGATAGTGACCTTGGTATTATGAAAAGAAATCATGGGATGCTTATATGTAGGATCTATGGTGAATAGGAAAGTAACTTATATTATCTTAGTACTTTATGCAAATACAGATAATGTAGCTCTGTGTCTTGTATATATTTTCCATGGGCTGAGTTTTTCTTGGTATTATGCATTTTAATGTTTGAATGAGCTGAATAAATAGCCTGGACATTAGTATTATATTTGAGGTGAATCATCCAAAATGAACAACACAGAATAGAATGAATGCTTATATTTTTGTGAATATTGTTTTATGTTTTAAATATACATGAAACACACATATAAGGATTTTATTTAGAGTAGTGCCAAGCAAAGTATATAAAAGAACATCAGTAATAATATTTGATTAAAGTTGCTTTATTTATTGAGCGAACCAAGATAAATGTTTAAAATAACACTATCATACTAGAAGTTTGATTAATTTATTATAAAAATCTATGAACATATTTTAAAAATAAATACTACTTCAGTATTTCATATTTTCGTGTACACTTACAAAAACCATATATTTTAACTATGTCAATTAATGTATATTGTATTAAACTATAAGTGTATTCTTAAATTATTATTATTATTATTATTATTATTATTATTATTATTATTATTATTATTATTATTATTATTATTATTATTATTATTATTATTATTATTATTATTATTATTATTATTATTATTATTATTATTATTATTATTATTATTATTATTATTATTATTATTATTATTATTATATTAAAACAATGTACAAAAGTTAATAAGTCAGAGTAAAGACTTATTTACTTGTTGATTTATTTTTTTATTCTCAATGTATAAATATGTAATTTTAATATTATTTTCATTAGTTTAGTATTTGTTAGGTTTTATCAAATACAATTGTAAATATTGTATATAGTTTGTTAAAAGTATAGAATAATAAATTTTGTTAAATTTGTTATGTCAATTTATTCACCATTACAAATACATGATTGCCAGATACCAAAACAAACATAACATTTGCACAGTACAGATATAATTATTTATTTAAGAAATTATAATGCTTCAGAATATAATATATTTGAAAAATTACTTTTGCATTAATATTATTATTATGGTCATAATTAATGGTACAATTTATTGCATAGAATTTTAATATTGTTTGTTGCCACATATTATCAGATTATATCAGATTATGCCATTTATTCTATTTAAGATACTACATGAGAACTAAAAGAATTATATTATTGTTGTTATTATCATTATTGTTAATTATCATAATATTAAACAGTGGATAAGATTAATAATTATTTAATGACGAATAAGATTATTATTATTATTATTATTATTATTATTATTATTATTATTATTATTATTATTATTATTATTATTATTATTATTATTATTATTATTATTATTATTATTATTATTATTATTATTATTATTATTATTATTATTATTATTATTATTATTATTATTATTATTATTATTATTATTATTATTATTATTATTATTATTATTATTATTATTATTATTATTATTATTAAGTGTAGTTGAGGATGATACAAAATCCCTTATCAGACTTGACTACAGAAGATTATAAATTGATTCGAGTTATTTTGAAGAACCTGAAATAATTATAGTTATATTGCTTTAATGAAGAAATTAGAAATTTAATTAGTAACATTATACTAAATTGATTGTTATTATTTTAAAGTGGTAAGAATGCTATGAATTTATTATTATTTGAAATAATAGGGGGGATAGTATTCTTATGCCATTGAGATTGTATCCTGTGGGATATTAGCTCAGTGTAATTCTTTACTGCTTGTACTTCACTTTATTGTCTCATGATTTATTAATATTTTATTTATTTAATTTTTTATAAACCAAACCATTTATTATTTATTAATAAGTTAGTGCTAGTTAAATAGTGGATATTATTATAAAAAATCTTTATTATTGATTATATTAAGGTTATAATTATTTTAGCCGATCGTAATCATTTTATCTGTGCTAGTCATATTTTCCTAGGTTGGTGAGAGAACAATATATTTAAATATTCATGTATGTACTTAAAGTAGATGTAATTAGAAGGAATTTGAACCCAGACCTTTAAGCTCCTTTCAGTAATCCACTCTATTTTTTCCAACCAGTATGCATGAGCACATAATATGCTTGAAAGTATGGGTTCAAATCCCTTTTAATTTTATATATATATATATATATGTGTGTGTGTATTGTACTAATATTGGATATTGGCACATAATAATTTTATTTTAAAAAATTATTAAAATAAAAATCTTTCGAAAATGTATTTAAAAGTTTAAGAGTTTTATTACAGTTTGTTTTCGAAAAAAGTAAAAGTCAAAGAGTTTGAAATAAAAGTTACAATTAATTAATTAAAAGGGGGGAGGGAGAGTTTTGGTTAGAAAAGTTAAACTAAAAGTTTTATAAAAAAAAGTAGAGTTTATTATCATTAGTTTTTTTCAAGTGCCATAGCATTGACCGGGACATGAACCCACAACCTGGGCAACTGCTTGTGAGGCAGTCGCAACCACCAATGCAAGTTGAAAGTTGATTTTCAAGTTTAAAAAATATTAATCTCTTTTCATTCGAATTAAAGAAAAAGTAATCTTAAAACTAGTTATATATGTGCATATATATGTGCGATTGTAAATAAAAATAAATGTATGTGTATTAAATATTAAAAAATAAATGGAAGTTATCATTAAAAAACACAGCAATGGCTATTAATTAAAATATCAAACAACAGGATTAAAAAGCTTGTCTTCAAAGGATTAGCTACTAATTAAAAATATAAAACAACATGTTTGCATGGCTATTACTAATTAAACAATCTTCAAAAACATGAGATTATCAATGGAATTTTGATAATAGATATTGCCAGCAGATATGAAAACAAAAAACACTTTGCAGATATAAATAGTAAAATTTTATCAGGCAGTGAGGAGAACAATCAGTCTAGTTAATTGCATCAAAGATAACAATTGAGTCAGTTCAGAGAGTATAATCTAGATCGTGCAGTTTATTATGTATCAATCAGAAATGCAGTGTTAAAACCTTCGGAAAACATACGTCTTTTCCAGCCTGAAGTCCGTGAAAACAACAAGATCTGCCCGTGAAACAATGTCTGTGTAATAGCTTAGAAATCCTCTGTAAATATTCAACTGTCTCCAGAAATAATACCGATGAATAAGAAAGAAACCTCCTCAAGAAACTTCAAATTTAACCAGTTAGATATACTTCATTAGAAGCAGCAAACAACAAGCAGTATACCCATTCAAAATCCTAGGTAAATAACATTTTTTCTTATATTCTTTCCTAAGTAGCCATTGCATTCATGTGAAGCCTCCAGAGACAAGTAATTTGAACTCTATAAGCATGTATAAAATGAACTATTGATGTGCATGTTTGTGAATGCTATATGATTTTATAAATGTGAAATATTGTTTATGCTTTCTTGTAAGATATATTATAGTGTGTTAATTTAAAATATGCATGTGTTATATTAGATTTATAAAATGTTTAAAATTAGTAAATGTTAATTAAATATAAATGGTCTTTAAAACTTAAACTTTATTTGTCAGTCAATTCTTTTTACCAATCTCTCTTACAATTCTTTTTACCAATTCTTTTACCAATCTTTTATCAATTCTTTCACACTAATTAAATAATATTTGTTGCTGAATTAAAATTAGACTGAGCTAGTTAAGGGAATTGTTTTGAGTGCTAGGTTATGAGCCTACTGTCCAAATACGTTAGTCTTAAACTAGCTGGCACCCGGAGTTTACTCTGAAACAAATAAAGTGTTTGGATAGTAGAGGTTTGAATCTAGCAGCCAAGGTGGGCCATGATCTGATCATGGGTATTGTTGATAGTTAAAGCTATCAATAATATTTCCCACTTTGCTCAAACGTGCCAGTTCATTCACGTAACATTTATAATTCAATAAGATTATAAATGTATTATAAAGAAGTTTGAAACCAGCCAAAACATTTGCAGAGTAAGTAAGATCTGATGCAGAGTGAACCTGGTAGATAAATGGCTATTCCCAACATTTGGGGCTAGACCTAAGAAACAATAGTAATTTAATACTTTGTTTCTTGTTTGAAAATTTTTTTATAGAAAAGTGAATTACATACTTAAAGTGGTTGAATTTTAAAAAAAGAATTGACTGAAAACTTTTTTTCTTTAAATGAAAAGAGATTTATGCTATTCACATTACTTAAAATAAATCATTCTGTTAAATCAGAGGCAGTTGTGTATTTTGGGTGGAGTTAAGGTGTTATAATGGGTAGATAAAGGACAAAGGGGGTGGAGTCAGTGTATGTTTCCATCTTAGTAAAAAAAAATAAACAACTCATTTTTAAATTCAGTCAAATAAAAAAAAATTGTTTTAAAAATGAAAAAAGAGAAAGGAATATCTGAGATGCAGAAGATGATGAAAATGGTGATGAATTTGATGGAAGAAATGCATCAAGAATTCAGGCAATGTCGGCAAGAACTCATTGCGGAACTAAAAGAAATCAAGCAAGAATTCATTGTGGAACTGAAAGAAATCAGGCAAGATCAGCAAAAACTCATTGTGGAAATAAGAGAAATAAGATGTGAAATTACAGGAAAGGTAGAGAAAAATCAAGAGATCGTAGAAGTAGATTTTGTCAAAGAAAATAAGGAAGTTGAGGTCATGAAAGAGATAGTAGAGTCAGATAGTGGTAAATATAGTAGTTTGGAAATAGAAATTGAATTAGAATCAGATAGCGCTGAAACAGATACAGTACAAACAAGTATAGATCAAGAAATAGAAGAGAGACATAAGTTCAAGGTAGAAGATAACGTTAAGTATAGTAGTTTGGAAATAAAATTAATCAAGATAGAAAAGAAAAAGAAAAAGGTTAAAGTAAACATTCGTGTTCATTTTAAATGTAAGGTTAAAACAAAGAGAAAGAATAGAAAAAAATATTCACAGTTAGGAAAAATACGAAGGTTTATGAAGCTTAAAGGTTTTCTAATTTACAACGCAGAAAATAGAACAGAGCATGAAAGAGATAAAATAATAGATAAGAGAGGAAAGTTAGTTTATATTATAGAGTTAGTATGTAGAAAGAAAGAACCACCTGACATAGTTTAAAAGTTAGCAATCAGGCAGAATAGTAAAGGAAATAAACAAAAAGGACCGGAAATGGATTATGAGTAAAATAATTATTCTAACGTAAATAAATCTGAGAAGTTTAAAATCTGAAACTTCTATTTAAAACTAAAATAATAAATGAAATGTGTGAAAGTAATAATAATAACAGAGGCTTTGTAAAATAAAAGATTTTTTTTTCCAACCACATATATTAATAAAGAAAAATGTTAGTAAATAAATGGTTTAAAATAGTATCATAAGACTAATCTATTTAAATAATGTTCGTAATTGTTTAAAAATAATATTGTAAGATTGTGTAATAGAAGTAAATATGTTAAAATAATATTCGAGTAAAGGTTAATATAAATAAATAGTGTAAGACATTGTTCATAGGAATTTAAAAATAATGTTGTAAGGTTAATAATATAAATGAAAGTCAATCTAAGTTGTATTAAGAGTGTATAAGGATTCAAAATTAAAGGGAATGAGGGTAGTGGTGAAATAAGTTCTAGATAAGGATAAGTTAAAGCTGTCGACTGGATAAAATTTAGCACCTGTAATGGATTGGCAGGGTCATTCTTCTTTTAAAATGCGCACTGGCGACAACCAGAGTAAGTCATAAGTATCTTTTTCAGGGGAGAATTCCCATATCTCGTACCTCATTCCAAAGTGTAAGTCGAAAATGGACAGTCAATAATTCATACCATTCACCGTGACCCTTTCTAAGTCTGGTAGAAACCCAGCAAATGAAGCTTCGAATTTTCATATGTGTAAGACAGTATAAGCCAGCGAATCTGTGCTTCATTTCTAAAAGATCCCTGTGCCACAAAATTAGTTTGTCCTTGTGGTTACTATCCAGGACTCAGAACATTGTAAGCAATGTTGCCAGCATAGAAAGGAGTAAAGCATAATTGAAGATTGCCCTTAGTATGCATAGTGAATGATATTAAAAAGCAAACTTAGAAAGATAATAAATATTTAGAATTAAGAATTAAAGTTGTCAGAGATAAAATGGTCAAAAAATGATGCATTTTACTCTCAAACAGGGATGGTGCAATGTACCAATATTGAATATTGGCACATAATAATTTTATTTAAAAAAATTATTAAAATAAAAATCTTTCGTAAAAGAAAACATATTTAAAAGATTAAGAGTTTTATTACAATTTGTTTTCGAAAAAAGTAAAAGTCAAAGAGTTTGAAATAAAAGTTACAATTAATTAATTAAAAGGGGGGGAGGGGGAGTTTTGGTTAGAAAAGTTAAACTAAAAGTTTTATAAAAAGAAGTAGAGTTTATTATCATTAGTTGAAAGTTGATTTTCAAGTTTAAAAAATATAAATCTCTTTTCATTTGAATTAAAGAAAAAGTAATCTTAAAACTAGTTATATATGTGCATATATATGTGTGATTGTAAATAAAAATAAATGTATGCATATTAAATATTAAAAAATAAATGGAAATTATCATTAAAAAACACAGTGATGGCTATTAATTAAAATATCAAACAATAGGATTAAAAAGCTTGCCTTCAAAGGATTAGCTACTAATTAAAAATATAAAACAACACGTTTGCATGGCTATTACTAATTAAACAATCTTCAAAAACATAAGATTATCAATGGAATTTCGACAACAGATATTGCTGGCAGATATGAAAACAAAAAACACTTTGCAAGTATAAATAGTAAAATTTTATCGGACAGTGAGGAGGACAATCAGTCTAGTTAATTGTATCAGAGATAACAATTGAGTCAGTTCAGAGAGTATAATCTAGATCATGCAGTTTATTATGTATCAATCAGAAATGCAGTGTTAAAATCTTCGGAAAACATATGTCTTTCTCCAGCCTAAAGTCCGTGAAAATAGCAAGATCTGCCCGTGAAATAATGTCTGCATAACAGCTTAGAAATCCTCCGTAAATATTCAACTGTCTCCAGAAATAATACCAATGAATAAGAAAGAAACCTCCTCAAGAAACTTCAAATTTAACCGGTTAGATATACTTCATTAGAAGCAGCAAATAACAAGCAGTATACCCATTCAAAATCCTAGATAAATAACATTTTTTCTTATATTCTTTCCTAAGTAGCCATCGCATTCGTGTGAAGCCTCCAGAGACAAGTAATTTGAACTCTATAAGCATGCATAAAATGAACTATTGATGTGCATGTTTGTGAATGCTATATAATTTTATAAACATCAAATATTGTTTATGCTTTCTCGTAAAATATATTATAGTGTGTTAATTTAAAATGTGCATGTGTTATATTAGATTTATAAAATGTTTAAAATTAGTAAATGTTAATTAAATATAAATGGTCTTTAAAACTTAAACTTTATTTGTCGGTCAATTCTTTTTACCAATTTCTCTTACAATTCTTTTTACCAATTCTTTTACCAATCTTTTATCAATTTTTTCACCACTAATTAATTAATATTTGTTGCTGAATTAAAATTAGACTGAGCTAGTTAAGGGAATTGTTTCGAGTGCTGGGTTATGAACCTACTGTCCGAATATGTTAGTCTTAGACTAGCTGGTGCCCAGGGTTTACTCCAAAACAAATAAAGTGTTTGGATAGAAGGGGTTTGAATCTAGCAGCCAAGGTGGGCCACAATCTGATCATGGGTATTGTTGATAGTTAAAGCTATCAATAATATTTCCCACTTTGCTCGAAGGTGCCAGTTTGTTCACATAACATTTATAATTCAATAAGTTTATAAATGTATTATAAAAAAGTTTGAAACCAGCCAAAACATTTGCAGGGTAAGTAAGATCTGCTGCGGAGCAAACCTGGTACAGTATATATATTATTTACAATTAGCAAACTTTCTGTATTCACAACTTTGACATCATCTACTTCAGATAAATTCTTTAATAATTATTATAATCATATTTATTACAAAATAAATTATATCATTTCTATTTCAAATATACATGTTAAACCTCAGTTAAAAAATAATATATGTTACTAATTAAACATAATCACATAAAATAATTAAATCTAATTTCATTTCTGTTTTTTAACAATGTGTAGCACCTTTTTAGATACATTTAAAACTTCCAATTTACACTGAAGTTATGATCTTCTCATACAAAAGTCAAATAATGTAGCACATTTTAAATATCCTTATATATGTAATATAAAGTGATATAAATATTCAATCACATCTTTTAGTGCCAAAAACAAAAAGGTAGTCAAGTTCTGTATTGAAAATGGAGACCTTTATTATTCTACTTTTCAGAATGACTTGTGTGAATATGCATATATGTAATAGTAAAAAGCTAAAATAACCTTTAATTAGTTTGCTACAGAGCAAAGGCCTTTTCAACAACCACACTAAGAAACAATAAAGAATAAAACATTAGCCATTAGATTTTCAAATACTTATTTACATTCTCCAACTCTTCAGACATTCATATTATTGAAAATTTGATGAGGGAATGTTCAAAACTCTTGTTTACAAATTTTTTTTCTCATACCCATGTTGACCATAAGTCATTTTGACCCATCACATGCAAGGCCATATGACTATTTAAATACACAGAAAAGATATGGGCAGAGTACAACCTAAATCTTCCATATTTATATACAAATATAGTTCATATACTTAAACTAGATGTAACTAGAGGGGATTCGAACACAGACTTTTAAGCTCTCTCCAGTCAACAACTCCATCTTATACAACCAATGCACATGACCACATACATGTGAGCAGATAAATGATATCTGATATGCATATTTTTTGCTAAACCAGCACTCATTAGTTGATCCAAATCATGATATGAATAGGAGAAGAGTCTTGGAGAGTGGAGAAGATTGAAGCCTGTCCATTAAAGTTTGAAGATTTGCTATCTTAATATAAACTGATCATTGATTATAGATGTGTGTGGGAGATGATCTGGACCAACTGATGAGTGCTGGCTCAGCATAAAATATGTATATTGAAAATCCATTTATTTTTTCACATGTATGTTGTCATGTATATTGATTGCTTAAGATGGATGGATGAATAGAGAGAACTTGAGAGTCTGGATTCAAATTCCTTTTAATTACATCTATCTTATGTATAATTCAGCTTGTATTTTTCCCATCCCTCTCCTGTGTATTTAAATGATATTAAGGTCCTACATATGAGGGGTCAGAATAACTTGTGGTTAACATGGATATGACAAGAAAAATTGGAAAACAAAGATTTTGAACGCCCCATTATCAGATTTTGAACTATTTATTTGATAAGGATTGAGTAATTTTCTATCTTTGTTTCACGGATTGAATAAATTTTCTATCTTTGTAATTGTTGCTTAATAATAGCTTGATATACACTTTGCAAATATTGGAGTAATAGGTGAGTTGTATATAAATAAATTATCTGAAATATCTTACCTAACTAGATTGTGAAGCTAGATCACGGTTATGGCAATCAGATGTGTTACCTCTACGGTAATATACTCTAGATTTAAATTCAATATTACTAAGAATTGAAAAGCCAACTAGATGTTAGAGTCAATTTTTAAAGTTTTCATAATATTAAAAAAAATCAATATTAACTTGATATCTCATAAATAATAATCTATAAATGTGTATGGGGGTAGGTAATTTAAAGTGAAATGGAAAAAAACAATGAATATATAAATGGATATATATAAAAACTGATAAAAATATAAATGAAATAAATTTTACAATAAAAATATTTTACCTGCGTTTGCAACTGTGGTTGGCGTTTGTGTCAAATCATGGTCGAGAAATTGACCCCATTGCATTGCCATATGTGTAATATTTTCACTATCGGTACCCAAAAGAGTATGAAGTGTAAAACTGACCTTCCGAGCCAAAGCTAAAGAAAGTTGATTATTTACTGCTGATCTTGTGCGAGGCCTACCAACACCTTTAACATTAGAGAAAAAAGCAATAAATATATGGTGGGGGGGGGGGGTATTTTTGTGTCAATCTTGTACAGATTTATTCCAAATACATTAAAAATAAATTTATTATCTTCAAAAATATATTGGATCACATTACGATTAGTAAATAATCTTATTTTATGCCAGAATCAGTTACTATAAATATGAGTAATTAATGAATATTAGCTGATAGGATTATCTACATAATCTAATAAACTAAGATTTCATGAAGCCAAAATGACTAAAGTTGAAAAAATATTAACAAACTAAAATCACTAAAATGTATACCTGATTCGGGCTTAAAATCTTAAATGTTTGAATCAGAAAACTGATTATTTAATGCATGAATATAAATTCTGTTCCTCATTGAAGATAAAACAATAGTCAGAAACTAAATTTGAATTTGTATATAATACAACTATACAATATCTATTAACGACTCAAGTTTAACAATAGCTGATTTTACAGAATAAATAAATTGTTGCTTTAACAAAAATTATATAAATAAAATATTCATATCTTAAACAAAATTAATAAGATTGAAATCATATATCATTGCAAGAAATGATTAATGATGAAATAGAAAGAATCTCTTTATTTAATCTGGAGAAATTATAACGTTCAAAATGTGTCCTATAAAAATTTTAATATTTTATTAAAATAAATTCTGTGTGTGGAAAATATGATACATGGATCTATGCATGAGCACAAAAACATACATATGTACATGTTTGGATAAACGATAAAAATTGTGTAAAGTGCATATAATCCATAATATTTAATAGATAAAATCGTGTTATAAATATGCTCTAGACTAAAGTGTGGCCAAGTAATTACCTGGGTTAAAATATTCTTACTACTGTTGTGCTTGGTTAGGCCTACAGGTTCGGTTTCAAACCAATAGACAAATGATGACAACTACTCAACAATTAAAATGTACAATTTATTAGTTACAAAAAATATACACATGTTAGTTAAACACAAATGAATATGTAGTTTATACGATTGAATGCTGAGGTAGTTGTGCCTAATGGAACTCACTTCCAGCTAAATAAGTAGCCTTCCTCATGAGCTCAAGTAAGACTCTTCCAGCTGTACTGGACAGTTTGCCTCAAGTCGACTCTAGTTCAAGACTCTTCCACTGCACTTAGACAGCTTGTCTTGAATCAGTTGCAGACATAGCAGTTTCCAGCCCATATGTGGAGTTGCCTCACTGTGTGATATGCCTCAATAATGCCTAGAAAAATACCTTTGCTGATGGTAGAAGGTTTATTGGAGAGCACATTCAATCATTCAGTTAGCCTTGCCTCCAAAAGGCTGACTATTTAATGGCAAGTCCCCTACTTTACTGGAAACACTCGGATTTTATGCATGAACTTCAACAAATGATTAATCCCCATTGGATAGTGACTGGGTGCTAGCCAATCAGGCAAAAAATCTGGAATAGTCCACTTCTAAAGACAAGGTCATATATGGCATCTGTCCCCCTGGCTAAAATTAGCCCTGGAGGATGTAGTCATTGAGATATGCTGGACGATGTATTGTCCGCTTTGTTGATAGCTTTTATCCATCACTGTCCTTGTTTTTTTTTACTTAATGAAGTTGTCCCTGGATGTTTGCTGCCACCTTGACTTTGATCTTCATCTTCCCTGCTTGATGTACTTGTCCCAGGTTGATCACTGCCCTTATTAGCTTCTGATGTGTGGTTAAGAAGTAGTTGGTCATTATGGTGATGATGATGATAACCATCTTCTGTTTGCACAATGACAGTATAGAGACCCTTTAGTTGATTCACCACTTCTGGTATCCATTTGTGGACCCATAGTACATATGGCATAGCACTTGTGTACCTATTTGGAGTTTTATTTTGTTTTTATCTTGTTCAAGTTTGGCATCAGGTTTCAGAATCAATAGCATAGTTCTTAAGGGTCTGTTGAATAACAATTCTGCAGGAGTCTTCCCTGTTACTATGCTCAGAGTGGAGTGCTGTGCTAGCAGAGTCCTGGTAATTCTGGTATTCCAGCTTCCATCCTTTTTCATGGTCAGCTTTTTTTTGAAGACTTCTGGGTAATTAGACTTCATCTTTGATACTGTTGTGATCTGGTTCACTTTTGTCACTTTGAACCTTAAGTGACTGAACCAATGACAGCCTATTAAATCACTATGGTTACCTAATGCCACTACCAGTGATAGGTATACAGTTTTGTTAGGTATAGTAATTTTTCCTGTTGTTTGAGCCAACAGTTTGATTTTATTCCCTTGATAGTCTGATATTGACCAACTGCTAGAGTGCAGTTTATATTTATTCTTTCTATTAATGATCACCTAAGTCTTTATTGAAACAATAGACCCTGCTGATCCTGTATCAAGTTCCATCTTAACTGGTGGATTATTAATTTCAACAATGTGTATAAATCCAGACTTGTCATTTTTGATATGATTTATAAGGCAACTTGCTTATTTTTCTTATAATTGCCTTTACTGCTTTTTGGAATGAGTATTTCCATTCTCAAATTGGCTGTCTGCCTTTTTAATTTCAGACATGCAGACTTTATATGTCTGACTTGCTTGCAAAATACACATTGTATAGTGGTGCAGACATTCTGTATGTATGTGCCTTTGTTTACTGCATCTATAGCAATACCTTAGACTATTTGATGCTGAGTTATCTGACCTGACTGAGTGCTTGACCAACCCAGTGTTAGGCTCGATTTTTTGCACATTAATACTTTTTAATGGGTTAGCTTGACTAGATACTGTCTTGGATAGCCTTGCCTGAGCTACCACTGTCTCAAAATCTAGGTCTGGAAGCATTGTCATATTGTGATTGTTTATGCCACAAATAAAATGATCATGAAGTGCTTCATTCATAATGTCTCTGAAATTGCACTTCAAGGCTAATGTTTGGATTCTTGCTGCAAATTCTGTAGCTGTTTCACCCTGTTCTTGTATTCTGAGATTAAAATGATATCTCTGCATTATTGTCAAGGGTTTAGGGGAAAATACTCTGCAAGAAATGTCAACACTCTGTCAAAATACAGCTCAGCTGGGGTTACAGCTGTAGATTGAGACTTGAGTATATCATACGTCTACAGACCTATAATGATCATTAGTGTGGGTAATTTTACCTCATGTTTTTAAATCTGATTAGCCTGTAGGTAAAAAGTCAAACACTCCTTATAATTTGCCCAGCTCTCAGGTTAAACTGAGTCAAAAAATTCTATTATGTGTGACACTACTCGTAATTATTTTGAACTACTGTTTGTAGTTGTTTAAAATCGATTTTTATCTTTATTTTTCCAAGTAACCACTCATAATTATTTTTGTTTTACAGTTACATTATCGTAACTAACTCAATGAAGTTTTTAAACCACTAGGGTGAGTTTTTATCATTGTCTTGCAAGTGAAGGTCTTGTTATTGGTTGTAGCTTCAAATCGACATGCCTTTACATTTGCAGTCAATTTTTATTTGACAGTTTTACATTGTTTTTAAAAAATCATCATAATGAAATTATGGCTATGGTGAATATAATTTTTTTAAAAAAAAACAAATAATATAACAAATATGCAAAATACACACTTGCATATTTATTTTAAATGTTTAACTCTAATTTTTCCATCCATGAAGGAAAAATTGTTTGTCTGACTGTGCTAGATCTGTAGAAACTGGTGTATTTTATACTATAATTTTTCCAGCAGTGAGTGAAAATTTTTTCAAATCTCTGACTGTGCCAGATCTGTTGTGTTTGGTTAGGCTTACAGGTTCGGTTCCAAACCAACAGACAAATGATGCAACTACTCAATAATTACTATGTACAATTTATTAGTTTACAAAAATATACAGGAATGAATATAGTTTATACAATAGAATGCTGAGGTAGTCATGCCGAGTAATGGAAGTCACTTTCAGAGAAATAAGTAGCCTACCTCATGAGCTCAAGTAAGACTCTTCCAGCTGTACTGGGCAGTTTGTCTTGAATCAGCTCTAGTTCAAACTCTTCCAGCTGCACTTAGACATTTTGCCTCGAGTTAGTTGCAGACATAGAAATTTCCAGTCCATATGTGGGCTTGCCTTACTGGGTGGATGTGTCAATTCAGGTAGACAGAAGTAACTGCTCTCTGCCTTGCCTCCAAAAGGCTTATTAATTGTCAGATCCCCTACCTTATTGGAAACACTCACATTTTGTGTGCAAACCCCAATGAAGGATTTATCCCCATTGGATAGTGACTGGGTGCTAGTCAATCAAGCAAGGAATCTGGAATAGTACACTTCTAAAGGCAAGGTCAGATATGACAACTATCAAATGATACATGAAACGTTAAATAATTGTTTGCCATTACCTCTAAGAATAGACAAATGATAAATGAAAATATGAAGCTCACTCACTTTAAAATTATATTTCAAAAATACATTAAAATGCAATCCAATTTTAATGCTACCAAAAAAAATTTTTTTTCACTTTTTATTTAATCCATTCTATCTTTTCCCAAACACTTTATCTTGTGTTTGGAAAGTGGGAGTATTTATTTATATAGTTAAATCTATAAAGCTCATGTGCATTAGCTTATTGGCTTATTAATATTACAGTTTATAAAAATCATCGCACTATATAAAATAAATGTTTTGTTTAATCTATTTTAATACTTAATGGTACCAGAATTGTAGTTTTTAACAACTATACATACATATGCTGAAGGAAATATATTTTTCTCAGTAAATCTATTATTATAAAGCTCTGAAAATTTTGAAATTGTTAGATCGGAAATCACTTTAAATATTATAAATCTATAGGCACTCACACATCAGTAAGAGTTTTAAAAAACTTAGCTTGGGACTAAACGGCCCTATTGAATTTTTTAAAATACTGGCCTGAGACACAATTTTCACAATAACTTCAGTTTTAATTATGTTAGAGTAAAAACAATTATATTACTAGAAACTAGAAAAATTAAGGAAAACAATAAACATAAAATAAATAGTGATAACTATATAAAAATAAGGAAAAAAGAAATTTTCACATCCAAAATAATTATTATTTTATTGTTTGTTCATAATTTGGAAATTACCATTAACTAAAATTCAAATTACATCTTCAGTGATAATTTCTTTGTATTCCTCACAAAATTATCTCTCTAAACATGTATAACATGTCTTATCTGAGATAATCCACAGCTTCACAATCTCCAAAAGAAGTCAGATATGACTTTTTCATTTTTGAATAATTTTGATATTATGATTTTAGTATTAATGCATATTTTTAAGAAAAATAAAACATCTAAAATGGACAACACAAAATAGAATGAATAGTATTTTATATTTTAAACATACGTGAAACACACATATAAGGATTTTTATTTAGAGAGCAGTACCAAGCAAAATATGTAAAAGAACACCAGTAATAGTATTTTATTAAAGTCAATTTTATTTATCGAATGAACCAAGCAAACGTATTTAAAATAACACTAGCACTATCATTATATTAAATAAGTTTGATTGATTTATTGTAGGGAAATATTTGAACCTATTTAAAAGATCAATATTATTTAAGTATTTCATATTTTATATTTTTCGCGTTCATTTACGAAAACCATATGTTTTAGCTATGTTAATTAATGGATTTTTTCTTTTTTATTAAACTACAAGTGTATTCTTAAATTGGTATTACTATTATTTTAAGTAAATGTGCCAAAAAAGTATATAAGTCGGAGTAAAGGCTTATTTACTTGTTGATTTATTATTTTTTAATGTGGAAGTATGTAACTTAATATTATTTTCATTAGTTAGATATTTGTTAGGTTTTATTAAAAACGATTGTAAATAGTGTATATAGTTTTATTAAATGTATAGAATAATAAAATTTGTTAAACTTGTTTTATAAAACTTTGTGTTATGTTGATTTATTCACCATCACAAATACATGATCGACAGATACCAAAACAAACATAATATTTGCACAGTACAGATATAATTATTTACTTAAGGAAATCAGAATGATTTAAAATACTGTATAATATACTTGAGAAATTTTCTTTTGCATTAATATTTTATTATTAGGGTTATAATTAATTGCACAATTTATTGCATAGGATTTTAACATTATTTGTTGCCACATATTCTCAGATTATATCAGATTATACCACAAATTCTATTTAAGATGCCATATGAGAACTAAAAGATTATATTGTATTATTATTGTTATTATCATTATTATTAGTTACTATAATATTAAATAGTGGATAAGATTAATAATTATTTAATGAAAAATAAGAATATTATTTATTTATTGTTATTATTATTAGTTAGGAGTAGTTGAGCATGATATAAAATCCCTTATCATACTTGACTACTGAAAATTATAAATTGATTAGGGTTATTTTAAAGAACCTGAGATAATTATAATTATATTGTTTTAATAAAGAGATTAGAATTTATTTAGTAGCATTATACTAAATTGATTGTTATTATTTAAAGTCGTAAGAATGCTATGAATTTATTATTATTTGAAATAATAGGGGGGATAGTATTCTTATGCCATTGAGATGGTATCCTGTGGGATATTAGCTCAGTGTAATTCTTTACTACTTGTACTTCACTTTATTGTCTCATGATTTATTAATATTTTATTTATTTAACTTTTCATAAACCAAACCATTTATTATTTACTAATCAGTTAGAGCTAGTTAAATAGTAGATATTGTCATAGGATATCTGTATTGTTGATTGTATGTATTTTAGTCCAGCATAATCATTTTATCTGAACTAGTCGTATTTTCCTTATTATTATATTTCTAGTTAGTGAGGATACAATATATATATATAATGATAAATAATATTTTAATAATGAATAAATATAACATCATGTGAAAATTTTACCAAATCTATTTTAAATAATAATTGAACTGCCCTCTAGCTCCCAAATTCGATAACTTTTACAATAATAGAGTGGACACCTCTTAATGTATTTTAGATCTTTTTATGTACAGCTATCTAGAACATAAAAAGATCTAAAATACATTAAGAGGTGTCCACTCTCTTATTGTAAAAGTTATCGAACTTGGTAGCTAGAGTGCAGTTCAATTATTATTTAAAATAGATTTGGTAAAATTTTCACATGATGTTATATTTATTCATTATTAAAATAATATTTATCATTAAGTATATAACATGTATTAATTTATTATAGAGTTTTAGAAGTGAGTAAAAGATCTCCATTATATAGATTTAATATCAGTTATTTAAAGATCAATTTACATTAAAAGATACAAAGACTGATTTAAATTGGCACTCTGGCTGTTATTGTTCTAGATAGCTGTACATAAAAAAATGTAAAATACATTAAGAGGTGTCCACTCTCTTACTTGTAAAAGTTATCGAACTTCGCAGCTAGAGGGCAGTTCAATTATTATTTAAAATAGATTTGATAAAATTTTCACATGATGTTATATTTATATATATTGTATGTGTGTACATGTAGAATGAGAAAATTGATTTTTGTCTCTTGAAGAATAAAAGTGCAAAAATATTTGAATAAAAATTAACTCACCATCATCATAAACTGGATTAAGAAGGCGTCCAAATGTCGTAGCAGAATTTCCCCATGTAGGATTATTCAAATTATTGCAAAATCCATTCATCTCTCTATATTGAGCTTTAGGATCACATGACGCAGTTTGACGTTTTTCTCTTTTTTTATTGTGTCCTAATGCTAATCCACGACCATGTTTTTTTTTGTTTTTTTTACTAGATTTTGATGAAAAAAATGAGTCACTTTGACCAAGTAAACCTCCAAGTAAACCTGAGCTTTGTTTATCTCCAAGTCCTAAAGTACCCATTATGGGGTTTAATGTATCATTTAAAAAACCAATTGTTTTATGAATAATTCCCGAATCATTTTTACATTCTATAAGGCAAAGAGTTTTATCTATAAGTGAGTTGACTGCATCAACTAATTTAGTAGTAGTAATATCAATATTATTGAGATTTACAATTTGAAGAACATTTAGGTTGAGTCTGCAATAAAAAAATATAAACACAATTATTTTGTCATAATTTAATAATTATATAATAAAATAAAATAAAAATAAAACAAAATGACTAAATCAATTTCATATCATATTATATACTAATTGTCCACACAGTTTTGTTTATGTTAAAGATTGCAAATTACCAATGGTTTTAAAACAATTAAGAACCATAAAACAAAACTTTATAGCCTATTTTCCAAAAACAGAGAAGGAAAATCATGCAAGATTCATCAAGATAAGAATAAAAGAAAGGATAAATGATAAAGAATAAATGATTACCAGTAATTTATGTGGAATACAGCTGTTATTAATTTAAATATTCTCGAATTATTTGTTTTAGAGCTCTAGTATTTATCCTGATTGTTTACTACAATTCTTTAATCCTTATTAAAATGTTTAAATTATACTATAATATCTATTGCTGATGCTCACTTTTGTACATAATCACTTTCCCATATTTATCAAGTTTAGATTGTGCAGACAATCAATTCCTCCAATGAATTTCTTTTCAATTACATACTTTTAAAAATAATAGCAATGTGCATAATAAATTAATAATCTTTTATTAAATGCTTTATAATTAAAAGGGATTTGTACTCAGAAATTTCAAGATCTCTACAAGTATCCACTCTATCTTATATAACTAATACATATGACCACATATATGTAAAAAAAATAAATTATCTCCAATATAAATAGTTTGTGCTGACCTAGAACTCATCAGTTAGGCTAGATCATCAACTTACACACATTGTTATGATCTAATCTGGTCATGGCCAGGGTACACTGTGAAGACCATTGTAGTAGTATGTGAAAGTATGTTAGATTACCTAAGTCAAATTATAATTATATAATTTTCATTATCCTACAAAACCTTAATCTGCGATTTTCATTTGCATGAGATCTTATGGCCGACCATGGACAAGATGATATAATTTGTGAATCTATTAATGATTACTCTTTCAAAATGACATGTATGATTCCCCAGGTCTATATTAGCTGTTACATGGAACATACAAGTTATTAACAAGAAAGCAATAATTATAATTATCACTATAACATGATTTATTATAACTCAGATATACTTATGATTGCGGTACGAATGCTAGTCTAGGTATAAGCTTTGCAATAATAAGTAAGCATAGGAAACTTGGGTTCCTTCCTCATTAATTTAAATTTATAATTAAATAAATAGCAGTGAGTCTTTTCTTATATTTGATGAATTGCAAATTATCGCATTAAGAGAATAAACTCTATCATAACATTATCTAGTAAATTTATCTATGACTTTATAGAAACAATCAATTTTGTATTATATTTTAGAATTAACAAAGCAAAGCTAAAGTAATGGAAAAGGTAAATGGGACTTTATTGTACCCCATACATCACGAACTACCCAAGAACAAAAACATTCAAATATTTCCCCAGAATATTAGTAAGACTTATCTGCCCTATTAGTGACAATATGTGTTTTAATGTATGCTCTACTCAATATGTAAGATTTTCTGTTTTTGTGAATGACAAATAGCAACGGCATAGTAGGTTAAATTATGAGTTAACATTTATTTACAATTTTATCATTAACAAATAGTTGATTATATAATGTTTCAATATAATAAATAAATAAATAAATAAATAAAATAAACAGAATAAATAAAATACCATTCCATCTATTTACTTCAATAAGTGGATAATATACACAGTTTTATAATAAACACAATCACAAGATTTTACTATAAAATGACTTAATTTCAGCCCTGAGAAAAGAGAATGGAGTTCAACATCAAGTCATAAAATATCCAATGTGTAAGTTCCAAAACCAATGAACCTATACTGTAAACTTATATTAATAATTAATAAATAATGATATATTTGTGAGAGTTAGCCATAATGAAATACTGAACCAAAGGGGAGATTCAAACCTCAATTCAGCTAAAATATTATGTAAACAAATATGTGATACACTATAGGGACAATTTCGATAGGATGCCCTGCTATACCTTATGACTAAACTTACAGGTTATACCTATAGATGAAATAAGATAATTCTAACATCATAGTATATAAAGACTTTGCCCAAATTTACATTTATGAAGTAAAATGGTATTCCTGTGGATGCATATATCTACACATAGGAATAACACAACACTGAGTGCCCTGTGGGTTTATAGACCACCATCAAGCAACAAGTATAATTACACACAGTTCTGTGGATTAACCACCAGCGAAGGAATGAGTGCAAAACACAGAAAATGGCAAATAATTATTCTGTGGATTAACAACCAGCACAGAATAATGTCATTTAACAATTATAAAGCAGTATTAATATTTACTTCAAATTAAATGTAAACTCATCCTCCTCAATTATTCTACTAACTCAGAATACACCAGCAGTTTAGCAGACATGAGTTCAGACATAATGAAAAAGTGTTTCATAATAAAGAATGACTGAGATAATGATTGACTCTGCTTAAAATATAAGCATAATAATAATGTAATAAATATGACATAAGTATAGGCACAGAACCCTGGAAAGACTTCTAGGAATAATTCATGTAATGTTGAACACATTATAAATTCCCCAATAATTCCTAACTTCTCTCAAGTTCTGTTCCCTCAATTAATTAGTCTCTTCTATCCCTTGAATTTAAATTAATCATAGTAAAATTACATATCATGAACTTCACACATAAATTCATATGAAAATAAAATCAAAATAAATACATTCTTATTCAAATAAACATTAAATTAAAGTACACAACATTTTGGGTATAGTAAATATTCACCCATAAAATAAATATAGCAAATCTTTAACAAATAATATACATCATATTAAATGATAATTTTATAACTATAACACAAAACATCAGAGGTGTAATTATTCCTTCTGTTTCCAATTATTGTGAAAATTCCTAAATTAATGAAATCTTACATGGGCTCTAGGAATAGATGAGATAATTTTTAAAAGCACGACATGTAGAGTTTTAATGAGAATATCCCTTACAAATTACTAAATTCTACATCCTATGTCAAGCATTGTTCCAACTTTATAATATTTATATTATCTTAATTTGTCTATTCAACATCAAAAACTAGAAATAATAATCGGAGCAAGTAATAATCTAATAATCCAACCTTGGCTATGGAGGTCAGAAAATAGTTTTCTTTTAGTTAGCTGTTCAACAGCTGTTATCATTATTTCAGTAATACACAAATCAAATATTATGTACATTATTCATAATATAAGTTCAAAAGGGATAATCAATTCCTTATTATTCAGCTACTAACAGACAAAGATTTTAAAATAGCATTTCACTCCGCATATGCATAATATAATAATACATTTTAAAATTATGATTATAAGATTTTATAAATTAATTAGTATAATGCTTTATGATGCGTGTATAATATAGTTATCCGAATAAATCATGGAATTAAGATATTTATTGAATGTTAATAGTTTGTAAGTACTAGAGTATTCCAAACACCCTGACCTTTTAGCTATTACTTCCACTTTCAAGGTTAATCATTCAGATAGATTTTAATTGTAGATATTTGAGAAGATTATCAGCGACTTGATTCCTGGTTGGCAAAACTTGAACAGATTATTTAAATTCAGCCAGTCATGTTGTTGTTAAAGTATCACAAATCTTGTAGTTTGATTTATAGGGAAAATTTTGGTTTATTTCGTTTTGTTATTAATTCATTTTTAAAAAAATGTTCATTACATGTTTTACTTACATGTTATTTTTACTCCATTTTTTTTTTTTTAAATATGAACGCTCTGTCACACCGAAAATGCTAAACGTGTTTAACATATTTTATCTAATAATTGAAAATTAATTAAATAAATGGCTTTTGATTTAAATTAAAGATAATTTCTAGAATTATTTTTAAATAAATAAGGACTATTATTATTTTTAATCACACTTTACTAAGCTTGATATACGTTGTTGATTTCTGACAGGTTAAACACATCTGACCGAAATCAGTGGATGGAAAAAAGCAATTTTTAATACATTAAAAATACAGGCAATAAGCAATGCAAAATATTACATATTCTCATCATTAAGTTACTTTAAATGCAAGTACCAAGTAGATACAAAATGCAAACCAAGACAATCAAGTCACCTAGAAGAAGACAGAGAAATTTTTAAATCAGTTTTATCAAGCTTTATATTTTACACTAAAATGTAAGGTTACAATTTGCTAACTGCTAGTACAAATTTTCAAATATTGTATCCACAGCTTTGCTCACATTAATTGAGAATTACCAAATTATTTTTAAAATAAGTACCATAAAGCAAAAATTCACAGTCTATGTGATTCTTCAAAAAAAGAAAAACCATGCAAGATTCTTAATTGCTGCAATATTTATTGAGTAACAAACAAATAAACTTTTAAATTCAAATATGCAGATAGGTAGGTATGTAAGTAGGTACATAGGTAGATAAGTGGGTGGGTAAGTGGTAGGTAGATAGGTAGGTAGGTAGGTAGGTAGGTAGGTGGGTGGATGGATGGATGGATGGATGGATGGATGGATAGATAGATAGATAGATAGATAGATAGATAGATAGATAGATAGATAGATAGATAGATAGATAGATAGATAGATAGATAGATAGATAGATAGATAGATAGATAGATAGATAGATAGATAGATAGATAGATAGATAGATAGATAGATAGATAGATAGATAGATAGATAGATAGATCTAATTATATAATTAGTCCATTACAGAGCAGTCATGTTATGTAGATATTTAATTCAATTGGTGAATTTATATAGAATGAAATAATAATGTTCCTATATGATTGGAATATGTTAGTATATGTACATATTATTGCTTAAAAACAGCACATTAATAATTCTAAAATTCATAAAGTAAATAATACCTATTTTACACATTTATGTTTATTTATAATTTTTATTTCACATCATATACACTTCAAACACATGAATAAAAAGATTTAAAATGTAAATTCTAGCTAAGATAGACTTTTGGATGAACTAGCATTTATTTGCCCCAGATCCTAACTGCTCATATCTCTCCATCATTTTGTTTAATATTTATCAATGTCAAATTAAGTGCCGAATTTTTTATACTCTCATAACTTTAGATAGACATATCAATAATTATTACTAATTATTTGTGGAGCTAAAAATTATAACATTTTAGCTCAAATACAAATTTTAAACTCGATTAAAAATTAATATATTTATTCTTATTGAACACATTTATACGGTATTACTAATTCAAATCCATCTCTGATTTCCCCATATTTATAATCTTCATTACTTTAATCATTTTCATTCATTATTGACCATTATAATCGGGATGGGTTTCCAAAGTTAATCCAATTTTTCCAATCCATAAATCCTCTTCTCTTTATCTCACTAATAAACTCTTTTATTCTATCCATCCATCTCACATGTGATCTTTTTCTAAACTTGCTGTAATTTTTTTAGATACAGTTTAAGACTTCAACTGTCCAACTCTTGTCATTAGTTTTAGAAATATATTCAGATCAGTTTTATTTCAATGTTTTGATTTTTTTAATGATGATCAATGATAACCATTCATTCTCTCTTTCAAATATTTTACATTTAATCCCTAGTTGTTACTTCCAACATTTATTTTTTCATTCTTCGTTGAGTGAACCAGAAGTCTCTATACTGTTTTTTTATTAAGTGACTAAATCTTAGATTCACAAATAAAAGCATGTACAATATAATTTATATATATAAAACTTTTATTCAATCGCATTTTAAACATGAATAAAGATATCCAAAAAAAAAAAAAAAAATAGATCTCCAAGTTGCATTTCTGGATAAATCAGCACTCTTCCGTTGGCCCAGGTCATTATCTCTCACATATCATTTTTCTCCAATGTATTACCAAATTACCATCACTTATTTATATACAAGTGTCAAACTTATTGCAATCATACATTTGTCACTATCCATTTTTAGATAAAACTTCGGATAAATATATAATCGTTATTACTAATTATTTATTAGGCTAGAGATTACTATATTATTTTAATACAGATATAAATTTTAAATTTAATTAAAAATAATATAATCTACAGTTATAGTATCATTAATCCAACACCATTAATCCAACTTTATCATTTTCCCCATATATAATAATTTAAATGTAATCAAACTTCTAATGATAAGTGCATATATTTCTCTTTGACAATTTGCAATATGTGTTGAATGCTCTGAAATGCAGCAATAGAAAAGCTGATAAAAATAATGATACAATGGCTGAGCACATCATAGAACTTATTGTGGTCTCATAATCATAGCAAGATCAGAATATGAAAAAAGGAAGGATATATATATTGTGACCATAAAAAAGGAAGGATATATATATATATATATATATATATATATATATATATATATATATATATATATATATATATATATATATATATATATATATATATATATATATATTTGTGACCTTTTGAATAGACACAAGACTAATTGCAATTAAATAGCACTGTATCAGTAACAGCTGGTTGCATCTAACTAAAAAAAATGAAGTAACCTCAATTTTTTTTAAAAAAAATTCATTAGTAATCTAAAACTCTGTTTAGAAGCACTTGCAGATATTATTTGAAAGTTTTGAGAAAATTAATATTTTTCTTTGGTGAATATTTAATGATAGAAAGGGGGTGGCTTGTCATGGAAATTGTCTATGTAGTTTAAGTTGATCCAAGTTTGTCTTATTTATCTGCAGAACAGTGATTGGTATTTGTTTTGGTGATTTTCTGATTTATTTGCTCTTTGATTCTTAAATCCATAGTGTAATTAGTGCAATATATTTGACTCATAGTCATAGAAAATTATATTTCAGTCAGATTAGTTTAGTACTTGTAGTACAGCATAAGTGTGTACATGTATGTTTGTGCCATCTTTCAACTTCATATTTCATTCATGTACTTCATTAAACTACCAAATATCATGGTTCACAATAAAATATTTAATTTTACAATCAATATCTTGGATAACCAGTTAAAACACATTTTAAATTAATTAATGGATCAATGGATCAGTGGATTATCAAATAGACAAATACACTCAATTATTTTATTTGCTGAAATAATTATTTTTTTGTTACTTTAGTAATGCAGAATATTTTATTATTGGTTCAATTTAATTAATATTTTTTAAAGACAAAATGACTTTTTTCTCTTGCTTTTTCTTTTTCAAGACAGAAAGGTTATTGCATATTTGTAACTAATTATATCAGTGCAATAGGAGGGATAACCTTTGTTTTGGAGTTGAACTTTTGAGTGACCATTTTGATTGGTGGAAAAAACCAATGGCTAAGTAATAATAAGATATAAAAGGGGGGTACTTTTACAAAAAGTTGGCTTTTCTTTATTATAACAATTCTCTCTCCAAAAGGGGTTTTATTACTACAATTTTTTTCCTCTACAAATTGGTTCTTCTACAATTCAAACTCAAAAGTATAAACTTCTATTAATTTTCTGAATGAAAATAGTTCAGAAATTCTTCTTAGAAAGTGAACACTAGTGTGCAGAAATAAACAACTTTAAAACAAGGTGCATCTTCTCTATATTTACAATTGACTAATTTAGATTTAAAATCATCATTTGAGATGCATATGTGTCTATATTTCAAAATTGATTTCCTAAATTTAATCTCTAATATTAAAGAAACAATTGATATGTGTGTCTATATTTCAAAATTGATTTGCCTAAAAATTTAATCTCTAATATTAAAGAAACAATTGAAATGTGTATCTATATTATATATTTGCTTTGCCTAATTTTAATCTCTAATGTTAAAGAAATGACTGGAATGTGTGAATTTTGCTATTATTCTAGAAAGTTTGTGCTGGACATTCTCATAAAACATTTCAAAGACTCTGAATTAATAACTTATTACAATATGCTTTATTATTATTATTAACCATAAATATACTTAGCCATTCACACCTTTAGAATTAAGGAATAGAATGTATGACATATATAATTAATAAATCACAAATTTAGCACAAGTGCCTTGACAAATATAATGAATTAAACTGCAAATTATTACTAAAAATATGCAGTAATAAATATTTATTTCTCATTATTAAATGCTTCACGTGTGATATTGCCAGCAGTTTCAGTAGCTATTGCTAGGAACTTTTGAAATGCTCTTTAATTGGAACAAAATGTTTGTTGTCTCTCTAATAGAAAATTGTTACGTGTTTATTAATACCTATTATTTTACAATTATCATCATTATTTTCACACGTGTGTTATTTACGAACTATGTAAATGAACTTTTATGTTCCAGCCAAAAAAAATTAATGATTTTTTTGTTAGCATATGATAGAATAGGTAGACCAATTATTGTGTCTTATATTTTTTTATTATTATTTAATTTTTTTTCAAGAACATCTTGGAAAAGTATAATATGGAGAAATATTGTTCTTGGTAATTAATTATTATTTTAATATAATTTTATTGTATACTTATGTTTCTATATGCATGTGTGGGCAACAGAAATAGCTGTTTGCTATTAGGAAGCTTACAGCTAGCTTTGAAAAGGGGTAATTGCATAAAAATTATTATTTTATCTTTGCATTTTTAAGAAATTATGAGGTCCATTTCTTAATAATTATTTTGCTTTAAATTTAAAGATTTGTAGTTCGTCACAAATGTAACATTTATTTCAATTTCTTGGCTAATGTCAAATACACTAAGAGTCATTTATCTTTGCTGTGCTAGAAATGATGAAGATTATTTAGTAGTAATTATTATCTTTCAAAGTTAAAATATAATTCATCAGAAATGAGAGATTCATTTTTTTTAACTTATTAATTAATGTCATTACAATATTTCCTTATCCAATGTGATTTGAAATTGTTTTATGCATTATTATGCATGTATACCTGTCAGCTGTTTAATCCATTGGTTGTTTTCTCATCCCTGGTGTTCGCCTAGAGATGTCACTATTTCTAGGTCAATTCCTAGAAATGTACCATTTCACTGGCCTTCACCCAATTAAAGAGGAATTTTTCTACATTATAAATGCAGAAAAGAGTCCTCACATTATGTTGGATGGAGGATGCAGTGACGGTGACAGAAGCCAACACAAAGAGACTTCTTTCTATGATAAAACAGAAAGAGTTCCCGACGGCTGCCGGTTATGGCTTTTTACTATGCTAAAAGTAAAGAGAAAGAAATGCCTTGATTGGCTGCCATAGTAGTCAATTTTGTTCATTTTCTTATAATAGTAGAATATCTATTTTCTCTGTAGTTTCATGTGAGAGTGTGTGTATTTGAAGCAGTCATAGTTTTTTTTAAATTTGATAAGATGTCTATTTTTTTTTAATGTGTTGTAACTTACTTTACTGTTGTAAGTTTAGTAATAATGTCCTGAAGATTCCATTACGAATGGGTAACCCTCAAAAATTGCTTTTAAGGGTTCTGAAGGGGAAAAAAATTGAAGGATCATGTGAAAAGTACTGTTTTCATGAGAATTCGTCCGTGACCAGTTACTTTTGCTATATATATGCGCACAAACAAAAACAACCCACTGTCTAATTATTAGTAATTACTTGTCCAAAAAATAAAATTAGTCGGGTATAATTTTTTTTTTTTTGTTACATTTATTATTTCAAAATAAGATTAGTTTTTATATCTGTACACTAACAAAAACAACCCAGTTCCTGATTAATTACTGTCTTTAAAAAAACAAAGCAAATTCAACGGGGTTTGATTTTTTCAATGGAGTCTTTGAATTACGGTTTGTTTGTTTTTATATATACACAAGATTCACCAAAAAAAAAAAAGAAACCCACTTTCTGATTAATTACTGTCAAAAGAAATGCAAATTAGTCAGCTATCATTTTTAAATTTAGTATTTCAATAACGGTACCCTTTTTATATAGACAGACTTAACAAAAACAACCCACTTTCTGATTCATTACTGTCCCAAAAAAAAATGAAAATTAGTCGGGTATCATTTTTCAATCGAGTCTTTCAATGACAGTCCTTACTAATAGTAGTCGGGTATCAATTCTAAATTGTAGTATATAAATGACGTTACTTTTGATAGATTTAGAATTACGTCTTGCTTTTTTAATAAAATGATTGATTTACTCTTGCAAAAAAAATACCGCAACTTTAAAAAGACACACATAAAGTCAAAAAAAAAAAATTAGAAAAAGCCCCGTAACTTTAAAGACACACACACAAACTCAAAAACAAGATAAGATTAATAAATATTTACTTATTACATCTTGCTTTTGAATAAAATTATTGATTTACTCTTGGGAAAAAAAGACCGTAACTTTAAAAAGACACACGTAAAGTAAAAAAAAAAAAAAAATTAGAAAAACACCGTAACTTTAAAGACACACTCACCCAAACTCAAAAACAAGATAAGATTAATAAACATTTACAAAAATTAAAAAACCAACATCATATAATAGTATTAGTTAGTAGAATATTTTATTACAAATCTAAGAAATCAGATCTTTTTAGATCAAATCGATCATTTAGGTCCGGCCCGGAATCGTTATATGTATATGTTTTTGATTAGCATCAACGCCATCCTGTGGCGAACACCAGGGATGAGAAAACAACCAATCCATTTATATAATTGTTGAATTAAAAGTATAATAACTTGTTTTCAATCTGTTTTGGATGGTGTGATGTGCCAAAAGAAGTGGAAGGATTAAAGATTTATTTGAGAGTGAATTTATTATTTTTTATGTTTAGATTGAAATGTATTTTTTGGCTATAGAAAAAGAAAGTGTTTATGATATATTGTTATAGGGATTGAGAGAATTCTCCCTCAGTTTATTGAAATATTTGTCATGAGTGGATTATATTTTTCAGATTAAGTAATTGTGTGTTATGATGATTAGATTATGTGAAGTAAAGTAGTGTATTTCCCTTGTTTTTCGGTGATGAGACAAAGTCCACACCAGTGTTTAAGCCTCAATACTAGGCTAGGAAGTCACTGTGTTTTGTTATTAAATGATTAGAGTTAAGAAAGTCATCTTATCCCTCTTGTACCCATTTGGAATGTTTATTTTCATCATTTATTCATAGCCAAGTGTAATATAGTTTGTTAATAAAAAGAATATAAAGGTAGAATTGATTTCTTTCACAGAACATCTGAAGTAGAATTAGTGTTAAAACTTGGTTGGCCATGGCATCATCTATATTAAGGTATTATATCCCAATTTCATAAGTAAACTGATTGGATATAGCTATGTTAATTATATTTTAACAGGTAGGACAATTCAAATGCATGCATAAGTTGCTATTAATTTTGAAGGTATGGAGAAAATCTACCACTGATTTCTAAGTTTCAAATCAATATTTCAAATCATATCATACTAATTATTTTAAGTTATATCACCAATTCTCAGAATGATTCATCCTCATTTTGAATGAGCAAGCAGAAGGAAAAAACTATAGCTAATCAATAGAATTATTTAATTGATTTATGAAGGATAGCTTGATCTCTCACTCATATATTTAAATCCATATTATTTTATTTTGATGTTTAACTACCCCAGTGTTGATTTGGTTAGCAGAATGTTGGAGTTAACTAATAGCATATGTGTATTTTAAGTAAAAATACTAAGAGGTTTAATTTTATATTTTACTATTTTAATGCTGGTGTTTACTGACTGATAGCTTGTGTATATTTTAAGTAAAATACTAAGAAGTTTAATTTTATATTTCACTATTTTAATGCTGGTGTTTATAAGAATTTCTTTTCTCGTTAACATATCAGAACTGACTGATAGCTTGTGTATATTTTAAGTGAAATACTAAGAAGTTTAGTTTCATATTTTGCTATTTTAGTACTAGTGTTTAAATGTTTCCTTTCCATAAGTATATCAGCACTGACTGATAGTTTGCGTATATTTGAAATAAAATACAAAAAAAAAATTATATTTAATTATCCTAGTGTTGTGTTTATAACGTTTCTTTTCATAAGCTTCTCAGAATTGAGTGAGAGTTGGTATATGTTGGAATAAATTACCAGAAAGTTTATTTTAACGATATTGGAATTATCCACATGTATATGTGTAAATTAGAAATGCAAAATGTTTATTTAGTTATATCTTGTAATAAATGTTTTATTTATTTAAAAAACTTTGTTCAGAATTATTCTTTGGCATGCATTTGTGTTCTATGTTTTTACACATGCACGCACACTTATATATCCAATATGATATGATTGTACTATACCATAAATTTAATGAAAAATATTTTCAGATCTGATGATGTTGTCCCTCGATCCAAACACTATATAAAATGCTTGACTAACTGATGATTCTCTGGAAATTTTATTACTCAGTTATTATTTAGATGATGAATTAAAATCAAAATGCACCCTATTTCTTTCATTGTCTAACTACTACTATTTTGTTAGAATAATGCTTAGTTTATGTCATTACTTTTATGATGATAATTAGTAGTTATTGTAAAGTATAAATCTAAAATTAAGCCATACAGTAAATTCCCTGAGATATTCCCTTATTATTTTAGATTAGACATTAATTCAGTTATTTATTTTAAATTACTGTACAGTAAAAGTAAGTAGTTCTATATTTTGTATTTAATTTTAACTTACCATACAGTAGAGTAAATTAGTACTGCATCTTTATTTTATTAATTTAATTCTATCACACAGTAAAGGTTGTTTGATGCATTTAGATGATGAGAGGAGATGAGGTAAAAATACAACTTGTAAATTTATATGGTGGAACTTTACTCATTTCAATTATTTATTTATTTTAAAACTTAATAGATATTTTACTTCTATTAATTCATAATGTTTCCTCCTATGTTTAGTATGCATTTTGCACCTTATAGATCTCTGTAGCCCCATTGAGCTAAGCTATAGTAGGACAGCATTGTAAGAGTCTCAATAATAATCCAAAGCAAGATCAGACTAGTAGTTTATTCTATTATTAATAGAATTGGTGGGTATTTGTTGATAGGAAGTGTAGGATAGGTGATGAAGGAGGGTTACAATATATATCCAGCCAATGATATTTAAATTTATGTACATTAGAGTGTTCATTTTTTTGGAGAAGGGGGAGCATGTTTATTTATCGTTTATAGCATTAGTGTTGTTGGTGATACACCAAATCTCTCTAATCTTACACTTTGAATCATTTCTTTCAATGTATTATATTGCAGCTGAAGTAGGATTAAATGGGTGGCCTGTTGCCTTTTGGTATATTGGGGCTTGTCAGATGCTCTTTTACACAAATATTGATGTTATGAAAGGCATGTAGATAGGTATACTTGATACCATAATATGTTGATTTACATCCATTTGGGGAGCATTTAATTTTTATTTTTTATACATGGTACTAGGAGTGGGATTGCGTTTGAGTTTATCTTTGGAATTATTAATTAGTCTATTGATTGAAGGAGGGATATAGAAACTTAGATAAAATATTGTAAAGAAGATTTTGTTAAATGTTTTGCTAGTGTCAGGATGTGTGGCAGAAGTAGCCATGCTCCATAATTGTTAGAGACTGTTTGACTTTAGTTTGTGATAGAAGTGACTCTTCTTGTTAAGTGGCTATATTTGAAACTGATGGATGTTACATCTTTTAAATATAGTTCTATATTTGCTTTTCAGGAAGATTTGTGTTTTCCTAGTAGATCATTTATGATATAGGAAAGAAAATAGACCTGCTTTTGTGAGAATGAGGGGACTTGATTTGGAAATGTGTGAATCCATGCACTTTGAGAGGTTTGATCCACATTGAATATTCTAGATTATATATGTTTCTCTGTAAGAATATGTCTAAGTATTTCAGAGTTTGACATGAATCTTTCCATTCAATGGTAATAAGTAAGGTCAATGCACCTGGAGGTTTGCTTTGATGTTGTGGATTGACAGCTCTGGTCCAGCTATAAAGATATTTACATAGTGTGTGTGTATGAGGTAAGGGGTGTGCATGAAATATGGTGGAAGGATTATGTCTTTGATTTAAGTATAGACTGGTTATGATGCCACTGAGATGGAGACCCATGGGCCACTCATCAGTCATATTGTAAGGTTGGCCATTAAATGTGGCTATAATATTACCATCTATCCAGCATAGAAATGTGAGAATAAATTTTGTGTGTATCAGAGAATAATTGTGTTTGGATAGCTTGGCTCTGATAATATTCATTTAGTTTTCTATTAATTGAGCCATAAAGTTTGATGATATCAAAGGAAGCTATTTTGTATGTAGATGTATTTTTGGCATTCTTTATATGGTGTATCATGTCAAATGAAGATTTGATGGTGTATGCATCATAACCAAGCTAGTCAGTTACAGTACATACAATGATCAAGTCTTCATTCGACTTCATAAACCTTATAAACAATGCTAAACTTAGATGCACATATAAAATAGCTTTCTTGGACATAACTGAACTTACTGCTTAATTAATAGAAAACTCTCAATTAACATTATCAAAGCTAAGCTCTCCAAACATGATTATTCTCCAATATTCATTGAATTTATTCTCAAGTTTCTCTCCTGGCTAGATGATAATATTATAACCACATATAATAGCCAACTTTACAATATGAATGATGGATAGTCCATGGGTCTCCCTCTCAGTGGCACCATAGTCAGTCTATACTTAAATCATTTTGAAGACATAATCTTTTCACCATATTGTATGCACATTCCTGACCTCATCTACAAACACTATGTAGATATCTTTATAGCTGGATCAGAGCTGTCAATCCACCCATCAAAACAAACTTCCAGATGCATTCAGCCTTATTTGTAACCATTGAATAGAAAGACTCATGTCAAACTCTGAAATACTTAGATATACTCCTACAGAGAAACATATATAATCTAGAATACTCGATGACCATCAACCCTCTTAAAAATCTCAATTCACCACTCCCAAATCAACTTTCCTCATTATTTCAAACTTGCAGGTCTATCCTCTGTTCTATATCATAATCAACTACAAGTCAAACATGAATCTTCCTGCTAAGCAAATATAGAACTATATTTAAAAGATTTAATATTCCATCGAATTCAAATACAGCCACCTAACAAGAAAAGTCAGACAATTCTACTGCAAACTAAATTCAAACACCCCCAATAATGATAGACCATTTCAACTATTACCATACATTCCCACACTAACAAAAACATTTAACAAAACCTTTTCTCCAATATTTCATCTATGTTTCCACACCCCTCACTCAACCAATAGAGTAATCAATTATTCCAAGGAAATCACGAACCCAACCTCACCCCCAACACCGTGTATAAAAGTAATTGCTCCCAAAATGGATGTCAATCAACATATTATGAAGAATCTTGAACATCCCCCTACCTACACAGCTTTCACAACCTTAATATTTATATAAAAGAGCATCTGATAAGCCAGAATATAATTCGATCTTCCTAAAACATGAGAAGACAACAGGAGATCCATTTAATCCTACTTCAACTGCAATACAATACATTAAAAGAAGTGATTGGAAGCATAAAATTAGAGAGGCTTGGTATATAGCAAACTACAGAATCATAAACAATTATGTTTCTCTCTCCAAAAAATGGATGCTCTAATTTACATAAATTTAAATACCAACAATATATATAAATATCTAAACCATTATACGATTACAAATATCCAGTAACGCCCTCTTTTTAAAAGTCTATATCTCAATAATAGCGAACTTCAAAAATGATACCATTTGAAGTTCGCTAGTATTGAGATATATACTCTTAAACAGAGGGCGTTACTGGATATTTATAATTGTATAATGGTTTAGATATTTGTATGATTATTTCAGTTAGTGTTAATAGTAACTTTCTTTTCAACTATATATATATCCCTCCGTTTTCTTTTTTATATTCTGACATTGCTATGATTATGAGAACACAATATAATTTTGAAAGTGCTCAGCCATTATTGTCTCATTACTTTTATCAGCTCCTCCATTGCTGCATTTCAATGCACTCAACACATAATCAAACTTTTAGTATTTTATTAATATTTGCCTTATAATTTTTGTTTTGTTATTATTTGATATTATTGACATGATAGATTTGTTATAGTAAGTAGTTCATAAGATGATGTTTACTTTTTTGTTTTGTTTTGTTTTTTAATAAAAGTGTTTGCTTTTTATTTTCCAGATATTATTAATATGTACAAAAATATATTAATTGAGAAATGATTTTTTGGGGGGAAAGTACTAAAATTTGACTTCTGTCCAGTGTATATTTAAAATGTAATTTTGAACTAACAAAATAAGCTTTATATCATATTTATTATGATCTTGTTTTTGAAAGTAGTGGCAATGCAATTTTAAAACGCCAGTACATATCAGTTGATAACGAAGTTTCTGATTTACTTCATTAATTAGTCATAAGATTATCCAGTACATATTTTTAATATAATTTTATCTATTAAGTATTTCACACATATCTTATTTTATTACATTTACTATTGTTATTCTTTATCCAAACACACACATATGTGATATATATGCATAGATATATCCGCACACACAATTTATGTCATTGTAAAATAAAAAACAATTAAAACTTCATAGAACACATTTTGGGAAAATTGTAAATTTACCAGATAGAATTATAACAACTATAAAGTTTATTTTCATATATAAAAAATATCTTAACAATATTTATTTTACTACATTTTTAATCATTTTAAATATTATTAAAACAGGCAAAACTCTCCATACAGTAGTGCCACTCAGTGCCAACCAGAGTAATCAATGAAATGCCAGAAGGTTTGTGCATAAAATCCCTATCTAGTGCCTACTCATCCAATATCCCCAGACTAGTTTCTGGCTTGTGAGGAGCTTTGGATCTGAGAGCACTCCACCTAGATCTTAGGATCTAATGCAACCCTCCAGCGGCCACCTTTTATCTCTACTTAACTACAAAACTATGATAATAAAATTGAAAACATAATAATATTTTCAATCTAAGCTCAATAGCTTATATAGTCATATGGATCTGAACCCAGTTCAGTACCCATATATGTTGGTGTCTTTGGCTCTTTGACCACCACTATTCTATTAGGCAGGATTGGTGTTAAACCACTAAACATCACATGATCACCATTTCTTATGCTAGCACATAACTGTTATTAAAACAGGCAAAACTCTCTATACAGTAGTGCCATTCAGTGCCAACCAGAGTAATCAATGGAGGGTTGCATTAGATCCTAAGATCTAGGTGCAGTGCTCTCAGATCCAAAGCTTCTCACTGACAAAGGCCACAAGCCAGAAACTAGTCAGGGGATATTGGATGAGTAGGCACTAGATAGGGATTTTATGTACAAACCTTCTGGCATCCATTGATTACTCTGGTTGGCACTGAGTGTTTTACTGCTGTATGGGGAGTTTTGGCTGTTTTAATAACAGTTATGTGCTAGCATAAGAAATAATGATCATTTATAAATATATATATATATATATATATATATATATATATATATATATATATATATATATATATATATATATATATATATATATATAATGGAATTCAAACATAATTCCAATCTTATTAATTCAATTTAAGGCATTTGAATTTTATGTGTAATTTCTGGTAAAATCAACTGAATATTATCTAACGAATGATAATTTATTATAATATAAATTTATTCATAATTATTAAGGTACAAATTTCTTTTTCTGTTTTTATTTTTATTTATAATATTTAATTTGGAATCCTACTTTTTATATTTATTACTAATACATTTTTAGTATTTTTTAAAAGTCTGTGTCTACCTTATTATGTAATTGATAAATTGGTATCTATCTAGTTGGCTATCTACATTTCATTCTTTAATTTACTCTTTAAATACTTCTTTGACATCATGAAAGAATGCTGAGATAGCTAATCCATCAATTGAAAATATCTTTGAAAAAATCATGATTCAAAGTGCAATCTGAAACCTTTTATTCTTTTTACTGACAAGTCTTTTTTTTTTGTAAACTTTTATAAATCTTTTCAATTTTTTTCTGGTTTAAGAAAATGGAAAAAAGAGGGAGTGGAAGAGAGGGGGAACAAAAAATTAGGTCATTTAAAAGTATTCAATCATAATACTATCTAATCTTGACATAAATTAATTGATGTAGAATTTATTTTATTATTTGTCTTTTAAAATATTTTAACTTTTTTTTCTTATTAGCTTTATAAAAATTGAAGAAAGGTAGGATGGAAGACGGTGATTTGTGTTGTGAACTTTAGTAAAAGCAATAATTGCAAGCTATATTCAACACAAAATACAAATCAAATCAAACAGTCCAAATCACAATGAACTGGTTGGCTTTAAAACAACATGAAATTAATCAAAAAAATCTTAAAATCAACATTTCTTTCTTATTTCTTTGGATTGCCATTGCCCCACCATTGTTATTTACTTTTTGATTTTACACAAAAATAAAAGGCAATGTTCTGAATCAAATAATTTATTAGCAACATTTGCAGGGACAATGCAAAATCACTTCAAATCTTTTACTGTTCTTTTTTCCATTATAGACGGCCTGAGGTCATCTCTAAATGAAGAACATAGAGATATTTTTTTAATTAAAGACTAAAAAATAATACAACAGTTTAAATGAACATTACCTCCAAGTCTAAGGTTTCTAGTTGCTTTTCAAATAAAAACATTTTAAACAATATGATCAATGCAGAACACAGGATTTATTTTTAAATTAATTTCTAACAAACTAAAGAAAAAAAAGTATTTCTTCTAATGCATAGTGGGGTGACAAAATCATGATTCCTTTTTAGATTTTTAATTCTTTATGAATCTAGAATTTAGATACATATTGAATTTTTAAATTAAGTCATGGTAGACTGTATTTTTCTACCTATCTATCTTACTTTTGAAAAAGCAAAAAAAAAAAAAGAAATTTAAAAATTTTTAAAGACAAAAGAAGAAGAATCAAAATTTCCAAACTGATTTTTTTTAAATTACATATAAAAGGTTGTTTGAAATTTATCTACATTTTGTAAGTCAATATTAGACAGGTAGTATTATGAGAAATCAACCACAAAAACTTATTATATTCACATACACTCCAATCTCTCTTCTACTTTTCCATTCCTCAAAACCAATAAGAAATTGAAAAGAGAAATAAAAGTTTGGAAAAAAAAGACCTGATAATGAAAACCAGTATTAAAAGATTTTATATTACACATTGAACTTATCAATTATGTTGCAGTAGTATTATTTAGATAAATTACCATTTTTCCAAAGAAATCTTCAATTGGTTGGTTAGTCACTTTAGTATTCTTTCATCACATCAAACAAGTGTTTAAACAGTCATTTAAAGAGAAAATCAAATATAGGTAGTCAACTAGATTGATATATATATATTCCAAATGACTCAATTAATTAATTATTTTTAGTGATAGTAGATTCCCCAGAGTAATATCATATCTTGTGAGTTCAACCTTTATTATTTAATTTTTTTCATGATATTACACTATAATGTTAAATAGTTATTGTGGTAAATCATGGTGTAAATGGTAAGTTTATATTTTATCACAATATGCTATCAAATAATCCTTAAAATAAAAAAGATTCCTCTTTAAAAAAATAATTATTTAAGTTTCTTTAAATTTTATTTTATTATTTGTCAAAGATTTATTTAATATCTCTGTGAATTAGATTTAGTAATTCGTAAGTATCTTTTATACAGAGAGAGCAATGACTGAGATAGAGTAAAAATCCCTCTGAATTTCAATTGCAAATGTGATTGTACTTTCTTTATTGATTAATCAAACCCCCTCTCACTTTCTTTCTTTCTTCATCCCCCCCCCCACCATATTAAATTACACATTAAAAATATAATAATTAGCATATTTATCTAGCATATTAAATATTTGGGGGTTCAAATAGAAAGAAGCTTGATTTTTTTAAGACTCCAAGCAAGCTTAAATTTGGGTAGTAAACTTATAACCAATATAGCTAGCCATCGCAATTTTGATTGGCAAATGGGTATTTAAACATTCTTATGTAAAGTATAAACAAGGGGAAAAACAAAAATTCCTCTCTTCCTTTCAATTGACTATTCTGGTGACTCCATATATGGATTTTTGAAAGACTTTTTGGTACTATTTTGAGCTGAATTGTCCAATATTTTCATAAATAAAAAATGACTGTATGTGATTTCTTTACTCAGAAAAAGGCTCATGTATATGATAAAAAAAAGTTATTGTATATGACGAAAATTTTTTATTCCAATAATATCATCTCTAATTAAAAAATCTTTGGCAGGCTATTGCATACTTTTACATATAAGCATATGTCATATTTTTTTTAAAATATATTAAAAAAAATCTCGTGATCTCAATAGACTGTTACCAGAGTTTAGGTCAATAATATTTAGAAAGTTGTCTTAGATTTTTAAATGTAAAACCTTTTTAAAAATCAAAGTTTATTTTATTATTTTCATGAGATTACTTTCATGTACTTCAATAAAAAAAATTTTGGTTGGCTTCAAAATATATCATGAGAAAATGTATATAGAGTCGAGAATGTATTAGTGGACTAAATAGTTTTCATATTTACAAAGTATCTCATTAAAATCACATGTGTATATCATTTCAACAAACAAATAAATAAATGACTATGTGAGCATTATGGATTATTTAAATGTGTAAAAATACAAAATATCATTATCAAAAAAAAAATTAATATATTGAGAATTCATATGAGGTTTTAAAAAAGCATATCAACTTAGAAAAAAATATATGTTAACTCTTTACAAAGTTTTTTTAAAAAATTACAATTAGAGCAAAAATAGCGGTAGAGAGAGAAAGAATATCTAAAAATGATTACATATTTAATCTTACTTTTTGGCAACGCTTTCGCTCATTTCTAGATAGACTAAAGCACCATTAGATATAGTTTTCGAATTTTTACTAGAATTAGTAAAAATAGCCGATAACGCTTCAGGAGAATCTTGAGAAATGCCATAACCTAAAATCATAAACAAAATAAAGTGGAAAATATAATAATAAAGTATTTTATGAAAATTGAAAACAACTACGTGAATAATCCAAATTATTTAGCTAGCTAGACAGATAAATGGCTATTATATATATATATATATAATGTTAATATTTTAAATATATATATATAATGTTAATATTTTAAAAGAAGTCAAAGTTATTTTAAAATGAGTTGGATTATAAACTCTGACCTATCAATTAACATTAGATACATAAGATCCTGGAGTTAAATTACTGCTAAAATTCATATTATAAACTTTAAATAAAAATTTGAGTTGCAATATCTGATGTGATCTCAAGTGGTCTCCCAAGCAATTTAATAACAAGTGTGATTGGCAGAGGCACATATTCTGCAAGAGATTAGCTGATTTTTCATTAAATACTATCATATATAAAATCATACATTTTTATAAAGTTTTATAGAGAATGTAAATAAATAATATTAATAGATTACATATAAATTCGTTTTATGGTTATGTAATAGAAATTATAGCGTTAATTTTTATATTTCTAATAACATAAATAAATTTTTAGTATTGTTAAAAATGACATTAGATTTTTATTTAAAACTGAAAATGTATTTATTCAGTATTAGAAATATAAACGCTAATGTTGTAATTAATATAATATACTAACATGAAATTATCATAACTTAATGTAAATGTAATTAAGAATAGCAAACCAGTCTCCTCGGGCTATTAATAAATAACACTGACATTTAACAAAGATCAAGAATAGGATGGAACACCACTTCTTTAAGCTTTTGATGTTTATAAATTTACTCTTCTTAATACTAGTGGAAATTTGGAATGAAATTAATATGCTAGCTAAATGAAAATATGGCAATAATAATTATTAAACTAATAATCAATTAGAGAAGAATGTAGATAGAATCCATTTTTAATAACATTTTTTTGCTTAATTATTTTAAAAAAAATTATTAAATCTTACACTCTATCTATATTCTTCTCTGCTTGATTATTAATTTAATAATTATTAATGTTGTATTTTCATCTACATTATGTATTAATTTTATTCTGAATTTTTATCAATATTAGCAAGAGAAACTGATAAACATCAAAAGCTTGAAGAATAGGTAGTTCACTTTATTCTTGATCTTTTGATAGCATTCAGAGTCTGTTTATGCCTAACCTGAGAAATATTAACTTGCTACCCTTAATTACTTATACACAATTTCTTGTTTTCGATTATTAATTTCTATTTGATTGTTAAAAGGTTATTAAAAATTAGATTCTATCAACGTCCCTTTCTAAATAATTATTAGTTTAATAATTATCAATGTCAATTTTTTATCTGGCTGGTATATTAATTTCATTGTGAATTTCACCAATGTTAGCAAGTGTATGCCTATAAATATCAAAAATATAAACAATAGGTAGTTCATTTTATTCTTGATCCTGACTAAATATACATAGTGTTAGTATATTCATAACTTATAGGAGATTTCTTGACTATCCTTAATTACTTTACTAATTTTATATTGCACTGCACACGCACTAGTGCTTGAATTAAAAGAAGATTACTAAAAGTTAGATTTTATTTGCATTTTATAATAATTATTAATGCATATTTTAATCTGATTGGTTATGTTGATTTCAGTCTGAATTTCCAATAATATTAAAATGATTAAGTCTAAAAACATCAAACTCTTAAAAGAGTAAATTGTCTTTTTGTTCTTGATCCTAACTAAGCATACAGAGTACTATTTATTTATAACTTAAGGGATGCTGTTTTGCTCCCCTTATTTTTCTTCAATACATGTATTTGAAAGAAAGATTTTTCATAGATGTATTTTACCATTTTTTATATATGAATTTGAAACTGAAATGTTTAATAGAACAGGACTGCAAAGTCTTCTGACTACAAAATATAGAGTAATATCTGTTAGGAGTAAAGGAAGAATCAAACATAAAATACATGGTTGAGAAATTTTCTATTGATATAAAATTTAAAAAAATTGAAAAGACATTGAAATAGAGATGGCAATATATTGATAGTTAAAGTCTTAAATTGGATTCCGAAAGTCTATAAAGGATCTAGAAAGTGATCATGTATGAGATAGGTAAGTGATAGCTATGAATCAGATAAACAGAATTAAATTTAAAAAGATCCTTATTCTGCCATAGCTTGATAATTATTGAAATAATGAAATGTATACAATAATAATAATGAAAAAGAAGAAATATATTTCAAAGGCACATAGCATAATAATTTACATGGTAGACTTATTAGAGAAATTTTAATAAACTTCTAAATAATGCCTTTTCTCATACAAACGTGAATGTAATAGTCCGATAAATGTATACACTAATAGTCAGTGATATAATTATATATTAATCAGTTTTCATCATCTAGAATCACTTGTTACACCTTGTGAAAAATTCAAACTTTATTTCAAATTTTCAGTTTACATTATAATGTTAGTAATAGCACACAGATTAAGCAACATTTCTAGTTATATTATTTTCTCTATTTCAAGTTATTCTGGCCTGCCTGTTTAGTGCCGTTACTAACTTGGAAATCATTGATTTATAAATATCACAATTATATTTTTTTAAGTTAACTATAATACTCTAATTAATTCTGATAATAAAATAAAAGTCATGATTTGGTATACCATATTGAAACTGTATTCGATTTAAAAAGTTAAAATAATAGATATCTACATTTAAATATTATTTTCTATTTCTTTGTTACTTGTTGGTTGCTGTGCTCTATCTAGTGAATGGCTCCATAGGTGATGAATAGTGGAAATGATTTTTAGATATGAAGGTTAAATGAATAACAAATAAACAATGTTTTGCTAGCAGTAGCTTCTCCTACCTTGTAAAATAGGGTATTTGTTCATATAACACTAGATAGTGCTTAGCTATATACAGTCTTTTCTATCCTTCTCTTTTTCTTTTTAGATAGATTATGAGTTTTTCATTTCATCACTCATCTCACAATATCAATTATGGAAATGGGATTGTGTGTTTATAGCATTTTTATTTCAATTTTTTTTTTCATTATTTAGTTCAAGCCCTTGACAATTAAAAAAGCAAGGTTGGAACAAGAATTAATAGATTGACAATTTTTAATTGTGATATGTTATTCGGAAATAGAATCATTAATAAGCTGGGTTGTGAATGGATATGAACAGAAGTTTCAGTTGAGAAAAGATTTGTGTTTAGGCCAATCTATTTATGAATCTTCTTGTTTACCATGGAAATAAAAGTGTTTTAGAAAATGGGTCCTAAAAATAGTCATACAATCTGGCAGAATTACCATGCCTGATATATTGATTATTAAAGCAATATAAATAATATTGTCAATCGTAGTGAAAAACAATGATAATACTCAAGATAAGTATTTAACTAAATAGGAAATACTGCAACTTCCAATGAGTTACAGGCAAATAAACTCTCCATGCTAAGAGACAGATAGTAGTATTTTTTTGGGGAGTGTTTATATTTATTGGAATCTTCAGTTACTTTCTGTTCAGTTACATATAATCTGAGTTATTTATTATTTAAAGATAAGTATTGTAGATCTTTTTTTTAAATATAGGTTCAAAGAAATGCATATCTATTTGATACAAGCTTTCAAAACCAGAACAAAAAATAGCACTGATAGTTAAGAATCTGTCAAGATTTAAGATTGATATAGCTGCTCTCAATAAAATTTGTCTTTCAAAGGTAAAATGTTTAATAAAATAAGTAGATGGCTATAAAATCTTTGAAACAACAGATCAACTAGTGAAAAAAGGATATTGATTTGTTGTAAAATCTAATTTAGTATCTTCTACTCTTGAAATTTCTTCATTATATTAATGAAAGGTTAATGGTGTTAAAATCTGACTTGTATAATCATATCAATACTCATTTTATTAATACATATGATCCAACATTAAGTTCAGAAAACTCCGAGAAAGAAACCTTATTCCGTGCAGGATATCATTATTATAGCAGTAATATTAAAAGATCATTTTTTTTATTTTAAAGATCGAATTATTTTATCTTGGAGACTTTAATGCATATATAAAATACAGATAGAAGATATTGGGTAATCAGTTGCTGGAAATAATGTTAATCGTACTATAATTTCAAATAATGGCCGGTTATCAAACTTTCCCACAATGCACAACTTGATTATAAAAAAATATAGATTCATCCACACTCAAAACAATGACATCAATAAATTACTTTATAGTTAGAAGTCAGAATATAAAAAAATTTCATATTATAGATGTACTTACAAGCCAGATTGTTGATCAAAATATAGATTAGTATGTTCCAAGATTAAAAGTAATAGTTGCATTAAAAATATGTCTTAATCCAAAAAAAAAATTTAATAAAACAAAATATTTTCATTACAAGTATTTACTATACATGTTAAATTGTAATAGCTATTGAACACTAAAATTGATTATTTGGATTTTCAGAAATGTCAAGTTTCAGAGGCGAGATACTCTTAAGGAATGTGTTATATATATATCAACAGATGGCGTTCTACCAAAAACACCGTCAAGCGTATGTTTACATAAACGTCAGAGCATGCATTCACTATCTCTAACTTTAATTCCACTTTCAGATCATGATTTCAAGCTATTTGCTATCATCAGTGAAAGACAGGAATTTTAGAAACTAGATCTAAACACAAACTCTGAGCGTTTATGAAACAGTTTCTATTCAGCTTGCAAGCGTGAATCTTTTAGACACGTAATGTCTTCAAACTCAGCATAGCAAGCCGGATAGCTATATGGGTCTGATCTCAGTTCAGCATCACCACATAGTAGAAGCCTCTGCAATATATATCATTGCTAGAAAGACCCATATAGCTATCTGGCTTGCTATGCCGAGTTTGAAAACATTGCATGTCTAAAAGATTCACGCTTGCAAGCTGAATAGAAACTGTTTCATAAACAGTCAGTTTGTGTTTAGATCTAGTTTCTAAAATTCCTATCTTTCATTGATGATAGCAAATAGCTTGAAATCATGATCTGAAAGTGGAATTAAAGTTAGAGATAGTGAATGCATGCTCTGATGTTTATGTAAACATACGCTTGACGGTGTTTTTGGTAGAACACCATCTGTTGACATAAATACAAGCATTAGCAAGTTTTTAACTTGTTTTTTGTTTTTCATAAATGTACCTTTGGGGTCTTTCTAGCAATGATATATATTGCAGAGGCTTCTACTATGTGGTGATTCTGAACTGAGATCAGACCCATATAGCTATCTGGCTTGCTATGCTGAGTTTGAAGACATTATGTGTCTAAAAGATTCACGCTCACAAGCTGAATAGAAACTGTTTCATAAATGCTCAGAGTTTGTGTTTAGATCTAGTTTCTAAAATAGCAAGTTTTTAACTTGTTTTTTGTTTTTCATAAATTTACCTTTGAGGTCTTTCTAGCAATGATATTGTAACCCGCTAGTCCTACTGTTACTGCAGACACTATTCTCCTTTTGGCTTTTCTGTTGACGATTCCCTTTTTTTACGAACCCGCTGTGTTCTGTCGTCCGGGGTTACATAATGTTTTGTGCAAATAGTTTCAAACACATATACACGTACGTTTTATTTGTTTCATACCTAGATTCAGATTGAATCCGAGTAATAGGCGCCAGGAGAACCTTTACAAGCTCGCCACGCACGTGCACATGCTCACTCAACTATACCACAGAACATGCCCAAGCATCGCTCCAGCGGACAGCAAGAAATGAACACAGCCACTATTTCCAACTATATCCTCATTACTCTTAACACACTATTAACATACCTTTATCATGGTTGGGCCCCCCTATATCCCCCAAAATAAATCTCCCAAAACTTAAACTTAACCTAAGAATGGTACGACAATTATAAATGCTATAAATATAATTAACGTTTAACTAACATATTAAATGCACCCATTCAAATTATATAAAATAGATCACTCCCCACTCATTCAACATTGGATAAATAAATTTGAAATTCCAAGCGATCAATAAAAAACATTAATTAAGTGAATGATTTATTTGTAAACTGGGTAAATAAAATTATTATGCAGATATATTATTTAGTAAGTCTAGATAACACAATTACGGAAGCGAGTCTTAACTTACATAGATCTCGGCTGAGTATTAATTGTACATATTATACTGGTTGAGTTCTTTAGTTTTTCGGTTGGTCATTAGCAATTTAATCATATTATACTTAATGTTTGTAAATCATTCTCCACTTTAAAGTATTTTATCTGGTGCATGAATGTGTAAGCAAATGTTAAAAGATAACTACCTGGGGATGAGAAGACTGTAATGGGATCCTGAGCGATGTTTTATTAATTCCGCATGTCGGCTCTGGGTGAGGCTTCCAGGGCGTGTGTGGTCCTTGAGTTCATTTTCTCCGAGGTTGAGAGCATTCTAGGATGATCAGCAGTGCCAGGTGCGAAGGTTCGGCGGCCAAGCCGCGAATTTTGGATTCAGCAACGCATTTCAGCTACGATATTACACAAGTGTAGGTTAGGTAGTCCAAGCATTTAATCGGAAGCTCCGCAAGAAAAATTAATTATACTTTCCGCTACAATTCAACTTGATTTCGCCTTCAACAACTTTCAATTTAGTGTCCTTTTTCGGTTCCATCTTGCCTTTTTCTTCTCTCTTTTTTCCCGCCGTGACACCTTGAAGTCAGAAGTCTAAGTAGTACAATAGCAGTGTACACTTTTTATCACCTCTGTTTCTAAATTTGGATTGTTATCTAGACTTTACCAACATACATCCTGCTTATTGTTTCAACTTCTCTAAATTTGACTCTACTAATTGCCCCCCATTCAAAATATCTTAGATCGCTTGGAATTTTTTTTACCTATTGCAGATTAATTAATTTACTTATTTTTTTTTTTTTTGTTCAAAATGATTTAATAATTTTCTAATTTGTTCTCGAACATTCTCTTTTTCTTTTAAAATGAAATAACAAAAAAAACAAACTTGACAAATAATGATTATAATAAATTAATTCCTCACAAAATAAAAACTCTTTTAATTTTATTTCAATAAATCTGACAGGTACTCATGTATAGCTGCGATCTGCTTTAGACACGGCTGTTTCGCGTTTATTCTTAAAACCAGATCGCTTTGTTAAAAAGTTTTGTACCCGTCATTTATTTCGTCGTTAATATATATTTAACTTTCCTAGGTTCAAGCCCTATGTAACACTATTCCGTTACATATCTTCCCGTCTGGTGTAGAGTAAAATCCGAGGATTGCGGATTTTAGCTCTGAGAAGGAGCCAAGTTATTCGGCCCTCTTCAGTGCCCTCGCATTAAATGTTCCCTTTCCTTGGCCCAGTACAAAGGCATTATTCCCATATGCCCCGACGATTTCATATTGGCCCTCAGTATAGTGGCTCTCCAGGCTGTTTGTTCGCGACTCCTCCTCCCCCTTAGATTTAAATCAGGCGCTCTGCAGTCAGACTTCCCCTTAAACACTGTTAACGGAAAAAAAACTCGAGTTTAACTCTTAGGCTTATACCTATATGGACATCTAGGGGATGCCACGATTGACGTCAATGGCCAATGGGTCTCGTGTATCCCTGACGGAGGCATGGGGATGGACCTTTCCAAGTCCCCATGCAGAATACGATCAACTCTAACTAAGATTTTAGGAAAGTTGACACCTCAGCAATAACGAAGTTTTGGGCAGTGAGTCGGTAAGAACTTCAAATAGGTTGCGGACTTTCCGCCATTAGTTGGGCCAGCCTGTGCCAGCCTTCTCCGGGTCCTGCAAGGACTCCCACCAATTCACCCACCTTCTCTGGAGGGTAGACACTCTATTCCATCTCGCAGCATTCACTCATTACCCCCTCTTTTTTTTTTTTTTTAGGCTCTACACACTACAGGCTGCTTCGTGATCGGTGGGCTTGTTTGTTTCCGATGTTACACCCTAGGCTTTATCTTAGTCATCCCCCCCCCTCTCTTTCTTACTACAGTATTAATGAACTCCATCTCCAATACCATTTCATATCACGGGTCACTTCCATTTCGTGGCATCTATTTCCCAGGTGAATTCCTTTTCAACGTCTATCTTTGTGATGTCCAGGGTCGTCCCTTTACTTTCCTCCATCCTTTAAATTAGTATCGTCCGGTGGCACTCGTTTTCTGAGTTGTTCATTACGGCCCTCTCTATTTGCACTCCTATCCCTTCTTGTTCAAATTTTGCGACCATTTCCCCCATCTCATGGATCCCTTTATGATCTCTTCCCAGCATCATGTGTCTGAGGGTGGTCGGCATATTGTGCCTTATTATCGAGATAATCTGCATTTCTGTCATGGGGTACGCAGGCAATTGTTGGAGGCTCGCCACCTGCCTATAATAAAACTGAGTGGCCGTCTCACCGGGCCTCCCCCCATATTTCTCTCTGGTGATCCGAAAATAAATCCCTTCTTGGCGGGCTGTGCTCCAGAAACACCGCAAAACCTCCTCCTTATATTCCTCATAGACCGGGGTTTAAATTCAAGTGTCCTCCACCAATCTCTCGCCGGCCCTGTAGGTAGGTGCTTGTGATGTTTACCGGTCAGGTTCTCTCGTTGGTTCTCCAAACGATTCCTGACTTTCGATGGTCCATCGGGTTTTCGTTCTCTCCCGCCCTATATATTTCTATCTTCATCTGTCTCTCCGCCCATACCCTATTTGTGTCCTGCGGCGAGCTCGGCTTTCCCCATCTCTTCTCCATCTCTTCTATCCGACTACTCAGGTTCCCATGTCCCTGGTCTGCTTCCATCCTTTGGATTCTCTGTCCCCACTCTCCCAGTTCCTCTCGGATTTCATCCTGGCGCGGTCTTATTTTGTGACACGACTCTTCTGTCTGCCTTATTGCTTCCTTCATCCCCTCTTGGTGCTTACTTCCCCTCTCTATATCATCGGTTAGGATCTCTACCCTTTCCTTTAGATCGTTCAGGTCTGACTTCGTTCTATCCATCTCCATCCCATTCTGATCTATCTCTTCCTCAACTTTGGAAAAAGTACCATCTTCCCCTTTGCACTCCTCTGACTTCACTCCCTTTCCCCGGAGCAATTGCCTTGTTTCCTCTTTCCACTCTTCCCTATCTCTCCTACGCCTTCCATCTGCCCTCATTTGCCATCATTTGAGTCATCACCTTATTAATACTTTGTGTCCCTTCGCCTCCGCCCCGCCTTAAACTGATCGGACTCTCCCCGCGTCCCACGCTTTCATTTTGGATTTCTTCCATCGTATTTACTTGCTTTGTGATGTGATTATACTAATCCACGGCTCGTCACCTACTACTCCACTGGTCCCACTGACTGTCTTGTCCTATTTTCAGATGCTCCTTGCTCTCAAAATTCCCACAGTAAGCCCTCAAGTTTAGTTTCTATCGCTCAGATTATCCCAGTTCCCACTGTTCCCCTTTATTTATATTCAGTAGCTATCGGTATAGTGCGGTTATACCTATATACTGTTACCGCGCGTTACATATGTAGATACGCTATCCTTTACTTAACTTTTATAAAAAAATTTTTTGGTGGTTATTTATATATATGTGTTGTTTACGCTCAACGTCCCTTTTATTTTTAAGTAACACACAACTCCTAACAAGATCCCGGTTACAGTTCGTTCCTTTGCGCAAGAATATAATAATATTACAATTTTTTGATGTATATATATTTTTTTTTTTTTGATTAAATTTATTTGCGGTTAACTTGCTAATATAGAAATTAATTTATGAATTACTTCCGATATTTCTTCCACGGAATCCCGCTATTCCACAGCTTTCTACAAATATCAGGTATATTCGACTGCTTGATTCTTTTAATAATGACAAAAAACTAAATCCCCTTCCCACTCTCTCAAGCAATGTTTAATAATTTGACTTTTAGTGATTATAAAATTTCCCCCCCGCTTTAATAGATAATTTATTCTGTTGTTCCACACCTTATTTATGCCGCTAAACGCTTTCCTTCTCAGGGTCTCTTTATTTAAATTGACTTTCGTTATTAGAAACGTCAGTTATATTCACGTCGGTTCTGCCCTTTGAAACAACAGTTTTGCCGCACGTTGACGCGCCAAATGTAACCCGCTAGTCCTACTGTTACTGCAGACACTATTCTCCTTTTGGCTTTTCTTTCAATTTAGTGTCCTTTTTCGGTTCCGTCTTGCCTTTTTCTTCTCTCTTTTTTCCCGCCGTGACACCTTGAATTTTTCCTCCAATCTCTATCATGCACTCATAAGTCATTAGTTCTTATTTGCTAATCAAGGATCCTCTTTATTTAATAGTTTCTGTGACATTTGCACCACGTGGGAATTTAATTTAGTTTTTCCATTTTTCTTACATATTGTTTTAGCCGGAGTCAGAAGTCTAAGTAGTACAATAGCAGTGTACACTTTTTATCACCTCTGTTTCTAAATTTGGATTGTTATCTAGACTTTACCAACATACATCCTGCTTATTGTTTCAACTTCTAAATTTGACTTTACTAATTGCCCCCCATTCAAAATATCTTAGATCGCTTGGAATTTTTTTTACCTATTGCAGATTAATTAATTTACTTATTATTTTTTTTTTCTTTTTGTTCAAAATGATTTAATAATTTTCTAATTTGTTCTCGAACATTCTCTTTTTCTTTTAAAATGAAATAACAAAAAAAACAAACTTGACAAATAATGATTATAATAAATTAATTCCTCACAAAATAAAAACTCTTTTAATTTTATTTCAATAAATCTGACAGGTACTCATGTATAGCTGCGATCTGCTTTAGACACGGCTGTTTCGCGTTTATTCTTAAAACCAGATCGCTTTGTTAAAAAGTTTTGTACCCGTCATTTATTTCGTCGTTAATATATATTTAACTTTCCTAGGTTCAAGCCCTATGTAACGCTATTCCGTTACAATATATATTGCAGAGGCTTCTACTATGTGGTAATGCTGAACTGAGATCAGACCCATATAGCTATCTGGCTTGCTATGCTGAGTTTGAAGACATTACGTGTCTAAAAGATTCATGCTCGCAAGCTGAATAGAAACTGTTTCATAAACGCTCAGAGTTTGTGTTTAGATCTAGTTTCTAAAATTCCTGTATTTCACTGATAATAGCAAATAGCTTGAAATCATGATCTGAAAGTGGAATTAAAGTTAGAGATAGTGAATGCATGCTCTGACGTTTATGTAAACATACGCTTGACGGTGTTTTTGGTAGAACACCATCTGTTGACATAAATACAAGTGTTAGCAAGTTTTTAACTTGTTTTTTATTTTTCATAAATGTACCTTTGAGGTCTTTCTAGCAATGATATATATTGCAGAGGCTTCTACTATGTGGTGATGCTGAACTGAGATCAGACCCATATAGCTATCTGGCTTGCTTTGCTGAGTTTGAAGACATTACGTGTCTAAAAGATTCACACTTGCAAGCTGAATAGAAACTATTTCATAAACGCTCAGAGTTTGTGTTTAGATCTAGTTTCTAAAATTCCTGTCTTTCACTGATGATAGCAAATAGCTTGAAATCATGATCTGAAAGTGGGATTAAAGTTAGAGATAGTGAATGCATGCTCTGATGTTTATGTAAACATACGCTTGACAGTGTTTTTTGGTAGAACGCCATCTGTTGACATAAATACAAGCGTTAGCAAGTTTTTAACTTGTTTTTTGTTTTTCATATATATTATAACGTTTTCTGTATTTCTAGTCCTCTACACGCATTATAAATGCGTGAGTTGATCAAGTTATGCAAAAGAAAAATAAATGTTCATTTATTTTATTAAAAAAAAAAGAAGAACATTTCATTATTATTCCAAAACATAACTATCTTTCCTGATCAGCTCAGCCTAAAATTATTACTAAGTACAATCGTGAGCTGACTCAGTTTTTAATTTCTACATGAGGATGCCAGAGTCGTTAGACCCACTGAGTCAGCATCAAACATATTGTAACTTGTAAACTAATAATTATATGATCTGGGTTAAAATTCCCATTAAATAGAAGATATTCCCCTTTGACTTAATTAAGAAAAATAAATCTATTTAGCAAAGGTAATTTGTATACTAATTTGATTCTAAATAATCAAAACTTAAATATAATAACTCTAAATTTATACACGTACAATGAAAGTATGTTAATAACAAAGATTTAATATTTATGATAAATGAAAAATTATAATGTTGGGACGTATTGTGCATAACAAATTTAATAATTTGATTCAAATATTGAAGCAATAGTTAGTTTGTGTCTTATTTTTCCATGGTACTGTTTCATTTACTACTCCATTTGCAAATCTTTAGATCACAAAATTATGGGATAAACATTTCATTAAAATCTCAGTTCATAAAGCTTTATATAAAGTTATGGCCATTAACTTACCGGTAAGTTTATATTTAAATAGGTCATTGATCCTCCGACATCCAATTCAGTCAGTGGGTAGTCCGCAGTGGTTGTTTTTTTAGTTGCACTTCTTCCAAATCTCTGATCAAATTTAGGTAGAGTCAGATGACAATCTAGGTGACTTTTCTCAAGAGAAAGTGTCGGCAAATGATAGAGTTCTACTCACTCATGATGAGCGATTTCAGTTCGTATCTAAGTGGACACATTTTATTAATATTTTTTTTTTTGTTTAAAAAAAATACGAGGCACTTCAAATTGCTCAGCACTCTCTGGAACGACAAGACAAAAGACACTTTTCAAATCTGTCGGCTCCTTTTATATTCCCAGATTCTTTTTAGAAGTTCTGCACATATTCCTTTTTACCTTTTGTTCTATTTTATAAACTTCTACATTATTCTCCTTTTTTTTATTACAAAATCTGTTTTCTCATTAAGAATTTCTGCCATTTTTAATTACTATCAGAAAATCGGACTTTCTGATAGCAATCTTTTACCTTTGGAATTTTCTTTCACTACTTGAATCAATTATTCAGTATGCACTTGCCAACATTGAATTTACTTTAGTTAACTTATATTAAAAAAAAAGAAAAATTAAACTTTCACTGTACATTTTTCTTAAAACATTATATTACAAAAAAAATTAAGGATTGGGTTCTCTCTTTTTTTATTTAAATGATACCCAATATTAAATAGTAATTTGTACCATATATATAAATAAATGGCACAATACCACCAGGTCAGGGGAACGAGAATAAAAATAGAGGTTTGAAGTAATTTTATTTTTAATAAGTCTTTATGGAGTACTTCTAACCCACGTCCTAGTCTTATATGGTTTCAGTGACCTAGCCTTATAGGTACCCCTTTCTCCTTCACCATTCTCTAAAGTGAAAGCATTTGGACCATCCCATCGGCTGATTTGGTAAGGTCCCTCATACAAATTTTGGAACTTTTTAAAAAATATGCTTCCCAGTTTGGCTCACAGGGTTCGTTTTGACCCATACTGTATCCCCTGTTTTAAACTTATCAGTCAAGCCTCCTTTCCGTCGGGTCTGGAGCTTGGTGCAGTGTTCCAATTTTTTTCTTGCGTCTTCGTGATCTCTCCCTTTATCAATGTTTTCTGGACTAGTGGGTAACCTGCATTTATACAATTGAGGTACCGCTTGTCCGAATTGAAGTTTTACAGGTGCAAATCCGGTAGATTCATTATGAGTCCAATTTATGAAATTTAATACCCTTGGGAGTTGTTTAACCCATCCTCTATGGTTGGACGCAGTATATACCCTGAAGAGGCATCATAACTCTCTCATCACCTGCTCACAAGGGTTTGATTGCGGATTTTGTATGGATGACAATATGTGTTTTACCTCCATCCTCTCTATCCACTGTTGCCAATCATAAGATGTGAAAGGCATACCGTGGTCCAACAAAATAGCTTTTGGTTTGCTTACCCTTTTAAAATATCATACCTCAAGGGCTCGTATGGCATTCCTAGTATTGGCCTGGGTCACCGGATATGCCGACACCCATTTTGAAAAAAGGTCATATACTACTAGTAGATATTTCATTTCCCCAAAAGCTGGCAATGGTCCATAAAAATCAATAGCCACCAGGTCATTGGGTTCTTTAGGGATGATAGGATTTAATGGACCTTGATATGACTTGTTTGCTGGTTTTGTCTTCTGACACATTTCGCATGAGCTTACTATTCTGGTGACCTGCGCTCTCATATTCGGCCAATGGAACCATGTCCTCAATAAGCCTTCCAATTTATTTACACCATAGTGCCCATACAAATGATGGATGTACTCAATAAGTCCCTCCTGTAAACTTTCTAGTATAATCATTTTCCACTGATCCTTTTGTGGGTCAGTAATATACCACAGTATCCCTTCTTTCAGGCAGTATCTCTCACCAGCATTAGTGTCTGCTGTTTCTCCCCCTTCATCTTTATCTTCTAGTTGGTCAATAATTTTCTTGTAGGTAGGGTTTTGCCATTGTACCTTTCCTAAGTCTCTCAATCCTTCTTTTACTACAGTGTCTGTTTCTAATTCTACACTTGCCAAACAGATATCTTCCATCTGCAGATGGTCCTGGGTATCAGGAACAATATTTCGGCTCAATGTGTCAGCTACCACATTTTCAATGCCTTTACAATACTGGATGGAATAATTGAACTCCTGGAGAAAAAGGCTCCATCGGATTAACCTACTATTTGTTAAATAACTGTGATTTAAGAATTCCAGGCTCTTATGATCAATCGTTTCCGATCCTATCAAGAATTGGCGGAACTTCTGAAATGCCCACACCACAGCCAAGGCCTCTTTCTCTGTTACACAGTAATTAGTCTCTGAACCTCTCAATGGTCTGCTGACAAAATAAATTATGCCCAAGGTACCATCCTCTTGAGCTTGCATAAGAGCTGCACCTAACCCATACCCACTACTGTCTACATGAACAATAAACAGTTTCCTTAGGTCAGGGTAAACCAACATCACTTGGCTAAGGAATTTCTCTTTAATAACCCTAAAATTGATCTCGTGCTCTTCCGTCCATTTCCATGATGTTCCCTTACATAATAATTGCAGCAGAGGCTCCATGTCTGAAGCAAAGTTTTTGTAAAATTTATTGTAGAAATTACACAGCCCCAAAAATGATCTCACCTGTTTTGGTGTTCGAGGGGCTGGGAAATCTCGCATTGCCTGGATTTTGTCCGGGTGTGGTCTGATTCCATTAGCATTAATTAAGTGCCCTAAGAAATTCACTTCTTCCGCTGCTAAACAGCTTTTTTGTAAATTAATGTGAATATCCTTCATATTGCACTCTTGTAGAAACAACTTGAGGTGTTGTAAGTGCTCCTGAGAGTTATTGGATGCAATAATCACATCAACCATGTAGATAGTGATTAACTTTTTGATCTCAGGGGACAGCATATGGTCAAGACATTTTAGCAGGCCTGCTCCACTATTCTTGAGACCAAAAGGCATTCTGTTAAATTGGTATGATATACCATTATATCGAAATGCTGTGTACTTCCAGTCAGCAGGGTGTAACTTGATCTGCCAATAGCTGGCAGTCAGATCTAATGTGGAAAATATCTTTTTTCCCTGGAATTTATTTACCAACTCATTAATTGGAGGTGGAACATTTTGATCTGGCCATGTAATCTTGTTCAATTGTCTAGCATCCAAACACAGTCTTATGGCTCCATCTTTTTTTTACAACCACCAATGGGTTATTATATGCTGACGAATCCTTAGTGATAATATCCCACTCCTCCATTTTAGCTAATTCTCTCTCTACCTCAGCTCTATATTGGTGTGGCACTGGGTATGATCTTGCCTGGTATGGTGTACTGTCAGCGACCTTGATCCTGTGCTCATACCCTTTAATAACACCGGGTTTATCTGAAAAATTCGATTTATATTCAATTAGAACTTCTTTTAGGTCCTCTTTCCATCCTTCCCTCACTTCATTTATTATCTCATTAATACGTGCCTCTATTGAAGGCTGTTCTATCTCAATCTCCATATTACATACATTTTGTTGGTTCATTCTCATCTGCGAACCAAACTCCACTTCTTCCCCATCGCAAATAATCTTTTCATCTTTATAATTGATCATACACCCAGTTTTGTGCATAAAATTGGACCCCAATATGGCTTCATGTTCCAACCCTTTTAGAATTAATAGCGTGTGGGGCATAATTTTATCCCCTATTTTAATTTGCACCCAAACTTGTTTCGAGCCCAATTGTGCCTTTTTGTTATTTGCCAATGTTATTTGCATGCTTTTCACTGGTAGAGTTGGTATCTCTATGGGTTGGCCCCGTATGCATTCATACATTGTTTCCGACATTACTGATATCTGGCTGCCAGAATCCCACAATGTCTCTATCTTGACATCGTTCATTTGCAAAACAACCTTTGGGCATTCTTGAGACATGTACTTAATCGATTCGCCATCCCACTCACAAATAAGATTATTTATCCTCTTTTCTTCTGTTGTTCTACTGATTACTTTATTTTTTTTTCTTTTTCCTCCTTTTTTTTTACTGGTTCTTTTATTTCTTCTTTTAATTCTCTGACCATCTCAGCCATTTCTTTCTTTATATCTTCTTTGAATTCCATCATGTATTCATATAATAGTTTTCTTATTAAGGGTTCCATGTCCTCTTTTAATTCTTTCTTGCCTTCTGCCATATTTTGTATATTTTTATTACTTCTCAATTTCATATATGGCCGTGTTGCTTATTTTTGCTCCAGTAAACAAAATCTTAACATTATCAATTGTTACGATATAAATTCAATATTTTATTTTGCTTTGTTAATAAATTTGTTCACCGACACCCTCTCTTTTATCACCCTATAATCTCCCGTCCCTCTCTACCTTTACTGTCATTACTAGCCTTTGATCAATTTTATTTATTATTTAATTTATCCGCTATTATTTTGTTTCAATATAAACTTATTTAAAATCTTATATTCTTAAAAAAAACTTTTGTAATCGTACGCAATAACTTTTTAGACTTGCGCACTATTTGTGGTCATATTTATTTTCCAGCTACGGACATTAAATTCTCAATTTTATGCCGTTTTTAAATTTTCTCAGGTCGTGGTTTTTTTTTTCATAAGCCCGAGTTGGGAAAGCCATTATAATGTTTTCTGTATTTCTAGGCCTCTACACGCATTATAAATGCGTGAGTTGATCAAGTTATGCAAAAGAAAAATAAATGTTCATTTATTTTATTAAAAAAAAAAGAAGAACGTTTCATTATTATTCCAAAACATAACTATCTTTCCTGATCAGCTCGGCCTAGAATTATTACTAAGTACAATCGTGAGCTGACTCAGTTTTTAATTTCTACATGAGGGTGCCAGAGTCATTAGACCCACTGAGTCAGCATCAAACATATTGTAACTCGTAAACTATTAATTATACGATCTGGGTTAAAATTCCCGTTAAGTAGAAGATATTCCCCTTTGACTTAATTAAGAAAAATAAATCTATTTAGCAAAGGTAATTTGTATACTAATTTGATTCTAAATAATCAAAACTTAAATATAATAACTCTAAATTTATACACGTACAATGAAAGTATGTTAATAACAAAGATTTAATATTTATGATAAATGAAAAATTATAATGTTGGGACGTATTGTGCATAACAAATTTAATAATTTGATTCAAATATTGAAGCAATAGTTAGTTTGTGTCTTATTTTTCCGTGGTACTGTTTCATTTACTACTCCGTTTGCAAATCTTTAGATCACAAAATTATGGGATAAACATTTCATTAAAATCTCAGTTCATAAAGCTTTATATAAAGTTATGGCCATCAACTTACCGGTAAGTTTATATTTAAATAGGTCATTAATCCTCTGACGTCCAATTCAATCAGTGGGTAGTCCGCAGTAGTTGTTTTTTTAGTTGCACTTCTTCCAAATCTCCGATCAAATTTAGGTAGAGTCAGATGATGATCTAGGTGACTTTTCTCGAGAGAAAGTGTCAGCAAACGATAGAGTTCTACTCACTCATGATGAGCGATTTCAGTTCGTATCTAAGTGGACACATTTTATTAATATTTTTTTTTTGTTTAAAAAAAAATATGAGGCACTTCAAATTGCTCAACACTCTCTGGAACGACAAGACAAAAGACACTTTTCAAATCTGTCGGCTCCTTTTATATTCCCAGATTCTTTTTAGAAGTTCTGCGCATATTCCTTTTTACCTTTTGTTCTATTTTATAAACTTCTACATTATTCTCCTTTTTTTTATTACAAAATCTGTTTTCTCGTTAAGAATTTCTGCCATTTTTAATTACTATCAGAAAATCGGACTTTCTGATAGCAATCTTTTACCTTTGGAATTTTCTTTCACTACTTGAATCAATTATTCAGTATTCACTTTCCAACATTGAATTTACTTTAGTTAACTTATATTAAAAAAAAAAAAGAAAAATTGAACTTTCACTGTACGTTTTTCTTAAAATATTATATTACAAAAAAAAATTAAGGATCGGGTTCTCTCTTTTTTTTATTTAAATGATACCCAATATTAAATAGTAATTTGTACCATATATATAAATAAATGGCACAATATATATATTCAAATATAAATATATTATCTATACTAAGCTTAATATTCAAATATCAGTATATTGTCTATACTAAACTTAATGTAATTAGAAGGTCTTATATATGAGGGATCACAGTGACTTAAAGTCAACATGGATATGACAATAGTATTGGCATCAACAAGGGCTTTGAGTGTTTCATTATAATATTTTCAATGATATGAATGGCTGAAGAGTTGGAGGGTGAAGATTGAACCTTATCCATTAAAGTTTGAGAATTTACTATCTTAATATAAACTGAGCACTCATTTTATATATGTGTGATTGATGATGATCTGGACCAACTGACAAGTGCTGGCTCAGCACAATATATATATATATATATATATTGGAGATCATTTATCTTTTCCACATGTATGTGGTCATGTGTATCAGTTGTATAAGATGGAGTATATAGCTGTAGGAGCTTGAAAGTCTGGGTTCAAGTCCCTTAATACAAAATAATACTCATACAGAGTTTAAATATTAACATATTTTTGGGTTCACTAAAAAAAAGAATCATGATTGGCTCTTTTTCTTTAGGATCTTATTGTTAATGATTTGATTAAAAGAAAATAAGTGGCATTTTCTGCTCACCAGAATAATATATTAAATGTGGAGCTTTATAATAGATATAGAGACTTAAAGGAAAAAGCTCAATGACTGATAGGAAGGCTTAAAATTAATTAATGGATTAAAACTGCAAAAGAAATATAGATATATGGACTAAAAACAATATTCCTATTAAATACAAAAATAGCATTCTCTTATATGATGACAGTGATATTTTGTACAATAGGAAAGAATATTTTTATTATCTTTGGAATAATGATAGAAGAATTGAGATAATGAATTTTAATTACATATCCATTTTAGATACTCATTTAGATTAAAAGTTATCCATCTTAGTCAAGTCAATACAGTTCCTTATAATCTTTAAAATGGAATGACTGGGGTCTTGGTGAGATACATGGAGAAATTTTAAATTATGGTGATAGGAATACATAAATGCATTAACTTTGTTTCATGTTTAAAAAAATAAATGAAATAAACAAGATTATAGTAATTTTCATGTCAAATCATTATTAACCATTACTTCTCAAAGATTTTGTTGAATAAATTGTTTCCAGACATTGATGAATCGCTACCAGAGATTCAGTGTGGTTTAAGTAATCAAGAAAATGTATTGGCATGATTTTTGTTGCCAGACAAATGTAGAAAAATTGTGGAACAAAATAGTGATTTTTATGTTGCTTTTATTATTTGGTCAAGATCTTTGTCTCAATTAATTAACAAGTTCAAAACATTGTTGTAACTAGTTGGTTGTTCATCAAAATGTGATGAGAATATGTCTTATTACTATAGATGGAAAATCTGGGGCATTTGAAATAAATGCTGGTGTTAAACAAAGATGTGTATTTGCTTCACCATTATTTTCAATCTCTATAACAGTAACTTTTAAAACTATTTACAGATAGCTTAATGAAACAAAGATCATGATGCATGTAGGTTTGATTGGTGCATTTTTTCAATTTGAATTGATTAAAAGTGGAAACGAGAACTTCATCTTCTTGGATTTTGAAATTACAATACGCTGATAATAGTCTTAATTTTGCCATTTTCAAAAGATAAACTACAGAATGGGCTTAATTAATCGAGACACATTTAGGTTTGATAGTGAAATTTTTAATTTGAATTGATTAAAAGTGAATATGAATTTCCTTTTCTTGGTTTCTAAGTTTACAACATGCTGATGATTGTCCTATTTTTTTCAGTTTAAAAGTCAATCTGCAACACTGACTTAATGTTTTGAATGTTTTATATAAAGACTGTTTTAATAATTAATGTTCAAAAAATTCAAGTTGTTTATCAGCCTATTACGAAAAAAAATAATCTCAGCATTTTGTAATTCAATAAAGGGAATTCCCTGTTATATATATATATATCAATGCTATAGCCATTTTTCTCTACAAGTAATTTTCTTTCTTAGATCTCGTAGTAATCTATATTTTTTATTTAGGACGTTCTAGGTAAATTCAAATTGCTTTAGGCAAATTTCTGCTACAGCTTACCTACAAAATTATAATAAGAATTGATCAAAATTATTACTCAGATGTTTTAATTTACTTTTAGAAAGTGTTTTTAAAAGTTGTGCTTTTTTTGCATGGCAAAGGTTTCTTCAGTAGTAAATTCTAGAAAGAAACGATAAAAGTTAATTCTTACCAAGTTGATCAAATTTCATGTTTGCATATTTATATTTTTGTTTTTTTTATTCTTTTATTTCTTATCTAAAAAAAATAGTTAAATATCTAATTACCAACTAATACAAATATGGACCATCTACATATATGCCTTAACCTTTTTTTCCAAGACAAATTAATTATCTAGGCAATATAATATTAAGACAAGCAATAAGACGTTGTTGTTAATAACAGATTACCATTTACTCCTTAATAAGTCTGTTTATTATAGCATTTTTAAATTTTATGACTATATCCTAGATTATTATTAATGTGCTAACAATTGTATTTTCTATATAGAATTTAGTATTAATTTAATGAATAACAAATCAAATTACCTTTAGAAACTAGCTGTGGTTCTACATCAGTGACCAATGTGTTAACACTCGAAACAATGCTGTCTGTTAAATTATCAATCATTTCTTTCACTGACGATGCAAGAGTATCAGTAAGTTTTGAAATTTCATCTAGAGGTGTAAACGCGGAATGTAAATCAATAGTTGGTATTTCGGGGTATTTTTGTTGATGACCGATGATTATTTCACGTGATAATAATATAAAAAGTATTCCTAAATTTTTCATTTTGAATCTAAAATATAAATCACATATGCCTATATTAAATTTTTTTATAATACATGCAATATATATAATCATAAAATATGCAATATATACATACATCTATGATTATTTTGAAAATATATAATTATTAGTAGTTAAGTTGTAGAAAATTTGCAACCAATCAGATTATTCGCATTTTATCAAATTGTTTCTTTCTAGAATTCTTTTATGTAACAACTATCCACTACTATAAAAAATTCAAGGTATTATGATGGCAAATTATTACATAAATATTTATTTTTGTGAAATATAAGTTTTAATAGGTGTTTTAATGCGAATTGAAATTGTCTCTATTTTATAGGAATTCTGTGTGATATCATTTTGATAGTTAAATACAATTTATATGTGTATATGTATGTCTATGTGCACAAATTCAAAAATTCATAATTTAGCAGTCACATTTATAAAACTTATGAACATCGAGATGTTTTAAGCTCCACTGATAGATTAAATACAATATATATATATATATATATATATATATATATATATATATATATATATTATATATATAAAATATATAAAGAGCATTTCAATAGCTCTAAACAAATATTATTTTTTGATGATAAATCTACAGGAGAAAGCATTCAAACCATCTTTATCTAGAATTGTCCCCATCCCCATACCGATTTTGAGTTATGGCATTCTTTAGTGAGGAGCTATGACACCAGATTCAAAAAGCTAATTCAAGATAAGCATTTATCTAAAAGTTAACTTTTAAGAAGAAGCCCTGATATTTTTAGACATCTACATGTCTTTAAATTCAGCTCTCCAACTGAAATAACCATATGGGTCTAAACTTAATTCAGATATTCCATATATTAATGGGCTTTGTAATTTAATTTACCTAAAGCTCCCAACTGCAAAATAATAATAGTAATAAAATCGTTGTATATCACATGACCAATATTGCTTGCATTTACCAATATGTAATATAAAAGGCATTTCAATAGCTCTAAACAAGCTTATTTTTTAAATGATAAATGCTACAAATGAAAGTATTCAAACCATCTTTATCTTGCATTGTCCCCATCCCCAGGCTAGTTTCAAGCTATGGTCTCTTCAGTGAGGAGTTAGGACACCAGATTCAAAAAGCTAATTCAAGATAAGCATTTATCTAAAAGTTAACTCTTAAGAAGAAACTCTGAAATGTTTAGACACCTACATGTCTTTAAATTCAGCTCACCAACTGAAATAATCATATGGATCTGAACTTAATTCAGATATCCCATACATTAATGGGCTTTGCAATTTAATTTAGCCAAAGCACCCAATAGCAAAAAAATAATAGTAATAAAATCATGTTGTATGTCGCATAACCTATATAACTTGCATTCACCAATATGTAATATAAAGAGCATTTCAATAGCTCAGATGCTTCTTCAAGATGATTCCTGGCAACCTCATACCTGATCAAAAGCCAACACATTGGGTAAGCCAAAATCCACCATGCAACCTCCTAATACAGGACAGAAGCCGACTACAAATAAATCTACCAAATGTATTTACTTCAAAACTCAAATCTTAGGTTTTTTTGTATTAAAAATCTTATAATAACGAATACAATTACAGATAATAGTAACAATAATTATCTTAATAAAATATGACCATCAAAGGTTACAATAATGAGTGGGAAATTTTTTCTCTTAGGGTTCATATTATAACTTAGATATCTTAAAATTTTAAATATATAAAATATTCTTTAAAGCATTTTGAATTGTCTTTCTTTATAAATATTTTATTTATGCAACACATAAGTATATCTAAGATTATAATCTTATAATAAACGAATTTATACTAATTGCATACCGATGAAGTAATGCACCAGTAGAAAGGTGCACATTTTATGTGACCCACAGCATTACCAAAACATATTTAAATAAATAATAATTAATAGGCATATGACTTGCCACAATGCAGATGAAATAGGTAAGTAAATCAAGTAAATAATGAGATGTGATCATTGAAATGTACTCTTTTTAAAACAACAAATAATAAACTTTATTATTATAAGATTTTCTGGTTAATGAATGCAATAATAATGGCAACAAAAACAGAAACTTATTTTAATAATAACAAAAATATTTATTCACAATATAAATAAATATTTGAAATTTATTTCAATAAATATTTAAAAATAATTTTAATTTAATAAACTAAGATATCAAAGTATTTATTCAATTTTACAATGAATATCCCCTTTAAACTTTGCTACAAAATTATAATAATAACTTTTGAATTATTTATTAAGTTCTTATCCTTATTATATAAGAGGTGGTAGAATGTGGTAAGCAAAATAAGAAAAGCATGAAAGTGCCAATAATAGAAAGGTGTGAAAACAATGCAGAATTAAGAATGCATTTATTTTTGTTTTGTTACGAATGTTAATTATTGTGACTTGATTCATTATTTTTACAAAATAAGAAAATATAAACAAATTGCAAAGAAATCAAGTCATATATTACATGATTTAATTTAAAACAAGCTTGTATTACAAATGTTGTCTAATGCAACTGCTAATAGCTCTTAACAAGCTTTTCAGAATAACCCCAATCACAGACTATTTTCTGCTTCTGGTTTCCTCAGTGAGGTGCTAGAATATTCAAGCATTAGATTTAAAATATATATGAATTAAAATACATAAAGGTTAAAAAAATCTGTGTGGTCCAACTGGTGATGATGAAAAAAAATAATAGCAACACATGGCATAGTGGGGCTAGTGCATATACATATAGGGGGGAAATGTGGCACCAATATTCAAAAGATTTACAATGTAAAAATAACTCTGTTTCTTATATTTCTTTTTCAGGTGGATAGAGTGATCCAACATCATCAAATAAATTATAAAGAAAAGTAAGAAAGATAAAATATTATGAGGGACAGCAATAAAAATTATTTTAGACTAATAAAGGCAGATAGGCTTGACATGGTGTTTTAAATTTAATGTTTAAATATCCCAGTACCTCACTGAGGAAGCCAGAATCAGAAACCGGTCTGGGATTAGGGATATTCTGAAAATCTTGTTAAGAGCTATTAGCAAGCTCATTAGATTATTTTATCACTTCTTAGAATATGATTTGTCAATTATAATTTTCTATGGTTAGATTTTCTTTTATGATATTCTCAGTTAAATCTTCTTATGCTGGGTTGTACATGATGCATATTTCAAATTACATCTTCACTATGTGAAGCAAAAATGGAACAGTCTGTTTTACTATTAATATCCAGGTCATTTGTATATTGAAACAGATATACTGTTCCACGTATATATATTCAAAAGATCCACCACCCCCATTTAAAAAGACTAGCATGATTTGATCAAATTAAAAAAGAAATAAAGCAAAAAGTTTATAGTTAAAAGAAAATCATTGTTGATTTTATAGTTTTAAATTACGATGTAAATAAAAGCTTGCATTTATTAAAAAGATTACATTTTTAATTTTTGGAACAATGTTTTCGAATAAAGTGTGATAACAGCTTGAGGTAGTCTTATTAAATTGGAAAACATAGCTTAATCCTTATGATTTCTTATCTTTGCCATGAAAAGGATTGTCCAATTGTTAAGAAGGAAAAAAGCACTCGGGCTTAAATAAGAGCAGTAGGTTAATCAGGTGCAGTGGGATAGGCTGCTTAATCAATCCAAGAATCAGAATATATATAGTCAAGTTGCAAGTTCAGAGCAGATTTTTAAAAAAATTTTCAAAGAGATTTTTAAGAGATTCTAAAAAGTTTTTCAAAGAGTTATTTTTTTTAAAGAGATATTTTTCAAGTAGATGTTAAAGAAGAATTTTGAAAAAAGATTTTAATTTTAAAAAGATATTAAGAGCAGTTAAAGAACCACTTAATAATGGAAAAGAAAAACATTATTAAGGAAATTATAATGATGGAAGGCTAAACCAACAGCTTCATCTCTTCATCTCAAGCCATGTTTCTCCAAGATTTGCCTGGATAAACATCATACAAAGTAAATTATGCCATTCAACTGAAATCAATGCCCCCTTTTTAATGTCACATCATGGATATGAAGAAAACAACTAGATAAAAATGAAGGTAATGATTTTATAAGATATTCAATATTTATGTGTTTATAAAACAAGACAAAATGTCTTTCTTAAACAATGAAACTAAAATTATATGTGTTTTTAAAAGACAAACAAAACAACTTTATTATAAATAAATAAAAAATTATGATTAATAAAAATAGCCACGTAAAAATACATTTTGTTGATAATAAATTGTAAATGCTAGATGTCATAAATGTCAATAATCAAAGGGTATTTTATTCAATACTTATATGTGTTTATAGAAATAGAAAAAACGAATAACTTTCTTATAATGAATTATGTGAAAATACATTTCATTAATTATAAATATATAAAAAAAATATCTATAATCAAAAGGCATTTTAATAAGGATTGACTTCTCATCTGCAGATATATTTGAATTAAAAAAAAACTAAACATGATTACTTGTACGATTTATATTACTAATATACTTTATTTTTTTCCCGCCAACATTCTGACCCGGCTATCTCAGCTCTGGGCAGAAAAACAGAGTCCTACTCATTGCCATCAATGGTGGTACTGGTGGAATATATTTTACACTAGAGAACCACTTTCAAAACCTTCTTACCCACAAACCCTGTTTTGGAGGGGGGACAACCGGAGACAATCATGTATTACACTCCAAGACATCACCAGATGCAGGTCTCCCTGACAGTGTTCATCCTGATTCACTATCCGTTTTTTCCTCCTTAATTTTTTTACTGGAGATTATATTAAACATGTTAACCTACCTCCCATTGAAAGGAGATAACCTAACCTATATCCAATCCCATTTCCATTCATTAAAAGAACGGGATCCTACCTCTCTTACAGTATCAGACCAATATCGATGACACCAATTTTGTTCAAAGTCATGGAGGGTATAATAAAAGAAAAAATTCAGAATCCATTTTACAGGATATATCGCCTCTCAATATCAAGGAGGGATCATCACTGACTGCAATTGAAGGAAAATTCTGCTTGATCACATTAGATCTAACAGAAAATCCCCTGTGCAGTCCAGCTGGATGTGTCCAATGCTTTTGATACAGTAGATGTCAACATTCTTCTTGAATTCTATCTCAGTTGGACATATTAAAACAGATAATTCAGATATTGGACAATCTCCTGAATAATAGGCATATTCATATTTCCATAAATGGACATTACTCAGATGGATTTCCCTTCAAGATCCATACCACAAGTTCACCGTTGAGTGGTCTTTTGTTCATAAGACATCGACCCTCTGATTAAAGAGCTAGATCAGGTACCAGGTATATATTGCCCGCTTAAGAAAAACATCAGGTTTTTGCATACATGGATGACATACTTGTGATTCTTCCATCTCGAAATATCTGAAGACACTTCATTCCATAATTACCAATTATACTAAAGATTATAAATTATCCATCAATCCTCACAAGTCTCATCCTGGTGCATCAACACTGGTAGGAAAATACTATCCAATTTTTTAAACCTCAGTGTTTTCTGGGGTTTCCTATCTTCAAGTCACAGACTGCTATGTCTGTCTGCCTACAAAAATCCATCATAAGCAATGCTACTAAGGTGGTTCAGTCGCTGTCAAGGACATACCTGTCCCTACAAGGAAAGATTGCTCTTATTAATATGAAGATTATGGCGAGCATAAATTACTACCTGCCAATAATGTCAGTTACCAAATTATTCACCTTACAGATTCAGAGGCTCTGTGGTCAGCTCTTATGGAGAGGTCGGACCACTGCAATTAGCATCCACAAACTTCAGTTTCACACGAAACAGAATGGTATGGGTCTCCATTCAATACAGACAATCAATTTCCAAAAAGGGCATTCACTTTTAGTAAATCTGGGGAAAAAATACCCTCTATCAAATATTATAGAGACTGTAATACCTACTGACAGACCTCCCCCCAGTAAACACACATGGCTTGACACCATTATTAAACAACAATCTCTATACATCGGGCACTCAATAACAGGGTTTAATAATAAAATCAACATCTGGCAGGCACATTGCCTGCTGAATCCTGTTAATACAGTTATTTATGCTCACCTAGGGTGCAGCAATCATAAAATCACCTCAATATTTAAATATCTGCTACTGGAGCCCAAACTTTTGGATTATCTGATTAAGGTGAATATGGATTCCATGCCAACTAATACATTCTTATACTACAAACGGTTTCTAAATAAAATAGACCCTATTTGTCATGCCTGTTCTAGAGGAGAGGAGTCCTTTAATCACCTGTTAAATGTATGTCCAGGCTATAACAGTATTCGAAGAATTATCTCTCAACACTGCATTATAGCAGTGGATAAAATTCTGGACATCAGGGGTTGTCTCTTCTCTGGAGACTTTACAGTAATCAGGTTATCAATCTTCCTGACATATGCTTTTTGGTACACAAGGTGCAGGACAAAGTTCACACAACCAACACCGGATCCCAATGCTATATTTTGCGATAAGCTCAAAGCTTTTCAAGAAAAGGATAAGATACTATCCTCTAGATTTTTGTTTAACAATACATGGAGCCTACTAGTATGGCCTACAGACTCTACATGAATTTTGGACCCGATATATCCACATTGTAGTGTATTGTAGAAGAAGTAGTCTGTGTTGCAACATGTCAGATTCTTCTAGAGGGGCATTGATATCATACTACATCTATCCCAGCTGATAAGTTAGCATTATTGGGTCATTCTTTGCACTGGCAGGGGTGGGCAAGGCCAACTAAATAGTATTTATCTGCTCATTTTATAACCTGCTAGTGCGGAGAATGGCTCTTGCATACTTTTTCCAGACCAACGCCAGCAATGGATGAGTCAACATCAACAAAGTGTTTTTATTATGCATCTGTACAATTTTATAATGTCAATAAATATATTTTTAAAACATAATATACAAATAAATATACCTAGAAGAGTCAGAAATATGGAGCTATTACATATAACTCTAACTGGCTAATAAATAAAATGCTAGCAGTTATATTCATTATTATATCTGTAAAGGATATCTACATACAAGAATAATTAAACCACATTACATGTGACTACTATCTAAAATATTACAAATCAAAATTAAGTGGAACTCTGAATTAAATACAATGCTATTAGTTATATTCATTATTATATCTGTAAAGGATATCTACATACAAGAATAATTAAACCATATTACATGTGACTACTATCTAAAATACTATAAATCAAAATTAAGTGGAACTCTGAATTAAATTAAGTGCTATTAGTTGTCTTCATTATTCTCTCTGTTGTCTTAATATATCACACTCCTCTCTGTGAACTAATTAAATGATTAAAGATGTAAACTGTTAAAGAACTGTTGAGAGAAGGACTTTATTATACTCTCAACAGATTACATTTTCTAAGCCATCTAAAATGTTATTGGAAGTAGGCTGAAAAAACACAATGGACTGTCAATGAAATACTTTGTTTGATGGACATTTATTTAAACCTGTTATTAAATAAAATTATTGTTACTTAAAATTAATCTCAGTTATCCAGTTGTTCAATTTTATTTTGTTTTTATTGCATCACTCATCATTCAGTGCACTTGTTCATGAGAATATCATGCCTCCTGAGCTATGTCTGGCATAACTAGACCTAGGTAAATCAGGTTGTAGTGAGATGGAACTCTAGTGGTGCTGTTTGGAAAACCCAACAGAAATGTCTAGATGCTTCCAGTCTCTATGGTGCTACATCCTATGATGAGCAAAAAATATTGTAGTAGGGGGGAGGAGGGTTAACATCTGTATTGGGGAATGCCAATCAATAGTTCCTTCCTGCAACATGCTCATCAGGAAATTGTTACAATTGAAGTAATAAAAGAGTTGCACAGGTCCGGTTACAATATTGTGATGATTTTTTGGTATTTGTAAAATAATAATAATAAATATAACTTCCAAAATTTTTTATTGATTTAATATAAAAATATCTTAAATTTACCCATATCAAACAAAATTTTTTTAAAAAATCCAAGATGTCTGCCTATATTTTTATAGTGTTTGAAATTCTTGTAGCAATTTTGGTTTAGTTTTAAAAACACACATATATAAAAAAAAAAAATCAAAAAAGACAGTACTCTAATAAAATGCATTAGTTAAAATAGAATCAGTTAAAGCAATATTTATATTAGTGTACACATAATTGTAAAACTAAATAATGCCAAACTTTTAATGTAATAGTTAAATGTATTGATATGCATATAAATGTTTATGTTCTCTGATGTATTTAAATATAAAACAATACCATTTTAAAAGATTTTGATAAAGTTATTTTAAATTTGAAATACAGTTTTAAAATTAATTAAATTACTCTATAAACAAGTAAGTAAGAAATGACTAAAACTAGCGAATTTCATTTCTTAGAAAATTCCTAATTTATTTTCTTCACATTTTTAAAAATGAAAAAAAATGTGTTGTGAGTTGCTTAAAGTTTACCACATTAATGGATTAATTCAAAAGATAAAATTTCATCATCATTTATTGTTATATTAGGAATTAGTATTCTATCTTCTCAGTGATTTTATAATTAAATTGCCATAGCTTTTCAGTTGTTTTTTTTTTTAAAAAAAATAAACATTCTAAAAGATTTTATTAGGATAAACATAATTGAAAGTCTTAAAGACTTTGAGTGAACTTTAGATTATAAAGGATATTTGTTTTTACTTATTATATATAGTCTATATAATGTAATTGTTTTAAAGTTCTTACATAAGATAAACTCGAGTAGGTTCTACAGGTAATATAATTTAAATTATATATAGTGTGATTATTTCAATGTTGATTACTTAGTATGTATGTAATTTTTTTGGAAATAGATTGTTAATTAATGTTAATGTAGGTACATTAAAGACTGTATGATAAATATTTATGTAATGAATTACTTTTGTCAATTATAAATAAACTCTGTGAAACTTATTTCCAAAAAAAAAAAAAAATAGAATGTTTCAATCTACAAATTCATTTAATTGATAGTGATAATAATAAATTCATAAATGGAGAGGAATTGTATGAAGAACTATGTTTAAAAATTATTTTCAAGTGAATTATCTCAATTCAACAATCCATTGGATGTTGTAAATTATATTCATGAAAATAATTTTATCATTTCATTCCTAAATTTGAGCATATAATTAAGATTATTATTAATTCTTCCTACAAGTATAGCTAATGGAAAGAGATCATTTTCAAAGTTAAAAATCATAAAAAATTATTTACATTCATCAATGGAAATAGCACAAGATCAATTAGTAAATTTGACAATGATAGCTATAGAGAATAATATATGCAATACTTTAAATGCTCATGATATTGAATCTAAATTCGGTTATGTAAAAGCTCAGAAAGCAAGTTTATAATTATGTAATAATTAGAGGGAATTTAAAGACAGACCTTTAAGCTTCTTTCAGCTATCCACTCCATTTTATATAACCAATACACATGACCACATACATGTGAAAAACATAAATTATCTACAGTGTACATATTTTCTACTGAACTGGGACTCATCCATTGGTCCAGATCATCATCCCCTATACATATATACAATCAGTGTTCAGTTTATATTATGATAGCAAATCTTCAAACTTTAATGGAAAACTTTAATCCTCGCCCCTCTCCAACTCTTGCATTGATTATATAAGATGGAGTGGTTAGCTGAAGGAAACTTGCAAGTCTGGGTTCAAATCCCTTTTAATTGCATCTAAAGTTCAGTATATATAATATACTTATATTTAAAATATTACAAATTCAGCCTGAATTCTGCCCATTTTTCTTCTGTGTATTTAAATGAATATATTAAAGTTCTGTATATGAGAGGTTAGAGTGACTTAAATTCAACATAAGTATGACAACAATATTGGCATCAACAAGGGCTTTGAGCATATTATTATATGAAATTGAAGAATTGGAAGATGAAAAAGATTTATCTGTCCATTAAAGTTTAAAGACCTGCTATATTAATATAAACTGAGCACTGATTGCATATATGTGAGGGAGATGATGATCTGGACCAACTGCTGTCAGCTAGTTTAGCATGAATATGTATATTGGAGATTATTTATCTTTTTACATGTATATCATCATGCACATCAATTATATAAAATGGACTGGATAGCTGAATAGAGCTTGAAAGTCTTTATTCACATTCCCTGTAATTTCATCTAAAGTTCAGTATATAATATACTTGTATTTAAGTTATATAATAGTAATTTTTTTTTTATTGTTATTATTAATAAAACATTAAAACTTTTTTTAAGGGGGACGGTGCTAATAACTCTTTTGCATAAGGGTGCTGGTGACCCATCCTCTGACCCTGATTATCTAACACCTTTGTTCCAACTATTATGTACTACAGATAAAATAACCATATATGCCTATCTTAAGCCACTAGAACTATGTCTCAAAACCAGTGTGAGAAAGCAATTGTTCTTACATTGCAAAATAGCATATTGTATAAATCATAAGTAGACCATTGCAATACTATTGATACCTATGAGAGGTGAGGATATATATATATATATATATATATATATATATATATATATATATATATATATATATATATATATATATATATTACACTTCAAGAACTTAAACTGCAGTAGTTAGCAAATGAAAATAGTCTTGAAATGCTTTTTTCCCACTCCAAGCTTCTGCAAAGACTAAAGTCTTAATCAGGAAAAGAACAGTTGGAGCTGAGAAAAGTACCCTATTAAGTTGGTAAGTGACTTTTTGTTAAATCTTAAGTCATGAAAGAGAAGAAAAATCCCAAATCTGTTAAAAGCAAGAATAGAAAACTTTCCAATGATATTTTTAATATGGTCAATAGAAATTTGAATAATAGTAGTGACAAAATAGATAATAATTCTCCAAAAGCTGGAAAAAGTTCTTACCAAGTCAGATATCCACCTAAATCACAATTCCCTAACTCAAATGATAATAATTACAACAATTTTGACTTGCAAAGTCACAAACCTTATAAAAACCAAAAGAAAACTGATCAGAGAAATCATACTCATTCGTTAAAAACCTATAAAGTTGGTATAGAAGACAGTAAAACTGAGAAGACAGTAAAACTGAGACAGAATCACCTAAATTAATGGTTTCTGAAGCTCTAAACAAATCTATTAATTATCCATAACAACTATCCCAACACACATAAGAACAATAGTGACATAAATAAATCAAGTGTTGGTAGCCGAGAGGTCGATGCTTTGACATATGGAAAAAAAGTGGAATTCATTTTAAAAAACTGTTGGATGGTGCTATAAACAATAACCTCATATGCAAAATCTTAAATATGGAAAATTGCCTTCTAATCAATCTGTAGACTCTAAATACAATAAAACCCAAGAGAGTGTTTTTCCACACCAAGAGCAAAGTGAAAATATGCCAATAAATTATAATAGTATGAATAAAAGCAAAACCTATGCCAATGTCCTTAAAAAAAGTGATAAGTCAAAGGACAATGGAAACAATAAATAACAACTAAAATTCTATACTAAATTTTCTTGATATGGAAATTCATAATATTTCATGACAAATTGAATCTCTCAATGAAGAAAATATAATACAACTCACTGAAAAATAATACCAAAGAATAAATACTCAATTTAACAACTCAATCCCTGATCTCTTGCTAAATTCTTTTACAAACTATATCAATGACAAAACCCTGATTATGGTCACAACAAATCATAATGGAAAATTATTTAAATTCCCTATTGAAAAATTTTACAACATGATCCTTAAAAAATGATATCTGGATGATTATTAACAAGATCTTTTACCATCCTAATGATAGATACATAATTATCGAATTTACCTCATGGTCTACTAGAAATTGTTTCAAGAATAACATTAGACACTTGGATGGGAAGATCATAAGCACAATTGATATAAATAGAGCATTCACATTCAATGGAATCACCAAGAACTGTTTGATGAATTTGTATCAAACAGAATTGGATAACATGCTTGGGAAATATGGAAAAACAACCAAACTAATATACAGGTATAATCATCAAACCAATGGCCACATCCTGACCAACACTGGTACTTTCACTATTACCTTGAAGAAAAAGATTCACCCCAATGATATACTGATGGTGGTCTACTCAAGAGGCTCATCGATAGTTCTAACATTCTGTGAAGTTCCACCACAATTTTTTTTTGCTTAAAAATCACCTTATTAAAGACTGCAAAGCTCACATCTATAATGTATGTGACTTAAAACAGAAGAGGATTCACAAATGAAATAAAAAAGCAGCAAAGCCAACACTGGGCTCAACACTGGTCTCTAAAGTAAGTAATGGTGACAATCTGATTGACTTGATACTATTAGATACAATATTAGATACAAATCATGAAGAAGTCAATCAACCTGATCCAACAATGACAATTTTTAAAAAAATCTCTGTTCACACTCCCATATTATATAAAGTGTTGGATCACAATCCCCTTAATATGCCAATCAGATCAAATACCACTGAGCTACAACACCTCACTGGAGAGCAAGCTCAAAACCAACCTCATAATTTGATGAAAAATAAAACAAATAGACCTGAGATGGCCATTAGTGAGAGTGAATCAGACTCTGATGTGACAGTCATTGGTGACCAAAATGAATGTGCCCATGAAGACTATAGCTCTATAAGAACAAAACAAAATAGAAAGATATCATCAAAAGATAAGAAAAAAAGAAATCAAGACAACAAATCAGGTCCAGCTCAGATGAAGATATTTTCATCAAATTCAAATGACAATTCTGAGAAACTAAATAAACAATACCATGAAGATACTGAGATAAATCAGTGGCATGATAAGAATAATAAGAGAAGAAAAATTAATATTCAATCCCCTATCAAGATCTCATCCAGGACTCCTGAGACAGAGAATCAGAGCATGAATCAAGATGACAGTAACAGATGAGAACTATTATTAACTTTTTTCATAGGCCTTAGTGACACTGAAATCTCTCAATCAGACTGGGCTTCTCCTGAGTGGACAATCAGTCTGTGGAAAGTGAACATACATTGGACTAAATGGCAGAACAAAACAGTCTGGACAGAAACAGAGAGAATAATGCAAATATCAGATACCAGCCTATGGGTAATGGCAGGGTCAGTCAGGGACAAATCACCTCATATAAATTAGATGAAGCTAAACTTCTATAGAGTTAAAAGTCTGAACTCAATTGGCAGGGCATTTGCTATTCAAAATTGGATAGTCAAATGCCAGACAAATGTGGTATGCATGGCAGAAACCAAATTACACCTAAACTCATGTTTTAAAATTTTATCAAATTTTTCAAAATATAGGTTTCTTTAAATACTCAATTTCAATGTCAGCAGCAGGAGGAGTAGCTATTTTAATCAATTACAAGAAAGTCCCCCCCCTACTTGCTTCAAAATTCTACACTTAGACTCAAATTGCTAATTGTGAATCTAAAATAATAACTTCTTTCAAATCAATCTAATCTATCTCTACATTAAAAATAACCACAATCTAATCATGAAAATAATCACTGACATTAATTAAGTCATGGCCTCAAACCCATTTCCAATCATTCTAATAGGTGATTTCAATGTGACATATAGTTCTTTTGATAAAAAACATATTCACCTCTTTAATAATCACTGATGAGTGGAGATCCTTGATTGACCTTGTCTACTACTCCCCAAGTATTCATTTCAAAATCAATGCAAAACTTCGATCGGTAATATTTTCTGACCACTTTTCCTTAGAGATTTCTCTTGAAGCAGACATTGAGCATCTGATAGTAGAAGAAAATAATAACACCATCTGAATATTACTAAAACAGATCACACCTGAACAGGTCTTTTGTGAGGCTTACATCTATCTTACAAAATTGATATCCTAAGGCTACCAGTGGTGGAAGCATGGTTCATATTCATCAGCATCCTCCAATCCATAATAAATGAGACTTCCTTTAACAAAAAAGCCCTAACTGCTTACTAGCTGACCTTGATGCTATTGATAAAAATCTTAAACAAATTCCACTTGATAATCAATTCATACATCTTGCTCTTGTTCTGAAATGCCAATATAAGGATAGGCAGAGATCTCAGGCTAAATAAATGTCAATCAAGCAGGCCAAGAAATTCCTGACTGACTAGCAATGTTTGTCCAAGAGTCACTTTCAGTGGGCACAGGGAGCAGGCAGCAGAAAACCTGTTCCACTGTCATTAACAATAGATAACAACATTCCTATAGGCTCAGAAATGATCTATGCAATTAGAGAATACTTTAGGGCAACACTTCAATCTGATCAGACTGGGAATGTCAATGTATTATTCAACTTAGATGAGAATTTGTCTCATGATATTACTGAGGAAAAGATCCACATCAAGTTAAAAGCCTACTGGGGAGGGTTCACCCAGGAATACATGGCATACCAAAGTTCATCCTTCTACATCTAGAGAAATACTCAGTGCCAATAATCAAAGCCATGATAAATCACTTAGCAGAAGGAAGTTGAGAGATTAACAACTTGTATCCACTATCTTTTGCATCTTTCATAAATAAAAAGGATGGAAGACATGACTTAAATAATCTGAGGCCTATCTTAATGGTTTCCATTTTAATCAAAATCATAGAACAATTAATTAAGAATCAAATGCAAGTGAAAATCCATAAATACATTCCTGCTAACCAATATGCAAAAATGGAGATTATCAATTAATGCCATTGGCCAAATGAAGCTCCTTATTGGTGTTATCATAGCCCAGAAAATGTCAAAACCGATTGCCTTCCAACTTGACATCTTGGCAATGTTTGACTCAGTCAGGCTAGACATTCTGATTGATATCCTTCAAGAATATGGGGTGCTGAGTGTTTATCTAAGGATGATTGCAATTTTATTAGCCAACAGAATCATCCACATTACAATGAATGGAAAAATTTCACCTGAGTTTGAGCCCTCCATCTCTATTCCTCAAGGATCTCCACTTAGGATGCTACACTTTATAGCTTATGTCGACCAGCTATTGATGGAGATTGAGAGATCATTGCCTGGAGTGTTCATACCTGCTGTCGGAAGGGAGATTAAACATCTCAGTTATATGGATGACATATTCATCTGTCTACCATCCAAGAAATATATCACTAAATTAGAGAAGATACTAGGTTGGTACTTAGACAAATACAAACTCAAATTCAATAAAGACAAATAAGCCTCTGGGAACTTGCTAACTGGGAGGAAAATCACTTTCAATTTTACAGCTGAACCTCAGAAATTCCTATTTTTTAAAATCAAATAGTGTTATGAGAAGAGAAATTGAAGAATCCCTTTTAGCAGATATTTACTGTAAATCAACCTTCCTTTCTAAGATATATGTTTCACTTCATGGTAAGGTAAGACTCTTAAACTTGTTGACATTCCTAAAAATTTACTCTTTCCTATCTGGTATCTGCCCCTCCCAAAAGTTTATCAAAACATAAACTCATGTGCAAAACTATTCTGGAGCCAAAAGGTTGCTGCCATCAGCCTTCAAAAACTCCAAATACCTAGAAGGCACAATGGCCTTTTACTCCATTGTATCAAAACCATGATATTCCAGAGAAACTATAACCTACTGTTCTGACTGCAAATAAATACTCAACTATTTCATATCAAGAAGTTGTCACACCAATGGATAGACTGCTGCCTACTTGTTATTTGATAATATTCAGAAAGTGGTCAACCTCAATGAAAATCCAATTATATCAAAAATTAAATACTGAAATGCACATAAAATAATTCATGGGGGAAATAACATAAACAAAGGGTTTCTTGGGATTACCAATCAGAAACTGATTTTGAGATGAAAATTTTGGTTAATTGAGACAAAATTCCAAGATTTCCTAATAAAAATCAACCTGGACTCCCTCCCTATGAATTAATTTTTGCATACAGGAGAAATTTCAAGAAGATCAATCCTGTGTGCTGGATATATGAGAGAGAGGATGAATCAATTGACCACATTCTTTTTAGATCTCAGTATGTCCCAGTATGTCCAATTATAAATGAATAACTCATGAATGGTACAGCAATATGAATGAAAACTATAAATCAATTAAAGACTATAGGTCATGGTCTATTTACAGACATAAGACTGGTGATTTTCATAAATTATGTGTCAGACATAAAGTAATGATTGAAGGGATGAGAGATCTGCATGCTACTAAATTTAAGAAGGTCATGGAGAAAATCACAAAGAAGGACTGACTAAATTACTCCAAGCTATATCACAAGAACAACATGGGAGAAGATAGGTAATTGGTGTCATTTTTGTATTTGTAGCACTCAATGTAGCAATAGAATAATTTTTTTTTAAAAAAAAATACTAAATAACACATTTAAACATTGCAATATAGACAAGATAAATAATAAATAATATATGAGTAGGCACCCTGTATCTATGTGCAGGCAATTCTGAAAGATTAATGAGCCACACAATCACTCTTTCATGGAGGGGCTGAACATATACAATAGCAAGAAAAAAATATCAATACCAATTGCCGAATTAACAGCTAATTTCATGCAGCATGTCAGTAACTAAATAAGCAAGGTATAAATATAATAAAAGCTATAATAATAAGTAAATAATTACTCACACACATTCCTGTAGGTATAATAAAACATCCAAAAATATGAAGGTATAACAAAACTACATAATTTTATACGCTATCTAAATTTTGTGCACTGACTCTCAGATACTCTAAATGTTCAGACATACCAAATATAAAGGCTGTTTTACCCCAATACGATAATTCATTACATTATATCAAACATCAATTCAAAGACCTTTCAATGATTGTCAAAATGAAATATTCATCTGGATGTATTTCATTAAAAAAAAGTTTCATTTATTTTTGTTTCTTATCAAATCCACTATTTAACATATATTTCCTTAATACCATGTGAAGTATATTAATAACATAGGCAGAAAATATAATATTACAATTATATAATACAAAATAGATTTCAAATATATGAAACATATTTATATATGCTACACTCATTTTACCCATCAAATGAAATGATTAAATTTTTTATTTCATTTATAATCAAAATGAATCCCTTTAGCAAGAAGTTCTTTTTTGTTTTCTTTTTACTTTCGGCAGTACCATAAAATTTATTAACAATGTAAACATGAAATCAGGAGCAAATTTATCAATCAATGAATAGCAAAACATTTTCATCATAAGTTTCAGCATTGTTTAATTAATCTTTAAGCATAAAAAGAATTTAAACTATTTATTTTAGAGTGGCAAAATAAATCAGCAATCAACAAGTAGACTAATTTTGGATACTTAATCAATAATAGTAGTAGTAATAGTAGTAGTTGTAGTTGTAGTCATAGTCATAGTCGTTGTCATTGTAGTAGTAGTAATAGTAGTAGTAGTAGTAGTAGTAGTAGTAGTAGCAGTAGTAGTAGTAGTAATAGTAGTAGTAGTAGTAGTAGTAATAGTAGTAGCAGCAGTAGTAGTAGGAGGAGGAGGTTAAATGCATTAGATAAAGGTTTCCAGCAAAAGGTAAAAAAAAGAATATGGAGTTGGAATAAAACTGTTTTTAAAACATCACCTGAAGATCGTTAATGATCACATCTATCAGTGAAAACAGACTTTTTATCAAAAAGTAGGTGATTTATTGTTTATTATTGGTTTTTTTAAGCACTACATTGATACAAGATATTCTTAAAATGTCATACACATCAGATTACAAGACAAAGTTTGGCATGAATCAGATATCATGAACATATAACAATATTAGAGCACAGACAACATATGCGAATATAGAAAAATTAAATTCACAAAATACAAAATAATTTCCAAGATTTAGAAGAGCCAATCAAGATGACCTGATAAAATGAATGATATGAATATATATGAATATGATGCTGATGAGCCTTTGCAGAACTTTTCACCAAAAGTGGAAGAGATAAATCACAGATTTACAGGACCATACCAATAAAACTTGTTTACTTGGTTTAAGAGATTTTTTTCAAATAAGATAGTCATATTGGTGATGACAGATAGAATCTGTCTCTCTACAAGTTTCCTAGGGAAATATTATACAAAGAGTTATCAGGGAACAGAATGTGGAGCTCAGTTTGAACCATAGGAGAATATACCAATTCGAGGTATTTATTTGGTGGTAGAATTCTTGGGTAAAAATCAATGTGCAGATTTTCAGGGGAAAATTAAAACCTTGGAAAATTATGCTCTTGTAGTTATAGATAAAGAGATGTAAAATTATCACACTGGTATTATTATTAAAAATGCTATTTTGGGTACAATATCCATGATTTCACAAAACTAATGAGACCATTTGGACAACCAATATATATGAAGCCAATATATTGCTCAGACATGCCTGCACTTGTTTTTTCAAACAGTTTTTATTTTAAGATCAAGATCAGTGAGAGTTTAAGACCTGAAGACATTCCAAGTATAATAATGGATCAAGAAGCAATACTGACCATACAAATTAAAGGAATTAGACTGCAATATTTTGTGTGTGGCAGTACAGAACACCTGGCAATAGACTGTGGAAGAAAGAACAACAGCAATGACTAGTCAGCAGCAAAAACAGGAAATATTAATTAAAAAACACACAACAGGGCAAATGGAAGGTCAATCAAGCCCAGACAAGAAGGTGGAAAATGCTAAACATCCAGAGACCATCTGAGAAATAGATGATATGCAAAAAAAAATTTAAACATTGGTAGATATAGAGCTTTCAGATAAAGAATATATAATGGAAAAAACTGAAAATCAACTAAGGGCAAATAAGAAGATAAAACACACCCAACATCAAGAGGGTGGCTAAGAGATAGATGACTTGCAAAAAAATAATAAAGAAATAATAAAGACCTAGATGATATACAAAGAAATAGAAAGCAAAGTATATTGAAAGTTGCAGATCACTCAGTACTATCCCAGCTGTTTGAGAAAGAGAAACTAGCCAAGAAAAAAAAATGTAAAAAAATTGAAGCAAGAGCAAAACAGAAAAAACTTGATCAACAAAATCAGTTAGAAAAAAGAAATCAACATAGCAATCAAAGACTGGAACTGAAGATACACTTGATGAACAATGAAGACCAAAAACAGATATGCAAAAAACATTTTTAAAAATGCTGAGAAAGAGACCAACCAGATAAAAAAGATATAATTGAAGGGAGAAAAAATAAAGCAAGGACATATAAAAAGTTAAAACACATCAATAATATAGAGGGTGACCAAAAACTAGATGGCCTAAAAGCCAAAAATAATGAACTAGATGACATATAAAAAAATAACTGAAGTAAGCTAAAAATTGCAGACCAGGTGGTGCCAGCTCAGTTGTATGAGCAAAAGAAAGTAAACAATAAAAAAAAAGGATCAAAAAAATGGAGCAAAATCAAACCAGCTAAAAATTGATCAACAAAATCAGTTAGAGAGAGCAAATCATGATTGTACAAAAATAGTGGCACTTGAGACTGAAAATGAAGACATGATTGATGTACAACAAAGATGGATAATAGCAACCAATGTTTCACAAAGGCCAACAATTATGAACAAAACATCCACTGAAATAAAGGAAGCTATCACTTCGGATTTGCCTATCCAAATAGAAACATGCACTGAACATAGGCACAAACCAGGCCGACCAGCAAAAAAGATAGTAGATTTAAAAAGGTGAGAATTAAAGAAGCACAATATGAGTGCTTAAACTCAAACGAGATTGTTAATGAGACTTAAAATTGTTGTGATAAATGTGAGAGAACTTAATTCAGTCAATAAAAATTTCAAAGTTAGTCATTGGATAAATCAAATCTGATCGCATGACAAAGAACATTCCTATGCCATTATGATGACTTTTTCCTGATATATCACGAGATCTAAAAATTAAAGAACAATATCTAAAATGAATCTCCTATTTGCTAAGAATGAAAGAAAAATTGATCAAGATTGAGCTCCTATTTGATAATAATATATTGAATTGACAACGACTTCCAAAGCGGATAGAATCATTTACAAATACCTATATAGATATGTACTGTTGATAAAATGAATATGGTAACACTCTAAATTGAACTGTCATAGAATATGAGTAATAGAATTAAACATGTATCTCCTACAATTGATTGGCATTGTAGTACTATGTAACTAGAAGAATTAGTAAAGTCTATTATTGTTGAAAATTAATAATAATAATAATAATAATAATAATAATAATAATAATAATAATAATAATAATAATAATAATAATAATAATAATAATAATAATAATAATAATAATAATAATAATAATAATAAATAAGAAGAAGAAGAGACGGAGCTGTAATTGCAATAAGGAAAAAAGTGAACATTGGTAATTTGCCCCGCTTGATTTTTTTTAAGATCTGAAATAGGAATCAAACTATTTTCTTTCAAGTAATAGCAAACTTCTTTCAACTGCCCAGCATACAAATTTGTAGAATATGTGTACAAAATGCGGGTTTCAAATCTATAATCTATCTCTCATCTCATATTCTATTACATCATAACTATGTATTAGGCGATGTACATAAATTAAACTGCATTAAATAATAATTAATTGGAGAGGAAAACTATTAATTTCTAAATATTTATCATAATAATGCTGCAATGGCCTATATTGTCAAAGCATGCTTATACTGGATAATAACTCAATGAGTATGAAATTTAAATAGTCAGAGATTTTCAAGCAAATTCACTTAATATTGGTTTATAATCTAAGTTAGAAATTTATTTTCTAATTAACAAGGGAATTATTTAATAGTTTAACATTATTATTACTTATTTGATAGTTTTTTTTATTTACAAGGTTAATGAAATGACCTGCAATTAATTCCGTTTTTATAAAATAAATTATAATCAATTTAATGAGGCCGCATGACCAACGCCGGTAATTTAAATTTCATCCTTAATGATGTTATTATCTAAATATTTATTTAAGAAATTGGCAAATGAATGAAAGAGATTCATTTTTGTTTATTACATATACAGCTTTGGAAATGAGGAATACTGAATTATTATAAAAAACTCTTAAAAGTTATGAATTTATTTTTCTGATTAATAAATATATTACTTAGTGCTGTTTAATTTATTTTTACATATTTAATAATTTATTTGTTTATAAGGTTGGCAAAACAATGAGCAATTAACACAAGCTTTTGTAAATTAAATTTGTAAGCTGATTTGAGTGAAACGAACATCTCCTTATTTAAATGTTATACTCACTGATGGTTATAACCAATCTAAACATACACATAAAAGCTTAGAAAATCAATGAATATGATTTATCTTTTTCCAGTGTATTTATAGATTGATTGGCATAAGGATATAAATTAATTTCTTTTAATTTCAGCCTTTAACAAATTTTATTTATTAATCAACACTATTTAATCAGTATTTATAATGCTTTTTCTTTTGTTTTCAGCAAAATTTCTGGTGCATTGCCACCAATTTCAGTGGCCTTATCTTATGTTAATAATCTCAAGGTTAATTTGCCCTCATGTTTTATTATTGTGTTTTGAAACTTCACCAAAAATGTCTTAGATTGTGTCTTTGTGGCACAATTTTTCTGTACATTTTTCCAGCTCTGTTTGATATTTGTTTTGGATCATAATATACCCATTTAAATTAGAATATATGAGTATATTATACTAATGAAAAATAATATGATTTGTGATATTTACAAAAAAAAAAGAATCAGTATAATTTTTTTTTTAAAAAATTTAAAGTAAAAATAACATGGAAACATTTAAATGAAGATATAAAATAATTGAACTATATCTTGACTGATAAAACATATTTATTTTTAAAATGAAAGAGAACCCAGACTTGTAAAGTTTGCAGCAAAAGAAAGTGTATATTATAATTTTTTTCTTAGATAAAAATGCTAACGGAAATGGACACGGAAGCATCCAAATGAAAGTACAGCAGAATAATATTATATTTTGACTAACAGAAGATATGCTTTTCAAGATTGTAATGTTCTTAATAAATTCAACATAGAAAATAATCATCCATTAGTAAGATGTAAGGTATCATTTAATGCAAAACTAGAGACGTAAAAATCAGTTGATATTCCTAATCCTCAGAAACATTTCAAAAAATATAAATTAGAACTTGGAAAGTCGTTGTTCTGATTTAAATGAAATCAATAGGAAAATAACTGATATCATTACTAAGAATTGTAACAAAAATAGCTGATGTAAAAAGGCAGCAGTTTACCAATAAAATTTTTACTGAGGCAAGACAATACATGAAGGAAAAAAGAATATAAAATATATAAAAATGATTCATTAAGAAAAAATGAATAACTAGAATTTTATAAAATAGTAATAAAAATAGTTAATAATGATAAAAAGAAATATAATTATGAATTAGCTCGGAATGCTATTGAAGATAATAAAAGGCTCAAAGGTGAAAAACATCATCTTGGAATTGATAGAAAACTTATGACTGCAATAAGAAGAAAAAATATGATTATTACAAAAAAAGATACATCATGAAATGTGTAGAAGAATTTTATAAAGAATTACATAGCAATAAAGAACAAGAAAACAAAGTATTTTCTACAACTGCTACATTTTTTTAAAATGCCTATATTTTAAATGAAGAAATGAGCATGCAATTAAATCTGTGAAAACAGGAAAAGCTTCCAGAAATGATGAACTTATAATCAATGTTTTAAAAGAAGCAGGTGAAGAAATAGAAAATAATTGGCAAAATTATATACCAAATGTCTAAATGATAAAGATGTACCTGGTGATTGAAAGAATGTAGTAGTAATTTGATATTTAAAATAGGTGATAAAGAAGATATTAGAAAGTAGAGACTTATCAGTTATTTATCAGTTCTATACAAAAATTTTATCAAGAGAATTCCAACTCCTGTTCCGCGAATTTTGCATTTTAATCAACCAAAATAACAAGCAGGATTTAAAAGTTGTTTTTGCATAATGGATTACATCCAAGTAGGGAAAGAAGTTATAGAAATAATCAATAAATATTTGTTGCCATTTGTAGATTAGGAAAAGGCATTTGATTCTATATGCATTTATTTCTTCAATGATTAAAGCATTGAATCATCAATTTATAGACTCAAGATATTATCATATTCTGGAAAATATTTATTAAAATGCCACAATCTTGATTAAATTACACTGTTATACTAAGAAGATTAATATTGAGAATGATGTGCAAGAAGATGACTCCATATCCAAAACTTTTTACCAAACAGAATATTATTGATTAAATTCAAAAGCTAAGAGATTAACTAAATGGAATTTTTTTAAGTCATATAGAATTTGAAAATGAATTGCAAATAATGCTTTGAGAGCTTCAAGAAATGTATAAGAACTATCAGATAAAAATGAAAATGTAGGTCTAAAGATAAATGGTAAAAAGTCAGAAAGCAAAAAATAAATAATAATAATGATGAATTAAAGGATACCTTGGTTAAATCATTAATATAAATGGAAACATATTGGAGGAAATTAATTCATAGAATTAAACTTAAGTGGAATGCTGTTGGTAGAAATAATATTTTTTTAAAAATATGCTTATGTGTTTGAAAGAAAGGTTTTTAATAAATATTTTGTACGAGTTTTTATTTATGAATCTGAGACTTGGACATTTAATAAAATATCAATTTGGAGACTTCAGATCATTCAAGAAAATATGAAGCGATGCATATTAGGAGCAACAAGAAGGAATCAAAAATGAAATACATGGATGAAAGAACAAACAGATATTATTGACATCATTGAAATAATTAAGAGACTAAAATGGAACTGAAATGGACATATTTCTAGGAGAGATGGTAATAAATAAACAGTTGAAATCTTAAATTGGAGCTCATGAGATTAAAAGACCTAGAAAAAAATTACATGTGAGATAGCTGAATAAAATAAGGAAGTTTGCTAGTGTTATGTGAAAAAGAGACGCTAGAAGTCAAAGAAACTAGGTTAAACTTGGAGAGGCTCTCCTCCTGCAATAGAATGATAATGCTCAAAAATGATAATGGTGATGATGACTTGATAAATGGAAAATAAAAAGTATTCATTGCTTATTATGATAAATGATAGTGCTAATCCAAAAATAAGAAACATCTACTAAAAAATCTTTACTAATAGTTAATATTCTTACAGATTTTAATTATAATACCGAACTTTAATAAATCTATTAGAATTATAGTTGATATTCTACTATGGATTGCTAAAGATTTAGCCATACATAAAGCAACTAAAACATCACATGATCACCATTTTCTATGCTTACACAAGCTATCAAAACAGTAGAAAATTCTCCACAGAGTAGTGCTATCCAGTACAAGCCTTAGTAATAAATTAAGCAAGAAAGTTTGTGCCTAAAATCCACATCTAGTGACTACTGATCTAGGTACAGTGCTCTCAGATTCAAAACTCCTCATTGATGAAATCCAGAAGCTAGAAACTAGTCTGGGGATATTGGATGAGAAGGCACTAGATAGGGATTTTATGTAAAAATCTTCTAACATCCATTGACTACTAAGGCTTGCACTGGGTAATACTACAATATGGAGAATTTTCTACTAGTACATAAAGCAGGATTGACGATTACATCTTCAACTGAAATAAGAACATGTTTTAAAAAGTGAGACAAGATAATGCGTGGAAAAAAGAAGGTATTTAAAAATATTTTAAATGATCTATTCTAAAAGAAATATTATAAAATAAGGGTAATGATTATACAAATGAAAATAACTTCGGATTGTTTGATGGAAAGCTATAAAAAAGTTTCAACTTTATAATATACATTGTTTTTTGAAGAAAAACTGTAATAGCAAAAGAAGAAAATAAAGTATTATTAATAAAAAAAGAAAGACACGATAGAGTAGTAAAAAAAATTTACAAAGAAAAATAAAATAATAAAAACAAGTAAACAAAAATCACTCCCTTTAAGTAGGTCTTCGTTAAATTCCCAATATCTTAAATAGACAAGTGAGAAGATGGAAAAATCTCCAGAAAAAAATTAAGTTATTATTGATATTATAAAAAAAAATAGAAAAATTGGTAGTAATGCTACTTAATTAATGCCAAAAAAAAATTCGTCAATTTTTAAATATTTAAAAATGTCAAATATGTTCTTTTATTTGTTTATAAAATTAAGTCCAATTTATAGAGTTTTAATATAAAATAAAGATTATACAGAAATAAAAGTTTGAGCATTTCCAAAAACTCCTAACATATGGAACAATAGAAAATGTCACGAATTAAAATATTAAATGATTTTATTAGTTAAGCCTACATATGAATTATTTCAATTCTGTTATATTTACATTTTGCCATATAGTAAGATGATCTTAAGTGCTTGATTATAGTGATCAATGAATTAAAGTTATGGATCTCAAGATTAGTTCAGTAGTCAGACAATTTATGAAGTTCTGGAAAAAATTAATTTCCAAAGGAAAAACAAAGTATCTAAATTTACAAACATTTTCATATATCATATTATGTTTAAAGGAATATGTATGATATGTTTATAGTATCATTAGTATTATATTAGGGTCAAGAAAATGATTATTATTATTATAATTCTTAAAAATGTCTATCATGTGTTTGATTTTGAGAGTATCCTGCATACTCATTGTAACATCAGTGAGTTAAAAACATGATTAAACAGGCATGTTGAAGATTGATTACCTTCTGATTAAGAATTGCTAACAAAACTGCGAAAACCTGTAAATTTTGTTATTTCATATAAATATAATTTATCCAAACTTCAAACACTTTTAGCAAACTTTATTTGTACATACACCTACGTTTCGACTGACCTGCAGTCTTCTTCAGAGTAAGGCTATTCTGACTCTGAAGAAGACTGCAGGTCAGTCGAAATGTAGGTGTATGTACAAATAAAGTTTGCTAAAAGTGTTTGAAGTTTGGATAAATTATATTTATATGATATTACAGCAAACATAAAGAAAAGTGTGATTTTGGTAGAAGATCAGAATAGCCTTACTCTGAAGAAGACTGCAGGTCAGTGGAAACGTAGGTGTATGTACAAATAAAGTTTGCTAAAAGTGTTTGAAGTTTGGATAAATTATATTTATATGATATTACAGCAAACATAAAGAAAAGTGTGATTTTGGTAGAAAATCAGAATAGCCTTACTCTGAAGAAGACTGCAGGTCAGTGGAAACGTAGGTGTATGTACAAATAAAGTTTGCTAAAAGTGTTTGAAGTTTGGATAAATTATATTTATATGATATTACGGCAAACATAAAGAAAAGTGTGATTTTGGTAAATTTTGTTATTATTGTAGTAAAGGAATTTATTAAATTGTCATTGATTTGATTAAAAACCATTAATGTCTGATAATTAGGCTTGTAAAGTAAATTATCCAGAAAGAAAGACATAAGCACTGTAGCTTAAGAAGTCAAGCTTATTCAAAAATAAGTGTTACAAATAAGTAATACTTTTGTAAAAACTGATAAAAATCAAAGTAATCTCTTGGGAAGATAATATACCTTTTGTATATGAATTTGAAATATAATATACTATATAGCTTGACTATAATAAACATATTTAATTAATAATCTTTTGAGATATATTTGGAACTATTTTCATTTAACTTCTGATTATATATATATATATAAGATGATAATTTCCATATATTGATGGAATCTGAAATTAAATTATCATAAATTTGTGACGATCTTATAATTAATAAACGGTAGTTAACCTGGATAATTAAAATGTCACTTTAAATTCAGTATTCGAGAATGGAAAAATCTCAGATTAATGTCCTATTGTCACATATCAGGCCAGTAATACCTGAAGAAGTGAGAAGAGAAATAGAACTCGAACCGTTATTTTATACTAACTTGTACATTATTATTGACAGTAGAAAATATTTGAAAGAACGTAAATAATCTTTGAATTTATCTAAAAAAAAAAACAACTAAAAATTAAACTAGATGTTTGAAATAGTTCAAAGTATAAGTAAGTGATACGCTGTTTGTACAAACTTTCAGAAAAACAAAATATTTAAAAAATTAGGAATTTTCTAAATAAATCTGTACATTGTCCTACCTCAAATGTCAATCTCTATCCTTAGTAACATATTCCTCGTAAGATGGATTTTAGCTATTGCTTATAATATATAAAAAATAATGACAGTTGCTTCTGTTCGTCTTTTAATAACAAGAACACATATATATATAACACTGTATCTATCAATATTGATTTTTTTTTTTTAATTCACATTTTTATTGTAACAGCAAAAATAACAATTTTTTTTCCCGCGTCGAAGATTTTTATAAATCAAAAAACAAAATTCCGCTACAATTTGATCAATCAATAACAAAAAAATAAATAAATAAATTTTACTTAAAAATAAAAACTATTGCCTTTATTTTTAAAAGAAAAAAAAATTGTTGCAAATTTAAAACGACGTAAACCAAATCCATTAATTGATATTGTTTTTCTTCATCTTTTGTAAAGATTGTTCTTTGATATCTACATTTTACATGTTGTAGAATCTCGCTTTTTATTTTAACTATTAGATTATAGTTGTTACAACGGTGTTAGAGAAATTTTGCCATATTCACGTCTTGGAATAGGTAAAGAAATGATAATCGTAAATTAGTTTAACCATGGAAAAAATGTTTTATATTATTGTCAATAACTAATTCTGACAGAATAAGAAGAGATAGGGAATGGCGTCTGTTATTTCTAAAGGTTAAAAGGGAGCAATTATAAATGTTATTAGGAAAAAACAATCAATAAATATAAATAAACAACATACCTAAGAATACAAACAAAATGCATTAAGCAATGTCTGGCGATTACAATTTTATTTCATTCTTATGGATTCCAAGTGTTATTTATATATACTGATAGTTTACTTATTGAAAACGACCCTTTCAAATTACTGGGAAAAGTAATAACAATTTAATAAAAATGACATTTATTTAAAATATAATTAGTTTAAAATTCTTGTGCAGTGATAAGTTTTAATAAACAAATGTATATTTATCAAAAAAATGCCAATCTTATTTAATGTAAATGATATCTGTATTTTATCACTATGAAAAAAAATTGAAAATAATACCAATTGGTGTTAATATAGTTTGTAGTCTACCCAGTAATTGAAACTTTAAGCAACCAATCAGAGAAAAAATGAAGAATCGATAAAAAAATAAAAGTCTGCATTTATTCATGAATTTATGTCTAGACTCTAGAATATATATTAAAGAAAGTAAAGAAAATCATATATTTTGCAATATAAATAATTTATTTACAAAAAAAAATATTGTTTTACGAATGCAGAAATGCAAATTTTCAAGAAATGTCTGCATTTATTTTTGAATTTACAATTATAAGTGTGTAATAAATAAAATTAAAATAAAAAATATATATTGCAATAAAGTATGCCTTTTAAATAAAACAAAAGGTAATCTATGAATAAAGATATTAAATTTTTAAAAAAAGCAAATGGTAGTTTATGGTGTTAGGTATTTAAGTTAGAACAATACATTATAAGTCAAAAACTAGTATGAGTCTCAATATAATTGCATAAGAAAGAAAATTTGAAAAATGAATCATTCACAGCTACAAACTTGCCAAAAAAGTACGAAATAAAAAAAAGCCAAAAGAAAAAGTAACTAAGTTTGACCATTAAACTGGAATAAATTTTCTTCTGACATATGCTAAATCTACGTAATATAATTTACTTCTCATCAATTCACTTTTTGTTAAAAAATTGACATTCTTTTAGTAAATAAATTATAATTTATATTGTAAAATATATTTTTTTCATTTTACTTAATATGTGCTTGTAGCCAGAAAATCAACAATAGATGAGAAACATTTTATTTTTATTGCTGTTATTTTTTCATTCATTGATAAGTTGTAGTAACTCCATTTTAAGAGGATATATCATACAATATATTCGTACCCAACAAGTTTTTATAGAATAAATTTAAAATCTATTTAATAATGTCCTCTTTACATTACATTTATTAAAAACAATTTGGTATTTTTAGATGTTAAACAAAGTTGATTTAAATAAAAACAACATAGGATGGGAATTTTCATCATAGTGTAATATGGTCTTAAAATATAATATGATATTATTGATATACAATTAAAATTCACAATTTTATATTTTTATCAAATTTTTAAAAATGAGTGGGAAAATGAAACAATAGAGACTCCAAAAGTTTTTATGGACCAGGCAAAAAAGTAGTCAAGCATATTAGCTTATCATAATTTTCACATTTCTCCACTTGTATTGAATTTCAGCATTATTCATATAGAAATTATAATGGTTTGCTTAATCCACCTCCTTAAATTGAAATGCAAAAAATAAATGTTTGTGATATTAATTTGACTGATGCCATTTAGAAACTTAGAGAATTATAAATCACTGGCTACATTTATGACTAAAATAGTAGTACCCTAAAAATTATCATTTTTGCATTTTTTTCTATCAAGTTTGGTGAAATATTGCTATATTTAAATAAGGCTTAGGTATAGTGATGCACAAATTGTTTTAATCAATGAGTTAATTAAAAATGTGATTTATAGATAGAAATCCATAAATTTATCTCATATGTCGACCATAGAATCATCTTTAATTAAAATGCTATTTGTCATTATTTACATTTAATGAAAAGGCATAATTTTACATTTTTATAGGATAACTAATTATCAGATGAAAGCAAGAAAGTAGATTTAAAGATAAATGCTAAAAAAGGGTAAAGTAATGTTCATTATTTTTTTATAGAAGATAAAGATTCATAATCATAAATTAGATGAAAATAATAGCTACAAATGATCAAATTATTACTACACATAAAAATATAATTGTTGAAATTAAATTATAGGTTTAAACTTGGATGGAGTGCTTTTGGTATAAATAATTTAATATTAAAAAAAATGGGTATGTATTTGAAAAGTAAGGTTTTTAATATATGTGTTTTATCAGTTCTTACATATAGAAACAGAAGAGCAATACAGAGTCTTTAAACTACAAAACAAAATATGGAGAGAGTTATAATGAGAGTAACAAGGAGGAATCAAAAATAAAATATGTGGACAAGAAAACAAGTATTATTGATATTGAAAGACTGGAATATACATAACGCTAGAAAAGGTGATAAGAGATGGATAGTTGAAGTCTTAAATTAAATAACAATAGATTATAAACGATCTGAAAGAGATCATCTAGAAGTTGGATGGAAAATATATGGAACTTTGCTGGAATTATGTACAAAAGATAGTTTATAGAATAGAGAAACTGATTGAAGTTGGAAAAAACTTCATTAAACAGTAAATGATAATAATTAAAAATGATTATCTCCACGTAGAAGTTTTCCATTAACTTAACAAATATATTTAATTCCTCTATGATGTCTTAAAAATCATCATGGTTAAAAATTTTAATATTCACTTCATAATTTGGTAAAGAATATAGATGATCATAAGTCAGTAATAGTTTTTAATTTTGAGTTTATATCCAAAAAAAAAAAACATTATGAACTTTTTTCTGAGGTGTTTGTTAGGTTTTAATTTAAATATCAGTTGGGTTATATTGGAAGGAAGATGAATAAGTTAATTAATATATGAATTCTAATTTTCTTATATATTAAGTCAGATAAAAATAAATTTTAGCTCTCATAGTATAGAGGCCATAAAATTATTAGCTAAAACAGCAGTTGGCAACTGAAGTCAGATTGAGGCTACCATTTAAAGATGACATTTTGTTTATCTACATAAAGTTGTGATTTTTTTGCAAAGAAAGATTGCATAATATGACATTGTTAGACTTAGTAAAGTTTAATAAAAGCTTAATAGACGATTGCTTATGAAATGTATGTAGACTTTTAAAAATAGAATAAAGACATTGTATAAAACTGTATCCAATAAATTCTCATTCTGTTGAAGTAAATGATGTTTATTACATGTGTAAAGTTATCTTGGTAGATAATTAACATTGGAAAGGTGTTAACAATATGATTGCATGTGTGAATAAAATAGGAAACTAATGGGGGGGGGGGAATAAATAAAAATAGCTTAGAATACCCAGATTGTGTTTGTGATAATGTGATTGATTTAGCAAATATTGTTCCAATGCTTTAAAAATGATATTAGACTATCAGATGAAAGCAACAAAACAGAATTAATGAGAAATTCCAAACATAATAAAATAATGTTTTATGGCCTTAAAAAAAAGAAGAAAATAAAAATTGATAACACTGAAATTAAAAGTTAACGTTTATAAATATAACTGGGTGAAAATATGACAGCATCTGAAATGAAAGATCTTTAATTAAAGAACATAGCAAGTTATTCTTTTTATCTACTTATGGGTCTCAACTTAGCATCTTAATAGTAAAGTAGTATAGATAGATGGTGCTGCTCACACAGCAAAGTATTTTCAAATGTACGTTTGCATTAAACATGAGAAATGCAGTTACTGAAATTTAATAAATCTCTCTAATATCACTAAAGAATTTAAGAATCTGAAATGGAACTTGGGTGTTAGGTTTTTAAAAATGATGTTAATAGTCAAACAATCAACGCTCTAAACTAGATGTTATTTTTTTTTTAAAGAAAGCAACACTATACATATGAAGAAAAGATAAGATTAAAAAAAAAGAAAAGGATGCTATGATGTAAAAATTATATTATTTGTAAAAAAAATCATCTTGCAGGCGAACTAATAATATTTGAAATGTTGATCTATATGAGTACTTAGATTATTTTGTTAAGTTCTATCATTAAAAAAAAAAACGTTATGCTGACACATTATTAAAGACTGATGTAAATAAATTAAATTCCAATTATATATATATAAATTCAAGTGAGTAGTTTCTTCCTATAGCACTAACTATATTAATACAATACTCACATATCAAAGACAAAAAATAAATCCAACTTTGTCTTTCTAATAATATGTAATAATTGGATCACAAATTTCTTCATTGATCATATATTCTCTTTAATATATATCATTGTCAAATCTACTATTCATATATGTTCTTGGATATCATTTAAAATGAATTTATTTTTTATCTGCAATATGAATTATTTCAATATTAAAAGATATTGTGTTAATATAGCTAATGCTTGGAATGTTATCACTCCAATTATTACATGTTTTTTTATACAAAAAGGTCTGATATAATGAATTAATTGTTTCCAAAATACGTTTTGTTAAATCATTTATTTATTAGACCAAAGTACATATATTTAGGAATAATCCATTCCAGTCCAATAGAAGTTATTATCCAAGTAACCACTTAAACAAATCATGTGATATATACCAAAAATATATATGTAAAAATATCTATAAAATTAATGGCTCTGAATACAGTTTTGTCAATTTTAATGTGCAATGACTACAAATCGTATTTAAATATGTAGAAATTAACTCTGCCTCATAAATTTACATTTTAACCCAATGGAAATGAGACTACATAGATTACTTCATTTAATTTTTAGCTTTGATCTGTCTATTGTCTATATAAGATTAATTTTTTTTTAATACGGATATATTTGATGCTAAAGAGCATTCAATTATTATAGATAATACTTGAAAATTTGTAATTATAAATATTATTTATAAATAATATATCTGAAAAGTTTAACTAAACTGCGATGCATAACATATTGTACTTCAGAAGATAAAATTCTATCTTCTAAGGAATAGACAATTTAGTGCGACTACTTTTAGTACTAAAACCATTAATATAATGAATGAAAAGGATGCTTTTGTAAATATTTAGACAGTCTATAATAGCAGAAAGTGTGAAATTTAAATCAGTAAAGATATCCATGAAGCTTCACTCAAATCAGCTTATAATCAAATTTACAAAGCCAGAATTAATTGCTATTCATATTAATCACCTTGTAAACTAACAATAAGCTATCATATAAGCAAGATTAAACTAAACAGTACCAAATAATATATAATATCATCTATTACATAGTCTTTAGTGCTGGTTATAATCAAATTTATAAACAACGAATTAATTGTTCTTTAATATAACAAATTTGTAAACTAACAATAAACCATCATATACTTAAAATTAAATTAAGAGGCACCAAATTAGCTCTTCCTTTGTAAATTTGATTATTAATTGATCTAGATAGATAGATAGATAGATAGATAGATAGATAGATAGATAGATAGATAGATAGATAGATAGATAGATAGATAGATAGATAGATAGATAGATAGATAGATAGATAGATAGATAGATAGATAGATGGATGGATAGATAGATGGATGGATGGATGGATGGATGGATGGATGGATGGATGGATGGATGGATGGATGGATGGATGGATGGATGGATGGATGGATGGATGGATGGATGGATGGATGGATGGATGGATGGATGGATGGATGGATGGATGGATGGATAGATAGATAGATAGATAGATGGATGGATGGATGGATGGATGGATGGATGGATAGATAGATAGATAGATAGATGGATGGATAGATAGATAGATAGATAGATAGATAGATAGATAGATAGATAGATAGATAGATAGATAGATAGATAGATAGATAGATAGATAGATAGATAGATAGATAGATAGATAGATAGATAGATAGATAGATTATGTTGAAGGCTGACTTGATGAGAAATTACTCTTTTAAAATTATTAATTAATTCGACTTTTAGTCAATACGTGTTTTTCAATAATGAACTGAATAGAATCTGTGAGATTAATCATATATTGCTTCATAGATAATATTTTATCTCATCTAGAGTAATATCTTGTCGTATATGGCTAAAAATGATTTTCTGACATATTTTTTTACAGAAACTTCTAACCAAGATATTTTTACATTGCATCATAATTATTATATAATATTATATTTTATAATTTATCATCAATAAAGGTCATTTGTAAATGAATATGATTATTCTGATTCTAGAAAAAAAAAATAGAAACTCGAAAAGTTAAATAGAAGATTTGAAATGATTTTAAGATAAAAAGTAAAAAAAAAAATTGAAAATTGCTGACTTTATTTTCCAAAATCTAATCCCATTGTCACAATTACTTTTCATAGATTACTATAGAATAATAGGTTTATAGTAATGGATTGCGCGTTAAAGTTAATGGAATAAAGTTGAACTGGGATTAAAAAACGTAGAAGCATTTGCCTTAAATTCGATAGAGAATCTAAAGGTGCATGTTCGACTTCTAAGCTAATACTTTCATTGGTTAGCCATCAATACCTAAAGAAGTGTGGAGAATAATACTACTCAAAATGTTGTGCAATTACTAATCTGTAGGGTCTATTTGTGTGTTATTACTAGCGAGATGATTGTATTTGAAAAGTTTAAATAAAGTTAAAATTTTCTATACATTCCATATTTACTGATAGATGATGGAAATAATCCAACTTATTATCACAAAAAAATAAAAATTATTTGTATTGAAAATATTACCTAGCCTTTTAAAAAAAATCAAAAATTAACCAAATGTATAGTATATTATTTTATAGAAAATGTATAGGTATTGACTAGCGCGCTTTAAAAGCATTTACAACTAATCAAAAACATTTTAAATTAAGTTACTTTATATATATAGTCACAACATACAGCATTTAAAAAATAAAGAAAAAAGTATATTATTGTATGAAAACATTATTATAATCATTAATTTTCACTATAACATATAGGAATAATTTATGGTTGGTTTCTTCAATCAATTTGATTTCCCGTATCCTTTTTTTTTTTTTTTTTTGCTATTGTAACTAACTGCTGATAATATTTTATATCGTTTCTGTATATGCACAATTATAAAATTACATACTTATTACATAATGCAAGAATTAGACTGCAACATTTTATACCTATTCAATATTATTATTATTGAAATTTGAACATTTACATTGTTCTTACCTGTATTAGATTTAAAATACTTTTCACTTCAAAATCTGAATTTATATCTATATATATACTTTGTTATTTAAATACGGAATAAATCTTTTAAAATTTATTTATGAAATACAGCTGCTTTCTAGGATTTTGTTTATTTAAAAACCACCACCTAATCGCGATGCGCTAACTGCTTGGTTTAAGTGGAAATTTCAAAGAAATTATTTATTTCTTTTCTTTCTTTTTAGTGATGTCATTTATTCTTTTATTTGTAACTGTTGAATGGAAAGTTGATTCAAATATTTTATTTTAGTTATATGTAATATCAATTTTCTAATTCAAATTACAAATTTAAAAAAAATAATTACTGATTTGTTTTTAAACAAATTAAATTGTTTAAACATCTGAATAATATATAAAATTTGTAAATGTTTATAGTAAGTAACCGAAGTTAACGTTTATCAAATATATTTAAAACTTCCATTTCACAACACAAGGACATCTAGGAAAAGGGTAAATGACTTTTAAAGCGCATTTCATGCTGAACCATCACTCTTCAATTGGCCCAGGTCACAATCTCTTATGTATGTTTCCAATATCTGTCCACTATTTAGCAACAAGGTCAAATTCATTTATTTGACATCCTTCAATTTAGATAAATATATTATCATTATTACTAATCGCTGGAGTTTAGGAACTACAGTTTCTGGTCCAGCTCTCTCACTTCTGGTGCTTATAACTTTTTATGGACTTCTAATCTATAAATAATTCTATTATTATTATTTGAACTTATGAATTTTCAGTATATATTCATCCTCCACTCCATTTCAGGCAACTGATACACATAATCACATATATGAGAAAAATATAAATGATCCCTAACATTGGTATTTCGTGCAGCACCAGGATTCATCTTTTGGACATGTATACAATCAGTATTTGGTTTATATTAAGATAACAATTCTTTAAACTTTACTGGATAGACTTTCAATCTTCTTATACTTCCAACTATTTAACCATTCATTTTATTCAAAAAAACTGACAATGGAATGCTGAAAATCCTTATTGGATTTTATATTATAGTCATACTCATGTAGACATCACAATAATCTAACCTCTTATAGTACCAGACCATTATATATATATATATATATATATATTTCCTATATATATATATATATATATATATATATATATATATATATAGGAAAGGGGTGGGCTGAGGTTATACTATGATGTAATCTTTTTCCAAGGCAATATATAATTTGTTTATACTGAACGTTTCTTATATATGTAAGTAAATGGATTTGGATTTAGGATTTTTCAGACTATATCTATCTCTCACTTCATTTCACTCAATTGATACACATGACCATAATGCATAAAGCCCTTATTGGATTTGATATTTTAGTCATACCCATGTAGATAACACATCCATCTAACCCATCATACTATCAGAACATTATGTTGGGACACTCAAAACCCTTATTGGATTTTATATTGTAGTCATGCCCATTTAGTCATCACAACAATCTAGCTTCTCATATTACCAGACCATCCAAATCTCTATATATTAATATGAAAGGGATGGGTTGAACTTATACTATGATGTAATCTATTTCTAAGGCAATATGTAATTTGTTTATATTGAATGTTTCTTATATATGTAAGTAAAGAGATTTGAGCTTAGGATATTTCAATCTATATTTATTCTTCACTCCATCTCAAGTAACCAATACCCATGGCCTATACATACAAAAAAGATAAATGACCCCAATATACATATTTAATGCAGAACCAATACTCATTAGTTGGCCACATATCCCACACATATATACAATCAGTGCTCAGTTTATATTGAGATAGCAATCCCTTAACCTTTACTGTACAGTCTTCAATCTTTCTCATGCTTCCAACTATTTAACCATCCATTTCATTGAAAAACTGGATAATTTATTAGGATTGATAATCATTTATTTGGATAAATATCATCATATTCTTAGCTTTATATAAGCTATAAACCTAATAAAAATTGATATTCTTGATATTTTATTATTTCTCATAGCTACTGGGTATCATTAATCCACTTCATATCTCTTTTCTCCATTTGTATTATTTTTTAAGTGTGTGTGTATATATATATATATATATATATATATATATATATATATATATACACACACACTTATATATATATATATTTATATATATATATAGAGAGAGAGACTTCTACCATATTTTCTTGAAACATATGACTAAACATATCTGACAAAGATAGATAACCTCCAAACAACGTTTCCTCTAAACTTCACAGTGCACAACTGTGCAATGATTATGAAAGTCTTGCATTGGTTGGAATTTCTGCACACTTCAAGCATTCAGATATTAAGTATTTATACATTTGTTTTTATATTGAAACACATAAAGTTGAATCCAGATGAAATAGTATTGATTTGTATATGCTGTGGAGGTAATGATATTATTATGATGGTTTCTGTTGAATATAATTGTGTCCCATCTAAAACAACTAAAAATACATGTTGATATTGTTAAATTTTAACCTAGTATGACAGGATGATTGATTACTGCTTTTCCTCCATTGGCCATTATCATAGCAGAACGTTTGATCAGTTGAGCCTGCAGTTTGAGTCTGAAGAAACTGTTTATTATTAATAATGTTTATTTTAGGCCTTCAAAATTTAGAAACACTCAGCAAGTCAGTCTAATCTTCCTGTCAATCTAAAAATAAGCAAAATGAATTTAAATATGAACAGCTCTCCCAATCATTTCAAATTGAAATTCCATCATCATCAAAAATTATAATTACTGTATTAACTCTGGTGATGTTGTTAATCATACAATTGTATTAAACTTAGTGATGTTTTTAGTTATCAAAGCAATACAGATGACATCATTTGTAAAATTTTCTGTCAGTCAAATTCAAAAGGTAAATTTAATACCGGCTGAGTGGAAAATAGTCTATTTAAAGTGACATTTAATTCAAAATATCCATGCTGATTTAGTTTTTGCCATCCAAAATAAAATCAATGGAGGAATTTGGAGAATTTTAACTGAAAACACAGAAGAAAGATCGTAATGTTAGATTGGAAAATTTTAATAGACAGAGTTATTCTAGAAATTACCATTAATTCATCTATGGGCTAATGCAGTCTATACATGAGTCAGTAGAAAATTTTGTTAATATTCTTGAATTATGATATAGAGAGAATTATTCATTTTCAATTTATAGAATGTATAAATTTAATCATACATAAGAAGATTATTGACGAAGTTGGAACATCTTCATCTCAGTATTTGATAGTTAATGAAAATAGGGATATTTTGGTAGGAAAAAATAATATTATATACAAAATACAGATCAAAATTTGAATTCAGTTATCAGACATTTGTCAAGATTATAACCTTTACATAGGGATTACAAAAATGGTTATATTTATCCTGTGATATTATAAAAAACAAATGATTGGGTGTATTGCTTGTCTATGAGACAATATTTCACATTTAGTTCAACAGCACTATGGTATATGATGCATAGTAAACAGGTTTAGTGATAATGAAATCCTTTTAAGAACAATATATACAATGTTTAATAGATCATCTACAAGAATTGAAAAACTTGAAGAATAGGCCAAAATTTCAGAAATTGATGTTATATCATTCTGAGCTCTTATTGAATTAAGATAAATATTTAGATATTTTGTAATAAATACTCTGATAAGAAATTATGATGTTTTAATAAGTTACTGAAAAAAAGTTGAATAATTCAATGATCCAATAAATAAATATTGTTTTAAAACTCACAATATTGAATAGCATGTGTCATTCTTCAAAATGTATTTGAAATTAATATTAAATAAAACTTTTCAAAGGTCTAATTTATCCCCAATGTAGGCACACCAATTTGCAAAGACAAAAATTAATAAACTAAGGATGCAATAACTAGATAACATCTGCTGGAAGGTGAATGTTCAAACAATTTTAGATTCCAATGGTTATATAGATTCTTCACCGATACTTAAATTTATTTAACTATTTGGTAATTGTTTAGAATTATATTTCCAGACGAGATATAAATGACTGGAATACCTTGAATTCTGTTGTAAGAAAAAATAATTTAAACATAAAGCATAGGAAAGATAATTTAAAATGTATATTTGTAAAAGATGAATCTATAATAAATAATAATGATAAAAATCATATAAGCTTAAATACAATTTTAGAATAATGTGGTAATTTGAAATTTTTAGTAAATGAAAAATGTAAAATTGAAAGTAATCGAATCATTTAATAATGATTCAACTACATTTGTTTTTAAAGATCAAGAATATAAAGATCTTTGGTTATTTTCCGATATTTTTGCAACTTTTCGAACTTCCAGCGCCAATTGTAAACCTGGTTTTTGTTTAATATAAGCAATAATATCAAAATCCTGTAATAAACTAAATAATGAATATTTGGATAATTTAATATAAATTAAGCATTATATCTTGTCAGAAAAGCACTAAGCTTATAAAATTTAGATAAATCAAAGAATCGTATAAAAAATAAGGGACTAATTATTATTATTGAATTTTGTTATAATTTTTAAGATATGTTCTACAATATTTCATTGTATATAAACTTATGTATGTAAACGACAAATAAACGCTAAATTTTGACCTTTTTTGCTAGATATTGGTTAGTTTAGTGTGCTCAGATCCTTAGCTCAAAGGCAGTCTACTCTTAGACGGAACATTACCCCAAAATGTATTTCATGGATAATCAGCACTTGTCAGTTGTATCAAGTAAACATCTTTATCATTTTAAACGATCTTCAATATATCATTTTTGGAAATAAAAGTTTTAAAAAAATTTAAAAAATCAATACACAAAAAAAAAAAGTTAGATGAAGTGAATGAATACTATCATATAATTATATGCAATAATAAAAAAAAGCATTTATAAATTAATCATTAAATGAGTTTAAAGTCAATATCTGGACTAAAAATGAAATGATAATTTCTATCCTAGTAAATAATTAGCAATAACCAATAATATATTTATCTTAAGAGAATGATATTAAAGAAATGAGTACAGAAAAGTTGACATTTGTAGATCAAATTATATATATATATATATATATATATATATATATATATATATATATATATATATATATATATATATATATATATATTATATATATATATATATACTTAATAATACTAACATTACAGTGGAGCCATGATCTATGCTACATTTGGTTCTAAGCTCCCCTAGTGTACAAATGTATATAGTAATATTCAAATTTATTTACTAAGCACAGAGATCATATGTAACTAAAGAGAAAGGATTTCCACTTCTAATATATGCACTGTACTGATATTATAATAGCTCAGTGATATCATGTTGAATACAGAAAATACTCTCAAACTTAAAACACAAGATTAACTCTTCAAAAGTCTTTATCTTCTGTTTGAGTTTGAGAGTATCCTCAATACTCAATATGGCATCCTTAAACTATTATAAGACTAATATAGCATGTATATTAAAGGTTAAAATCCTTTCTTTTTAATTAAATGTATATAGTGTATAATAATTCACATTTGTTGAAAAACATTGATTAGATTAAAATCTGTATTATTTATTAAATTGCAAGTGTACAATATTTTTCAATATACACATATATCTGCCATAGACACTTTTATATGTATAATATGCATGTATAAAATAAAATTATAGTATATACAAAATTTTAAAAAATAATAATAGTATAGTTATAATAATAAATTGAGGGAACATATTTACATATATTTTACTGAGGGCGTGATCACTCATGCATTCGCTGAAACATTAAAAAAAAGGGTAACTAACCATATTTTTATTTTTAGTCTTCTGGTATTGTGACAGATTTAATTGTTCTCCAGATGAGAATTTGATAGAAATTTATATTTACTAATAAAATAATTTTCAAAATTTTATATCTGAATTTTGCAAATATTGGAAAATAAGATTGTAATAAAAACCAATATTTTTTTCTTAATTCAACAGTCATGAGAAGCAAATTAATTCCAAAAAATCAATCAAATCTTTATTAATATTTGTGTTTAAAATATGAATGAATAAATGTTAATGTGTGATAAATCTATTAAATTATGGTTTAAAATATTAACATTTTTTATTCTAACAGAATGGTTATGATGATATATTAGCAATCAGTTTGAAAAAATATGTTTACTGGAATTCTGGAATTTGCTTTGTTAATGTTAAGCCAGAACTTATTATTTTTTATTTTTAAAAATAAAACATGTATGTATAAAATAAATGTATAATCTTATATAAGTTTGATTATTAATGATTACTACACAATTATTATGCAAAAATAATCATGAATTTTAATAAACTCTACAAAAAAAAATTAAGTGTTTAGACATTCTAAAAATTTTCTGAAAGCAATCTTGGCAAAATTTGAAAATAAAGATGGAAACTTATCAAATAAGTCAAGGCATGTCTAAAACACTTTAAAGTCATAGCATTTTTGATTATTGTAATGTCTTTAGGTCTGTTTGCTTTTTGGAATTAAAATATTAGAATAAAACATCTGTAAATTCATGGATTTTTTTTTTAAAAAAATAGCAAAATATCTCAAAAAAAATGTCTGTGCAAGCAAATTGATTCCAGTGTTTTTCTGGAATTCTCTTTTCAAAGTTTTATTCTTGGATAAAGGAATAACTTAAAATAAAATAAATAGCAAATATCTGATTTTTGTCATTATTAAATATGCTCTGGACAATATTCTTTTTTCCAGTAACTTTTTTCTCTTATACAAAGATATTAGGTTTCTTACTAAGAAATTAGAATCTCTCTAATTCTTTTGACATTTTTACCACAGTATCAACTTTTAGTATGGTCTAAAATTTTATAAAACTTTTTGCAGTACACTCACAAAATATTTTATTATGCAAACTACTGCACATCAGTTTCAGAAAGAAAAATAAATGAAAAAAAAATATATGTTTTTCATCATAAACCAAATAAATATTATTTACAAATATAATTGTGTATGGCACTCTTAAGATGGAAAGATGGTTACTGGCATATTATAAAACTTATTTATAAATTTTACATGTTTTTAATGTAATCCGATATGTCACTTAGAAAAATTACTGCACCAATATTGTATAATTTAATGATTTTATTATTTGTTTACTCGTATTTCTGTTTGTTTATTTGTTTGAAATTTTTATTTGGATAGTATTTAATTGAAATCGATTAGTTAAATATAGCATAGTTTGTGACTCACAATATTTATCTATACTAAATAAAAGAAAATTTTGATATATCAAAGGCAACATTAATGAAAAAAAAAACTTTTTCTAGACATATGTTTATGATAATTAAATTTGATGTCATCACTAGCTTAAAAAAATGAGTTGAGGTTCACAAATTTAGCCACTCAGTTATTATAAATATGCTTGCAAAGTTTAACATAATTTTAAAGTTTGAATATAAACATAGCTGCAGTTTAACTAAAGCCTTTCTAATGTTTTTACATAAAGCAGAGCTTTTTTAAATATATATTTTTCTCTTTGTTTATATTTGTAATTCAAATTTGCAAATGTCATCAGCATAACTAAGTGGTTTCTCACTTTCAATGAAGTTCACTATAATTCAGAGCTATGATAATGATGAAATTCACTGAAAGTGAAAAAAACACTTCATTACTCAGAAGAACAAATCTTTGAAAATTTGAAACTCATTTTAACTAAATTTGCTTTTAGAATAAACATTTAGATATGCAATTAATTAATTAAATATCACATAAATAATTAACAATATTAATGTTATTTTACTTATGTCCTTTTTAAAAACTTTGAAATGTTTAAGCAGCAAAATTTGATGAAAAAATCAACTAACTTCTTGTTAAAGTTATGTTTTTGGCAATCAGATCTAATATTATCACGAGCTCAGGGAGTCATTTGAGATTCAAAAAAACATAGCTATCCAATCACTATTAAAGATGCTCACAATATTCAATATGATCTTAAACTTTAAATGCACATTTAGAAGCAATGTCATTAAACAAGTCATAACCTTTAAACAAACTCATTTCAATAAACCTTGTTTTAAAATAAATATTTAAGTGTGTAATTAACTAATTAAATATCATATAAATATGTAATAATACCAATGTTTTTGATTGAGATCCTCTTCAAAAATTTTCAATGTTTCAAGCAGCAATATTTGATGAAAAAATTAACTAACTTTATCTTTGATCAGTGAAACCACAAACAGCTCAAGAAATTGTTTGAGATAATTTTAAAAGCAAAATTGGTTAAAATAGATTTGTTTAAAAACTTTTTCTTGTATAATAACATTAAATTAATGCAAATGATGCTTTACTTAACTTGTCACTAAATATGCATACAAGTTTTATGGTCATGGTGGACATTAGAAATGACTTAATAGTGATTTGGTTTGTTATGTTTGTTGGTGTCTCAATTGATTTTCAAAACTACTGATGGATTGAGATTATATCAAATGCAATAACTTAGTTTCTGTTTAAATAGATTCACAACACTGTGAATTTTAATGATCTTAACTTTGTTTCCTGATCATTTGATATCAGATTTGATTGAAAAAAACTTATCCTACAAGAGGTAAGTTGATTTTTCATCAAACATTGTTGTTTGCATAAATTTCTATAGAATGTGTAAATAAATAACACTAATAGATTGGATATTTATGTACTATTTTATAAAAAATATTTACATATTTGAAATAATTATTTGAAAACAAAATTATTTTTAAAATGAATTGGATTTTAAGTTCTACATTATCATTAACAATATGCAATACAAAGAGGGTTTTAGTTAAATTACTTTTATAATTCAATTCAAACTTCAATATAATTGCAAATTTAGTTAAATAGAAATTGAATTTCATATTTGATGTGATTTCAATTGGCCTCCTAAGCAATAATGATAACAAGTGTGATTGATAAAAACGCTTGTTTTATGAAACTGTAAGTTTCTATAAATTTCCATAAACAATGTTTGTATGTATACGTGTGTGTGTTATATAATAAGTGTTAATAACTCTTAACAAGCTTTTCTGAAGATCCCTATACCCAGACTATTTTCTAGCAGTTGGATGTCATCAGTGAGATGCTACAATATTCAGACATTAGATCTAAAAATATCAGCTCAAACCCAGCATTTATTTAATAGTTAACTATTAAGTAAAAAATCTGAAATTTTCAGACCCCTATACATTTTCAAACCCACCTATTTAATATATATATATATATATATATATATATATATATATATATATATATATATATATATATATATATGTCTAAAAAATTTATGCTTGCAAACTGATAGGAACTTGTTGCATAAATGCTTGGAGTTAGTGTTTAGGTCTAGTTTCTAACTTCTATCCTTCACTGATGATAGCAAATCAGCTTGAAATCAACTGATATGAAGATGGAGCCAATGAAAGAGAGAGTGAATTCTGACTATGATGTTTATGTAAACAAAAATACGCTTGTTTGGAGGTCTTGGTAAAGTTCCATCTATTGATCATAAATACAAGCGATAGCAAGTTTACGTATATATAACTTGTTTTTGTTTTTTATAAATGTACCTTTGAAGTTTCTTACAATGATATATATTGCAGAAGCTTTGACTATGTGGTGAAACTGAACTGATATCAGACCCATATAGCTATCTGGCTTGATAAGCTGGGTTTGAAGACATTTACGTGTCTAAAAAATTCATGCTTGCAAACTGATAGGAACTTGTTGTATAAATGCTTGGAGTTAGTATTTAGGTCTAGTTTCTAACTCCTATCCTTCACTTATGATATCAAATCAGCTGATCTGAAGGTGGAGCCAATGAAAGACAGTGAATTCTGACTTTGATGTTTATGTAAACAAAAATACGCTTGTTTGGAGGTCTTGGTAAAGCTCCATCTATTGATCATAAATACAAGCAATAGCAAGTTTACATATATATAACTTGTTTTTGTTTTTCATATATATATATATGAAAATAATAAATATACAAACTAAAAAGGAAAAATAAAAACATAATAAAAATACACAATTACTTCTCTACATGGCTGCTTTAATATTTCAACCAGCAGAATGGTTTTCATCAGAAAGCACAGCAAAATGGCTTTTGCTGTGCTTTCTGATCAAAATTAGTCTGCTGGTTGAAATATTAAAGCAGTTTTATAGAGAAGTAATTGTTTATATATATATATAATAGTTTCACATGAACCGTGAATTATTTTGCATTACAATCCAATATTTCGATGGACTAGCAACTGCCATTATTAACCTTAATAATGGCGGTTGCTAGTCCATCGAAATATTGGATTGTAATGCAAAATAATACATGGTTTGTACCCAAAAATATATTTTTGTCTATATATTAAAGTTAGAGAATGTTTATATTGGGCTAAAAAGAAAAGTAATATTGAGGCAAATTTGATTAACTATTTTACAAATAAATTACTATCTCATAAGAAGTAGCAAGGTGAGAAAAACTTTGTATCTTAAGATGAAGATAGAGAGTTAAATACAAGAAAGATGAATTTTTATATGTAAATAATTTTAAAACCATTAAAACATCACATGATCATTATTTCCTGTGTTACACAAACTGTTAAACAGTAATAAACTCTCCATACAATAGTGCTGTGCAGCAAGTCTTGATAATCAGTGGATATAAGAAGGTTAGTGCATTGATATTTATAAAGCTAACTGATAATTATTTATGATAGGCATTGATCATCACCATCCCATTACAATACCCCTTCCTCTGCAATGTGAATTAATCACTTTCATAGTCTTCATAATTCTATCCAATTCATTCAAGTAGATATCATTGATATCTTAATATACATCAAAAGATATGGATATAAATTAAATTTTATATTATATATTAAAATTCACATAATTCTGGTCAATTCAACCATTGGGCTACATTGAATCCAGATATCAAACTACAATTGAACAAGGAACTTAGTTATCAGCATAAAGACTGTTATTAAATTAGAAATCTCATTATAACAATCACAATAAAGCACAAACTGCCTGCACATCCTCATAATAGATGCAAAATCTTGCTCATGGCCAATTTCAAAGACTTACAGGATGATTTAGCATCATTAAAATAAATGATTTGTCCATCAATAACTCTATATCATGTCAATATTTCTTGATGTTTCATGAGTATGTGGTGAAAATTTAATCAAAATGAACATTACTAACTTTAGACTAAGTGGGTATGGTATAAAACTTTCAACAGCTACAAGATTAGCTGAAGCAAATACAGATCTCCAACCTACTATCAAAACTATTGTTCATTTCCAATAATAGAAAGTACAAAATACTAGATTAAACACAATCCTATTTTGTTGAACATCCAAAAATTCAAACAGTGATCAAACTCTACTGAAATAAATGTTATCTGTTCATTTGACTCTGTTAATCTCTTCTTAATCATAATTACATATAGATTTTTATAGATATGTTTAGAGTAACTTTTAGCATCATTGTAAAACTTCTCTTTTTTTTAATTTCATGTATGCATTTAACAATTAGTAATGTAAAACAAACCAAAAAGTTTTTTTCAAAGATTACATCAATTAACTATATTACAAGATTTACGTAGTCACAACATTTTGATTTTCTTATTTTTAATGGTGTCACATCTTAAATTTTCAGAGAAATTATCTTATTTTTCATAAAACTGTTAGTCCATTTATCTGATCCTGGATCAATGATGAAAGTTGATCTTCCTTATTTACACAAAAATCAAACTTTTCTTCTCTCCATATATTTTGTTATTAGTCTTAACATCCTCAATTGGGATGATCATAAAATTTCTTATCTCTCACATGGTCACTACTAACATTCTTTCAATTGAATGAATGTTTAGTTTTGTTTTTTGTAACTGTGTTTTTTTCTTTGCTTTGCTTTTGCTATAGTGACATTTTTGACTTTCATTTTCAACTCTATAAATTCTAAAACTATTGTTTTATAACATTCCATTATCTTTTTATTATCCATTTTCTTTTATATTTAAATCATGCATTTTCAACTTTTTGAGATCTTCTATTTGCTTTACTTTTACTAATTTAGCTATTTGGGACTTTATAAATGGGTTATGAACTTTACCATCATTTTTATGCAATGTCTTATCTATATTTTGTGGCTTAATACTTTGTTGCACATCTTTAATCTTTTTCTAAGCTTGGATGCTTGTCAACAATTAGGAATTCTACATCTAATCTTTTTGCTTTTCATTAACTTTCTCAACCTTTACATCTAAGCTTTGTTGCTTTTTTTCTACATTTTCCAATTTTATGTCTAAGCTTTTTTGCTTTTCTTCTACATTTTCCAATTTTATGTCTAAGTTTTTTTACTTTTTTTCAATCTTTTTAAATACTATTCACATATTTTAAAATGTTTCCATATTTTGTTTAAATTCTTGGAAATGTCAATACATATTTGATTTCGACTCTCTTGGTGCTCATGTATTTCTGGATAATTTTTATTTGGTTGATCTTCTTTCATACTTAAAAAATCAACATTCTGGGTTATAATCGGATTTTTCTTTATTCTTTTTTGAATGATTAGGAATAAACACAATTTAATTACTGCCTTGGATAATTTTTATCTTTACTGAGATGTTTGAATCTCTATTATTATTATTTTCTGTGTATCTATATATTTAAAACAGTACACTAAATCCATCTTCCCTCATATGTAACTAGACCAACTACCACATGCCATATACTGTATATTCTCCTGCCTTTGTTTTTACAAAATAATAAAAAATAAATATTTTTTTTTTCAAATCCTACCCATCTAATAATCAAATCTTTTACCAGTTTACACATTACTATACTTATTATACTAATGTCAATCTCGTCTCACTCCAATATATTTTTAATAATTCATTTACTTATTATTCCTATCATTTATATATACATACTTTATATAGCATGAATGTATTACTTAAAACAAACACTAAACAAAACAAAAAAATTATAATAAAACATATTTTTTGTCTAACAATTCTATTTTTACCTAAGCTACTCATTCTGATTTTCTTAATCTAATCTTATACTTATACTTATATTAGATCTTTTATATTGTTTCAGGCCATACTATGTTGTGCACCACTATTTACTGTACCAGAAACCTGCCTACTTTCTCTACTACATTCTACTTTACAATCCTATTTTAATTCAAGACTGACACAAGGTGCTATAAATTTCTAAACAGAGAAATTTACAATTAACTTAAGCATTTAAATTATATACTACAGGCTTCACATATACAGAACTCAAGTTAAGTTAATGACATATCCACATATGATATTATTTTAAGCCAATTAAAAAATAGACACATTGACAATAAAAATCTATATTGTTAAAAGAAAGATCAAACTAATAATCATTAGTTATATTTGCTGATTATTGTTTTGGTATCAGTCCCTATAAGGATCCGTGAAACTAGCCATTAATAAAGTATTTTTATAAAACCTTAATCCAATGGACTTTATGCGCCACTTTAAGAGAAATAATACTTTAAAAGGGTCCTTACAGGAACATCCACCGACAGTTTGCTACAGCATATCTTATGGTTAAGCTTAATAATACTTTTTAACTCTCAAAGTGAGTAGTATACTATAGAAAAAAATAGATGAAATAAATTTATAATTTATATTTACTGTGTAGTCAGATGAGCAGATAGTTTGAACACCAAATGCTGAATCAACTTAATAATTAATTTATTAATATTAAATAGAATAAATAAAACTCATAATTACAATTTAACACAAAATAACCTATTAATGAATGCATGATCTAGATATACGTGTAAAATCCTACCACTTTCTTTTAAGTCACCCAGAAATATATGGTCAAAAATTAATAAAAAAATTAAAGAACGTTAAATTTTAAAAGGGTTAAACGCTTCTATACAATTTAAAAAATTAAATCAATAATATATATTTGGTAGATTTAAAATAATGCATTATCCTACACACATATATGAATAAGTATATGTATCAATTAATTTATAAACTGTATTGATATAATAAAAAAAATTAATGTCATATATTAAATATGTTTAAAAAGTACTTTAGTATTAGAGCTACAATATAGGGGAGATATGAGGCTTTTTCACACCCACAATAAATGTGTAATGTCACAATGATGTCAAATTGAAAGGAAATAATTCCTGTATCTTTTTTTTGATACTTAGACATTTTAAGTTATTGTCCAGATTTCTTTCTGACAACAGCTATTCCCATTCATATGCAGTTGTATATTTTCAGTTTTTTGTTGTTGTTGTTTTTGGGGGAGGGGCTTAATTTGTTTATAAAAAAGGATGTTTATTAGCACTTCTGTTGAAAATCCCAGCATACTCTGCAATCATGTGCTACATTTTCAGAGGGAAAATTTTTAGGAAAGATCTCCATTTTTTGTAGTAATATTACATGTGAAATGTTTTGTTTCAAGGTGACAATTCCTGTTTTATTTTACATGGTATCATATGAGTATACTTAATGTGTTTTTATAAATATTACATAAAAACCAAAATTATTTACTGTTTGTTTATGTTTAGTGCCAATTGTTTAGTAGCAATTTTTTCTGTAATGGTGTCATTTCATTAAGGTCACAAATCACTTTTTTTTATTTCAAATGCCATTCTTAAAAATTGTTAGTGTCCAAGTCATAAATAGTTGAATATCTTGTTATTTAAAAACCAAAATCATTTACTCTTTGTTTAGTGTGTATTTAAACTAACAATTTTTTGTACAATGCCATCATTTCATTAAGATAGCAAATCCCTTGAATGACTTGTTCAAAATCATACATTTTTTATTGAAAATGATAAATATGTTTATTTGTTTTATTATGTTTTTACTTTTAGTTATTTTTAATCCTGAAACATGGAGCATGTATTACACCTACTGCACCCTTTTCATATTTATATCACCCCCCTGATAACTTTGTAAATCTTGCCAAAATATCATGTACAAGATCCATATACACATTTTTCACATTATATTAGTCAGATCCCAAGATTACAAGTTATCAGTGGATTGATATGAATGTGAACAGGTGCAGTAGATCAAATACATGCTCTGTGTTGCAGCTCTAATACCAAAGTACCATTTAATATATATTAAAATTTTAAAAAAATAATTAATCTTACTTCCTGGGATGTATAGATTTTTTTTCTACTTTAAATATTTGATTTGCTAAAGTAAAGAAATATTTGGAATTAAGTTTTCTTCAAAGAAAAAACAAGATTTAATCTGTTATGATAATTCCTTCTTTTTTATCTTTCTCTTTTTAAAAAAAACATTGACTCACTGTTCAAGGTTTCCAGCATACTCTTCATGTGCAAAACATTAAAACAAGAGGCACAAGAATTCAGATTTATATATTTATTTTACAGAATATTTTGTCCATTAGGTAGTCATTGAACTAGGTAATTATTTATAGTTTATATAGTGAAAAAGAAAAATTATTGGTGTACATTTTTAAAATAAGCTCTTCTACTCCATATTTCTTTCTTTAATCATTCTAGTAATTAATATTATGGAAAGGCAAGAATTCATAATTTTCCCAATAATATTTATTCCCTGTAATTGATGGCAGTTGATAATGACATATGATTGTGTAGTCACCAACACTCAAGAATCTTTCAAAACAGAGTTTCAACTAATCCTTTTCTATGCAAAGGTTTTTGTTTTAGCAGTACAATTTTCTGTTTTCTTTCTCTCCTAAAAAAGAAATCCAAACACAAATCTCATTTAAAACCTAATTTATAGCTGCACACATGAAAAGAAACTGCTATCAGTTTATTTTTTCTTATCATTATATTTTTTTCATTAAATTCCCAGATAAATCTTTCAATTAATTAATAAAATAAAATATCTAATCAACACTCAAAAAAATATTTTTTTTTCAAATCTCTAACTTTGATAAGACAAAAAACAAAATTCTTTTTTCTTTTACAAAAGCAAAATTATATAAATGATAATTTTAAAAAATTTCTTGATAAATTTTATGTCATTACCACTAATTACATTTTTACAAGATAATAAAAAGACAAACTTAATTTACACTTTTTAATGTTTTGGATAGGTAAAACAAAATAAAATATACATATTTTTTTCTTTGTAATACAAAAAAATAAGTAAATAAATAAAAAAAATTAATATATATACACAAATATTGGAAATTCTTCTAATGTATATTTTATATTTATGAATAAATTATGCATGTCATGTGTGTGTATATAGTAGATCTACTAATATATTTTAATCAGAATCAGTTTGTTTATTTTACAAAGTTTCTAGCTTAGCTCATTAGTATATTAATATTTATAAGATTACCTGATACTAACTTGTGAAGGGGATTGATCATCATCATCCATCACAATAAATAAATAAATTAATTAATTAATTAATAAATGGATGGATGTATTGATAGATAAATAGATGGATGGTGGGGATAAAATAAGAGGATGAGCTGTAGGTAGGTAGATAAGTAATTAGGTGGATATCTAGGTCAGATGATCACTCAATAGGTAGGTTAGATAGTAGATGATACAATTTACAGATAATAAAAGTGATATTAAAAATAAAAGAGGCTATTTATATTAATAACATTGAGCCAGTTTGGAATAGAGATTTGGGCTTGAAAAAAAATTTGATATAAAGTAAAAAATTTAGTTATTTAAAAAATAGGAAGAAGGAGCTGCTAACAATATAAGTGTAAAATTGTTGGATGAATGAGAGAAAAATTGATAAATGAAGCAAAGAAAGAAAGGGATCGATAAAAAAATTAACAGTATTTTCATATAATAAATATGATGTAGCTATAATTGTATAAAAGGGAGTGGCAGTAGCAGAGTTAACATATAGTACTGATATGTTATGTGTTAGTAAAAGGGTATTAGATTATTTAGAAGAAATACAAAGAGAAGTAGGAAGACATGCATTAGATGCAGAAGTGTGGATGGCAAAGGAGGCAATTTAAGGAGAAATGGGATGGTCAAGTTTTGATATGAGAAATGCAAAAATAAAAATATTTGATATATTGCATTTTATGAATAATAAAAAATAGCCAAAATAGTATTTAATTGGGTTGTGAATAAAGGACAGACAACAAGATGGGTGAGAAAGGTAATGTGATATGCAGAAGATTTGGATAGACTTTATATCAGTATACTTATCCAAAAGGTGGGGTGATTGTGTTAGGAGAATTGTTGAGAGTTATAGTGTTAAGGAGTGGGATAGAAGAATAGCGGCATTAGTAAAGTATAGGGAGTTGGAGAGATGGAGAACTAGTATGGAGAGAAAAAAGAGTTTAAATATTTATAGAAGTAAACAGAATATTGGGTGCGAGTTAATTTATGATAATAGGAAAGAAAGTAGTTTACTGTATAAGGCTTGAACAGGATCTTTAGCCACAAGTGAATAAATACATAAATGGAAAAATATGAGTGATTTAGTCTGCAATTTGTGTAAGTAAAGCATAGAAAATATTAGGCATCTATTAACTGAAAGTAAATGCTTCAAAGCAGAAAGGGTAAAAATAATGAAATTGTGGAAGAATAAATATAAACAAAATGATTATACAGAAAGTGGCTTATTGGTTTTTATACAGGATTTGGGAAAAGACATGGAGGATTTAGATATAAAGGCCATGGTGTTGACAAAGTTTATGTTGTGAAAATGGGATGGAGCACAATAGAGAAGAATATGGGAAAACTTAGGAAGGGTAATGGAAAGGGAAGTCAAAGTGGCTAATAGTTTTCTCTGGGCATAGTTGCTGAGAGATTCCTGATTCCATATAAAGAGAAGTCACAGTGCATCACATCAACATCACATCAAAATTTAAAGAGTGAGTATCTAAAAATATAATGTATTACATTCAAATATCAGCCTTTATCATGTGTTTGAAGTGTTTGTATTCAGTCATTTATAGTTGAAATCTGCAAAGCGCATGTGCAACAGCTTAATGCTGTTTAGCTATTACATTAAAATAAATTATAAATTAATGAATGAATAAATTATAAATATTTATTGTTAGTAAAATGAATAATAATAATGTAAAACATAAAAGATATTAAGTTAGAGTTAAGTATTTAAACAGTAATAAGAGTAAAATAAAATAAAAAATAAAAATAGAATATATATGTTTATAGGAGGTTTTAATTAAAAAAATATAGAATGTAAAAAAGGTTAAAAAATATATATTTAAAAGGTAATAAATAGATGATGATTATAAGATGTATATATAGAATTTAAATTATATGTTCATGTATATTTATATTCATATGTTTATATTATGTTGTAGTTCTGAGGAGCAATCAAAACTGTAAACTGTAAAAAGGGGTGGTAAATAAAGAATTGTGTAACAGTATTAAGGTACATGGATGATTTAGTTTTATATGATATTGGTTGGTTGTTGTTGGTAAATATGTAGTTAGATAAGTAGTTATGTAAATAGATACATAGGTAGGTATGTATGCAGATCAATTGCCTAGTTCTATCAGTAGGTCATTTATTAAGTAGGTCAATGGATAAATCAATTATCAGCTCAATTAGAAAGCAGTGTGGCAGGCAAGCAAGAAAGCAGGCTGGTTAGAAGATAGGACAGTCAGTCAGGTGATAATTCAATCAGAAAATAGGTAGGAGATATGTTTAAAACTTTCATTCCAACACACATTCCTGAAACATATGGCAAATCATCTGAAAAAGATAAATAATAGAGTTGAGATGAAAAATGCACTGATGAAAACCAAAACACTTGAAAATATATGCATTACAATATGTTTTATTTTTATTATTTAAATAATATTGACTGTTTAATAATAAATTAGTTAAAATTTAATTCTGAAAATTACAGTAAAACGAAAACTGATAGTGCCATAAGAGATGACATACCTCAGATTAGAATTCCAGATAACAAAAGGCTGGACTCAAATGTATTGATATTTTCTGCTTGTTCATTCATGTCATTTATTTTTTTTTAATGTGAACAGATTGTGATTCTCTTTCTTAAAAAGAGAATGTATAGAGAAAAGCAAGCAATAATAATCTTCTTATTTAGTTATAAAATCTAAAAAAAATGAATAATGAACTTAAAAAATAACAAATAAATAGTATGAGAAACTTAAAGAATAGTTTAGAGACAGTTATTACGACTAAAATGATCAATGGAGCTAAATACAAAAAAAAAAAAAATAACGCTATATATATAATGAAAGAAATAGGTTACGCTTTAGACTCTAATAAAAAGTAAAAAAATTACCATTAAAATATTAATGTAAATATTGTTATTTAATTAGTGATTATTTTTATAGAGGTGTGTATTATAGTATAGATCGTGTGTGGAAGATATGGTAATTTCCAGGTTTATTTTTATATGTCATTGGTCGTTATTAATATAATAGATTAATATTTAGGCGAATGCCATCATCTGAATAGTAAGAACTGTTTTCCTAGATAAAATTATAACAGTTGAAGTATAGCCAAAATTCAATGCCAATAATGATAACCAGCAATCCACAAGGAAGAAATCAATCTAGAAATTGTATGCATAAAAGTTTATATGAAAAATTTCTTTTAGATGTCAAAAACTACACTCGGTAAATATTATAATTTGCAATTCAAAAAAAAAAAAAAAAAATCAATTGAAATCATTAGATCATACTATAAGTTACTTTTATTATATCTTACCGACTTTGAGCTATTATATTATGCTAAAACTTTAATTCACCATGTATTACATAGGATCAATATCTGTTAAGTTAAAGTTATTATTGCCGTTATATTGCGTGGTTTATTTTCGACACAGTAAATTATAAAATTTATTTATTATTCAATTTATTTTTTTTAGAAAATGTCCGCATTAAATATTTTCTAATGAATATTTTTCCTTTATGTCTAAAAATGTAATTTATAAGAGGCTTTTTAATTTTTTTTTTTATCTAAATGTTTTTCAAAATGTTAATACGAGGCATGTATGTTTGTACATACTGTTATATTTAATTTTTAATGTAACTGGAGTTTTTTTTTTACTATTCTTTCTATATAAAAAAGTAATAAATTAAATCTTTCAAAGTTAATGTTGAAATCAAATTAATTTATTTTATATATAATTCTATTTTAAATACTCGGAATGTATTATGATATCATTTATAAAGCTTGACAAAAAAATATCAATAATTACTCTTACCATATTTCTATTTTCAATTGACCACCAAAAGCTCAAAATGAATCAATAACTTATTGTTTTGGAGACTTATTTTACTCAGTTGAACTGGATTCAAAAAACTTTTTTCATTTTATTGGCAGTTGAATATGTTATATTAAAAAGTGATAGGCTAAAAATTAAATAAGTTCAGCTACAGCTTCTCTGATTTTTAAAAATGTTAATCAGTTAATTTGTAAAAGATTAAAAGCGGTAACATATATTTACAAAAAAAAGAAGATAAATATATACACATATGTATATATTTGCTGAAGATATGGTAAAAATTATGGATTAGAGAAATTGGGTTAGTCTCTGCAGAACTTTATTCTATTCGTGAATCAGTAATATTTGAAAATAAAAATAAATATATATCGAACGAGAGAAGTAAATAATATATACATAGTGATAAAAAGATTTTTAAAAAGTCTTCCTTTATCTATATTGTTTCTGCTATTGATCCTAAACACCTTAATAAAATTATAATAATTATACAAAAAAATTGAATCTCTAATAATTAATTAAATGTAATATATAATTAATTATAAAATAGAAAAGTTTGTCTAATTACCTCGGTAATTATGTTAAAAGTTACCATCATAAATATTTGCACTATGCGATTCCCATTCTGTACAACCATGTAAATTTTTAATAATCTGATTAGAGATGGGTTGTTTTTTTTTATATGTCGAAGCGTTGACCGGGAAGCAAACCTGGGCCAGCTGCTTGGAAGGCAGCTATGCTAACAGCTGGCGCGGAAGTCGAAGTTTACTTACTGAATTTTTTTTTTTTAAATTTACTAGCTGCTAAAAAAAAATGTTTTTGATTTTTTAGATTTTTTTTTTTAGTTTTTTAAAATTAAAATGCCAACAGAATTATAATTTTATTATTAAGTTTATTTATTGTACGGTCAATTCTTCAAAAGTCAAATGACGTTTAAGCACCAATTTTATAGCAAGCTTTTCATAACAATTTCATTCAGTTGATTAGGCAGATTTTTCTTTTTTTCTCCTACTTTTTTTAATTGGAGATTGATTCAAAAACGCTTGGCTATGAAGTCAGATGCTTTTTTACACAGAGCTAACTACTCAATGCATTAAATTATAAAAAGCTCCAAAAATTAAAGATTATTAAGTCTGTCATTATGCTCAGAAGAAAAAACTTTCAAAATGAATTCCATCTGAGAGAGAATAAAAAGATTTCATTTCATAATCTTAATAAAATGATATTTTCTCTTGGTATTAGTATGTTTATACAATAATACTTGTAGGAAATTTTCAAAAAATAAATCAAGTTTTTAAGAATTCTATAACTGTCCTTGTCTTGAATCTGTCAGTTATAATTTTACATGTTTTTTTTCATATATCCCAGTGTTTTAATTTATGTATATATTCTTTAAAATTATAATATTTCTAATGCATATAATCCAGTTGCTTTTTTTAAAAAAAAATTTAATATAAATCTCTATTGAAGCCTGTCCATTAAACTATGAGGATAGTCTATCTTAATATATATCTGAGCACTTATACTATATATGTATGTAAAGATGATAGTCTGGACCAACTGATGATTGCTGGATTAGCATGAAATACGTATATTGGTGATTATTTATCTTTTCAGCATATATGTGTTTAGGTGTATCAGTGTTATTAGATAGAGTGGAGAGAGGTGGGTGGTGTGAAAGTCTGTGCTCATATACCCTATATTACATATAAATCTCTATGTAAAACTTCTTTATTTTTTATTTTGTTTTTCAATTTTCTTAAGATTTTTCATTCATATCCCTTTTTTTCCCCTAGGTCTCTTTCTTCATTCAAATTAGGACATTATAATAATCTAATATCTAAATTATTATTATTGTTTTTAAGAGTTGGAAATCTTGTTCCAATTTCTTTAGCACTACTGACTTTATTACCACCTAAATAAATATTTAAAAGCATTCTTACTTCTCTTCTCTATCTATTTTTATTGCATTAACTTTATTTTTTAGTATTTCTTATCTACCAAATTTTCACATCATTCTGTTAAGTTTATTCTCATTGGATGCAATAACTACTTTGTCCTATCAAATTTTATTTTAAAAAAACATTTTTATCTCAACTAGTTTTATCTCTGTCAAATGATTACCCATTAATAAATCATTTAAAAATTATTAAACAAACAAGTTATTTCACTTTTGTTATTCCTACAGTATATATATTTTAACTTTACAAAAGACTTGTGACTCATAAACAATTTTTTTTCAAGATGTTCAATATATTTTTATTCTTTTTTTTTTGTCATTATCATCATCATAATTTTCAGTTTCAGCCATTATTAATCCACTGCAGGATGAAGGTCTGTCTATACAAGTTTGATCCATCTTCTTCGATTTCTAGCCTCTCTTCTCCACGTCAAAGCCCATTTTCTTATTTCATTCATCTATCTCACATGTGGTCTCTTTTTAGGTATTTTGCAATCTCTTGAAATCCAGCTTAAAGTTTCAACAGTCCATCTACTATCATCTCTTTTAGCCAGCTCAATTACACTTTAATCTCTTAATTCTTTTGATGATGTCAGTAATATGTTTGTCCTCTCACCCAATCTAATCTTGTTACTCCTAACATGTATCCATACTTTTTGAGTGATCTGTAGTCTCTGCATTGCTCTTTTGCTAAGTGTCCAAGTCTCAGATCTATAATAAACAATTGGAAAAATACATTTATTAAAAATCTTTCTTTTCAAACAATACTATATTTCCTTTTAATATTAAATTATTTCTTCCAAAAGCCCCCCAACCAAGTTTAATTTTACAATTAATTTTATCCATTATGTTGCCATCTGACCAATGTATTTGTAGTTGTTAATTTCTTTTAAACTAACATTATCAGTCTTTATTTTCTTCTTTTGAAAAAATTCATTGAACATTACTTTTAGTCTTCTCAACATTTATCTTTAATCCTACTTTTTTAATTTCATCTGGTAACTCTTGCAACATTTCATGAAACTCTAAAACATTGTTTACAAAAACAACTACATCGTCTTTAAAATCTAGATAACTTAAATAATTCCTATTTATTTTTACTCTCTTAGCTTCCCATTTTAATCTCCAAAATAATTCTTGCAAAACTACTGTAAAAAAGTTTTGGAGACATAGAATTACCCTATCATACACTCCTCTTATCTTTAAAATATTTTTATATAATTGTTACTGTTACATTTTTATAAATATTTTTGAGAATATGACAGTATCTTGGGTCTATATCATGATGTTCCAATGCTTTAATCACTAAAGAAATGTTTACAAAATCAACTGCTTTTTTTTATAATGAAGAAATTCAAAGCATCATAGCAACTCAAATTCATTAGTTCTTTCTATAATTTCTTTCAATACTTGGATATGATCCACTGTACTAAAATCTCTTTTAAATTCAGCTTGTCCTTATGGCTGCTTAAAATTCAAAGTTTGCTCTAAACGAATTGTAATTATTTTGGTAAAAAAATTTATACAGAGCTGAGAAAAGATTGATAGATCTGTAATTTCTGATATCTTCTTTATTACCTTTTTAAAATATTAATATTAATACTGCAATCTTCCAATCATCTGGTATAGTTTTATTATTTAGTCATTTGCTATATAACTTTGGAAAAAATGTCCCATTTAGCCACCTGCTTCTTTTGAGACATGGATTATAATTTCATCATTACCTGGATCTTCTCCCATCTTCAAAAATTTAATTGTATGTCTCAGTTCTTCATTTAAAATCCTGGGATATTCAGAAGATGTAGTAGTTGTAGGAGGAACTTTTCCTTTTTTTATTGCTATATAATTCTTGATAAGACTACATTACACATATCTTATTTTGTAGTAATAGTTCTATATTTTTTTGCAAAAATAAGTTTCCTACCAATACCAAAATGTTATTTCACATTCTTGAGACTTTTATTCTCTTCTACAACCTTCTTTGCTAGTTCACAATTATCCTTTTTACATCATTATCAACTCTTATTCACACAATTTTATCAAATTTGAGTTATTCAATCTTTCTTAATGCATGCATTATTTTTGAATGGTTTCACATTCCTTTTTTTCATAAATTGTCTTGTTTCAGTAGAAATTTTACTAATCAATTGCTGTTTTTTTTTTGTATTAGCTATCTATGTTGTAGTTTTTAAAAGTGTATCAGTTATCTTTCCATTAATTTTATTCAAATTTGAATCATGTTCAAAATTTGTTAATATTTGAAATATGATTTGCAAGTTCTAATTTAAATTCATTGGAATATTTCTGAAGATTAGTAATATCAACTATCAATATTGTTTTTCTTAATAATGGTTGTCTTTCTAGTTTTGCATTAACATTACCTTATATACTGACACCATTAATAAAAGGGAGTTTAGCACTTCTCTATATAAAAATGGTGTTTATAGTCCCTCCCTCCTCATTAGAATGCAAATCTCCCTGCATATATTCATTCCAATCCCTCTAATTTTTAAATTCAATGTTATTTATAGAGTGCAATTCCCCCTGCATCACTCTGTTATGATTATGGTACCTGCCTGTATCAAAAATACTTAGCATTAATAAATCTTTCTTTTCATAATTTTAATCTGTTTGTTGTTAAATGTCATAACGTTTACATTTCATTACATTATCAAAGCTTTACCGATTTTAGTATTTAGGATTACATTTTATACTTTCAAATCAGTCATTACTTTTTTATTGCACCAGGTTCACTCCGCAGAAAGACTTACTTACACGTATGTATGTTTTGGCTGGTTTTCAACCTTCTTTTCATAATACATTTATAATCTTATTTGATTATAAATGTTACGTGAATGAACCGGCACGTTCGAGCAAAATGGTAGATATTATTGATAGCTTTAGCTATCAACAATGGCCCACCTCGGCTGCTAGATTCAAACCCCTACTATCCAAACACTTTATTTGTTTCGAAGTAAACTCCGGGTACCAGTTATCTATTCAGAAGAATAAACAACATATTTGGTCAGTAGGCTCATAATCCAGCACTCGAAACAATTCCCTTAACTAGCTCAGTCTAATTTTAATCAATAATAAAATATTGGTAAGAAGAGATTGATAAAAAGAATTGACCGACAGATAAAGTTTAAATTTAAAGACAATTTATTAACTAACATTAATTTACTAAATTTAAACATCTTTATAATTTTTTTAACTAATATAACACACACACATTTTAAATTAACACATTATAATATATATCTTATGAAAAGCATAAATAATCTTTGACATTTAAATTATCTAACATTCACAAGCATGCACATCAATAGTTCATTTTATGCATGCTTATAAAGTTCATATAATTAGACTCTTGGAGGATTCACACGAATTAATGCAATGCAATGGCTATTACACTACAAATGAAATAAGCAAATGTTTTACCTAGGATTTTGAATGTAGATGTAGAATTTTGTTCTCTTTGTTGGCTGCTTTCAGTGAGAATACTTCCATTATGAATGCTTTCAGCCAGCTAGGACGTTTCCTTGATGAGTTTCATTACTCTTCATGATCATTATTATTGAAGACAATTAGATATTGACGGAGATTTCCAAGTTGTTAAGCTGACATTATTTCACGGGCAGATCTTGCTGTTTCCATCGGACATCAGCTTGTGGAAAAACGCGAGTTCCCAAAAGCTGCTCAACACTGCATTTTTTTGTTTCTAGATACAATTAACTTAACTGATTGAAATTAACTGACTCAATTGATTTGTGAACTGAACTGGCTGATTATCCAATAAAATTTTACTATTTATACCTGCGACATGTTGTCCTTGTAATATCCTCTGGCAAATATCTGTTGTCGAAATTCTTTAGCAATTAATCCTTTGACAACGTGTTTTGGAAGATTGCTTAATTAGTAATAGCCATGCAAAATGTATTGTTTTATATTTTAATTAATATCTAATCCTTTGGAGACAAGTTTTTTAATCCTGTAGTTTTATATTTTAATTAATAGCCATTGCCATGTTTTTAATGATAATCTTTTTTTATTTCGCATACATTTTTTATTTATTTACAATCGCACATATATATTTTAATACAATTTACTATTTAGTTTTTTAAGATGACTTTTCCTTTACTTAAACTCGAATGAAAAGAGATTTATATTTTTCTTAAACTTTAAATTATATTTCAAATAATAATATTAGACTCTACTTCCTTTTTTATAAAACCTTTAGTTTAACTTTTCTAACTAGAATTCCTCTCCCCTCTTTTAATTAATCAATTTTAACTTTTATTTCAAAAACTACTGATAGAAAACTATTTGACTCCTATTCTTATCGAAAACAAACTGTAACAACCTCTTCAACATCTAATTTTACATTTTTCTTTTATGAAAGATTATTTTAATATTTTTTTTTAGATAAAATTATATGTGCCAATATCAATATTGGTACATTACACCCCCCTCTGTTTTAGAGTAAAATGCGTCATTTTTGACCATTTTATCTCTTGCAACTTTAATTCTTGATTCTAAATATCCATTTATTTTCTAAGTTTGCTTTTCATAATGCTTTCACCTTACATACCAAGAGCAATCTGTTTTGACTATCCTTTCCCTCTATCTATGCCGAATACATTGTTCACAATGATCTAAATCATGGATAATGACCACCGGGACAAACTAATTTTGTGGCACAGGGGTCTTTTGGAAATGACACGGAAGCAGATTTGCTGACTTAAACCGACTTACACATGTATAAAATCGAAGCTTCATTTGCCGGGTTTCTACCAGACTTGGAAAAAGAAAGGGTCGCTGTGAAATAGCAGGAATTTTCAACTGTCCATTTTCGACTTACGCTTTGGAAAGAGGAATGATCCCTGATAAGTCCATTACGGGTACTAAAATTTATCCAGTCAGCAGCTTTAAACTTATCCTTAACTAAACTGATTTCTATACTACCCTCATTCCCTTTTGCTATAGATAAATTCATACACATGTGTATACATGCAGCACAATTCTACACCTACTAATATTCTAAATATCGAGTTATTACTGGACTTGCTTACAGGGAATCTATAATAAATAAATCCCTTCTTGCATGCATCATGAGGTGCAGCAGTGCCAAGAAAATAACCTAAAAGGATATCTGGATAAATACATTTCAGATATGCATCATGAGGTCTAGTATTTACCCAAATATTACCAGTGTATGTGCACGTATATACACATGTATACTTATACACACTTAATACACTTAGATTGACTTTATATTTTTTTATTATTAATCTTACAACTTTATTTTAAATTCATATGAACATTACTTTAACATTTGTATTAATCTAATCTCACAATATTATTCTAAACTACCATGGACATCAGTTTTCATATTTATTTATATTAATCTAGGAATGATATTTTAAATCATTTACTTAACTTTTTATTAATGTGCGTGCATTCAGAAAACTATTTTATTTTATTGCTCTTTATTATTATACTGACATTTGATTTGACTTAATTACTTTAAACCATTTATTTACTTTCTTTTAATAATGTGCGTATATTCAAAAAACTATTTATTTAACTTGATTTTATCAATTTTATTTTAACTATTTGACCTACTTATTTATTTATGAACCCTTTTCTTAATTAATATGTGCGTTGAGAAAAAAAACAAAATCTTTTATTTTACGAAGCCTCCATTATTATTATTACTTAAACAAATTCTGATTTTAACTTTCCTTTTAATTTCTCATTATTCATTTATTTCTAATTTATTATTTTAGTTTTAAATAGAAGTTTCAGATTCAAATTTATCAAATTATTGACGTTAGAATAATCATATTCGTGTTCGTTATTCATTTCCGGTCTTTTTTGTTTATTTCCCTTTACTATTCTGCCTGTTTACCAACTTTTAAACTATGTCAGGCAGTTCCTTCTTTCTTTCTCCTAACTCACTAACATAAATTATACTCCATATTCTCACTTCTATCTCTCAATTAAAATCTATTTTATCTCTTTCTCTTTCCATTTTATTTTCTGCCTTGTAAATTAGAAAACCTTTAAGCTTCACAGACCTCCATATTTTTCCTAACCGTGAATATTTTTTTTTATTCTTTCTCTTCATTTTAAATCTCTGTCTAAAATGAATATGAACGTTTACTTTCACCTTCTTATTTTTATTTTCTATCTTGATTAATTTTATTTCCAAACTACTATGTTTAACGCTATCTTCTACTTTTTGATCTACATAGGTTTCTACTTTCTCTGTAGCAACGCTATCTGATTCTAATTTAATTTCTATTTCCAAACTACTATATTTACAATTATCTGACTCTACTATCTCTTTCATGACCTCAACTTCCTCATTTTCTTTGACAAAATCTACTTCTACGATCTCTTGATTTTTCTCTACCTTTCCTCTAATTTCACATCTTCTTTCCCTTACTTCTGCTCTGAGTTCTTTAATTTCTGTTTTAAGTTCTAGCTGACCTTGTTTAAATTTCTGACACAATTCTTCTTTAAACTCTTGCATCATATTCATCATCATTTTCATCATCATTCATGTCTCAGATACTTCTTCTTTCTCTTTTTCCACTAACTGTAGATTTTTAAAATATATCGGGTTTTCTACCAGCTCCATTTCTTTATTCATAGTTATGCTATTAACTTATTCTTTTGCATTGATAAATCAAAAATTATTATTGTTTAATTATTTTTCTTACTAAGACAGAAACCCATGCTGACTCCACCCCTTTTTATCCTTTTCTCTACTCATTCTTAATGCTTTAACTCTGCCCATAATACCCAATTGTCTCTGATTTGATATAATGATTTATTTTAAATAACGTAAAGAGCATAAATCTCTTTTCATTTAAAGAAAAAAAAGTTTTCGGTCAATTCTTTTTTTAAAATTAAAACACTTTTACATACGTAATTTTGCTTTTGTATAAAAATTTTCAAACAAGAAACAAAGTAATTAATTACTATTGTTTCTTAGGTCCAGCCCCAAACATTGGAAAAGCCATTTATGTACCGGGTTTGCTTCACAGAAAGACTTACTTGCACGTATGTATGTTTCAGCTGGTTTCCAACCTTCTTTTCATAATACATTTATAATCTTATTTCATTATAAATGTTACACGAGCGAACCGGCATGTTCGAGCAAAATGGGAGATATTATTAATAGCTTTAACTATCAACAATGGCCCACCTTGTCTGCTAGATTAAAACCTCTACTATCCAAACACTTTATTTGTTTCGGAGTAAACTCCGGGCACCAGTTATCTATTCAGAAGAATAAACAACGTATTTGGTTGTAGGCTCATAATTCAGTGCTCGAAACAATTCCCTTAATTAGCTCAGTCTAATTTTAATCAATAATAAAATATTGGTAAGAAGAGATTGATAAAAAGAATTGACCGACAGATAAAGTTTAAATTTAAAGACAATTTATTAACTAACATTAATTTACTAAATTTAAACATCTTTATAATTTTTTTAACTAATATAACACACATTTTAAATTAACACATTATAATATATATCTTATGAAAAGCATAAATAATCTTTGACATTTAAATTATCTAACATTCACAAACATGCACATCAATAGTTCATTTTATGCATGCTTATAAAGTTCATATAATTAGACTCTTGGAGGATTCGCATGAATTAATGCAATGCAATGGCTATTACAGTACAAATGAAATAAGCAAATGTTTTACCTAGGATTTTGAATGTAGATGTAGAATTTTGTTCTCTTTGGTGGCTGCTTTCAGTGAGAATATTTCCATTACGAATGCTTCCAGTCAGCTGGGATGTTTCCTTGATGAGTTTCATTATTCTTCATGATCATTATTATTGAAGACAATTAGATATTGACAGAGATTTCCAAGTTGTTAAGCTGACATTATTTCATGGGCAGATCTTGCTGATCCATCGGACATCAGGCTGTGGAGAAACGCGAGTTCCCAAAAGCTGCTCAACACTGCATTTTTTTGTTTCTAGATACAATTAACTTAACTGATTGAAATTAACTGACTCAATTGATTTGTGAACTGAACTGGCTGATTATCCAATAAAATTTTACTATTTATACCTGCGACATGTTGTCCTTGTAATATCCTCCGGCAAATATCTGTTGTCGAAATTCTTTAGCAATTAATCCTTTGACAACGTGTTTTGGAAGATTGCTTAATTAGTAATAGCCATGCAAAATGTATTGTTTTATATTTTAATTAATATCTAATCCTTTGGAGACAAGCTTTTTAATCCTGTAGTTTTATATTTTAATTAATAGCCATTGCTGTGTTTTTAATGATAATCTTTTATTTCACATACATTTTTTATTTATTTACAATCGCACATATATACGCACATATATATTTTAATATAATTTACTATTTAATTTTTTTAAGATGACTTTTCCTTTACTTAAACTCGAATGAAAAGAGATTTATATTTTTCTTAAACTTTAAATTATATTTCAAATATAATATTAGACTCTACTTCCTTTTTTATAAAACCTTTAGTTTAACTTTTCTAACTAGGATTCCCCTCCCCTCTTTTAATTAATCAATTTTAACTTTTATTTCAAAAACTACTGATAGAAAACTATTTGACTCTTATTCTTTTCAAAAACAAACTGTAACAACCTCTTCAACATCTAATTTTACGTTTTTCTTTTATGAAAGATTTTTTAATAATTTTTTTTAGATAAAATTATATGTGCCAACATTAATATTGGTACATTATGAAACAAGACAAAAGATGCTTGATATCTTATTAATATTATAAAAAAATGAGGAATTATCTCCAGTTTAATGTCTTTCCTAATTGCTGTCATATCAAAATTAACAAATCTATTTTTCAACAAGATAGAATTACCATCACACTTAAAACTACCCTATTAAAATTTATTATAAAAAAATTTTCCAATGGATACAAAGCTGATAATAAAGAAAAGGCTGTATGGCTTGATACTTTTCTATCCCTACCTCTATTGTCACAAAGTGCAATAACATTGCTTCCAGTTTAAAAAAGAAATTTTCTAAAAAATTCAATTTTCTGGCCTGTAAATAAAAGTGTGCTTGTTTTAATGCTAATATCACCACCCCCCAAACCTGGGTCAGCCTCTCAAACATCAAACTTCCTGACAACACATCACAAATTTTAAACTACAGTTTCAGATTTGTCAGAGGTGACAGCATTCTCCTGAAATGGAAATTATAGTCAATGATGAGTCCAAATTTAAAAACGACTCTAAAAAAAAGAAAGGTTTATTGAAAAGGCATTGAATGTTTTAGAACACCTCCCCATCACATAATGTTGATTGCACTAGGCAGTTTATTACCCAGAAAAATCTAGTCTATCTTAATGAAGACAAAGGTCACTGGCTAGTTCTGTAAACCATTAAGGGTTTGACTGTAATATCAATCACCAACCCACTGTGCTAACATTTCTCTGAAATTCAGAATTACAATTTGAAGGTGACAAAGTATCATTTTGTATGCTCTATTTTAAGAAAACACTGTGACAAATACTTTCTAGAAATGATTGCTTTAGAACACACTCTTCAGTTGCTGTAATTTCTTGAATTTCACAAACATTAAATTACATAAGTATAATCATCCACTCAGCCTTCTCCTTAATTTTGAAAGCTCCTATTATTACCATGCTACCACTTCATGGCTAATTGACACTCTTGGGTTTGGTGCATATAATTTGAAATCTTCATGTGATTTCATTGAAAAAATCCATAATGTTGCAGTTAATCAATGCTGTAAATTTGCTTCTCTTGATGTCAAAGAACTATATGGCTGTTTCTCATTCACAATCCATTAACATCATAGAAATATTATTGCAGCAAATGAATTAGAACATTTACAAAAAAAACTTCATCACCAAAACTGTGAATTGAATCAATTTTGAAAACATCATCTCTATCAATCACAAAACTTAAAAAATGAATTACAGCTAATCTATGGGACTTTCGTTCAGTGAAGTAGTGGGTAGCCTCTATATTTTCAAGTTTGAATGCTCAAATTTGCACATCATTCCAACATCTGCTTATATTTTAGGTATGTTCATAACACCTTTATATATGCTAATGAAGAAACTATTCACTAACTACACACCACATCATCTACCTATCTCACATGAACAATCAAGCCTGAAGATGAAAACCTTCATAATTTAATTTTTTTTAACCTGAATATTTCAAGTCAGCTCAACTTCTTTGGACTAAAAATTGATTTTAAACCTTTCAGTGTAAGATGAATTAACCAACACTCTCTGCACCTAAATCTGCAGGCCTAAAAATTTTCTTCATAGAAACTTAAGCTTTGAAAATTTGAGACTGATATAAAAAAAATATCATGACCTTATCAACATTAGATACAATCACTAACACAATGACATGGCCATTTCTAATTTTTACAGAAATCTCTTATCCTACACCAACTTCCCTTATAATAAAAAAAATAATCTAGTCTTCCCTATATTTCAAAGATCATAACTAAGTTTAAAAGCATTTGTTTTGATAAATATAATATTTTTTTCCATTTACCCCCATCGCTTAACAAACTTTTAAATAATTCTAAGGATAAGATCCCCCAAGAGGCTTCACATCAAATCATTTATAAGATCAATGCTCTGATCTTATCTATTTCAAAGCATACTATGGGGAAACCTGTGCCAATTTTATGACCGTACTTGTTCAACAGTTATATGTACAAATACACTAAGAAGGACATGAACTACTCTCTTTTTCTTGACCATGAGCTAACACCTGACCATAGATTTAATTTTATATTTTGTTTAATTGGGGATAATAATGATTCCCATCTCATCATAATTTAGCCCTAATGTGGTGTACTGTTACAAATGGATACCCAGTTGTGGAACATTGTAACCTCAGATTCATCCCCTTGTGTTTCACCCGTTTCTCTGTACTATTCAAATGGCTACCCAATTGTGGGTCATTTTAACCACAGATTGTCCACCTTATGGTTTACTCCTGTTTCTCTGTACCATTGCAATATATATATACTGAACCAGGTCCATTCAAATAGAAATTGTTTCATTGGGTTTTAACCCTTTTTGTAACATAACTTTAATTTTTATATTTTTATATTATAAATATTATATGAACAGACTGGCTCTTCAAGTAGAGGGGAGAATGCCATTGATAGCAGAGCTACCATTGATACCCATGGTCATATCAAGCTACGCAAAGCATAACCTGATCACATTTCCAGACTGTGGCCCACCTCAACTGCTAGATTCAAGCCCCTACCATCCAAAGCATTTTATTTGTATTAGAAGTAAACCTCAGGTGCCAGCTAATTACCAAAAGTAACTAACATACCTGGATGGTAGGCTCATAATCTAGTGCTCGAAATATCCCATGACTAGCTCAATTGAAAATGTAGTATAATAAATTGCCTTAATTAGTGATATTAGTAAAAGAATTGACCAACAAAATACTAACTTCCAAAAAATAATTTATTTTAAACTTTAAATTACTTTAATGCCAATTTATTATCCCTTCCCTACATAAAGCAATAGTTATATATCAGACACACATATTATAAATTAACATACAATAGTAAATAAACATAAACCTTGAACATTATATATCATGCATACACATTTTATCATATGAGCTACTTATTTGTATAATTTGGAAAAGTTCTGGGAATGTTTGCTGCTCACACTAACTGCACATAAATAGTTTTTTTATGCTATATATAGAGTTCATTTATTACACTGACTCTGGAGGCTTCAAAGATTGCAATGGCTACAAATACTAATGACACAATGGGAATAAAGAATAATTAATATTACCTATAGGTTTTCAGATATGTGATTCTGGATAGATAGCTGCTCCTTCCTCCTGAGTGATGCATGTTGTGCCAACTGGTTGGATTCTAGATTTAAAGATAAATGTGGTTCCTTGCTGAATTTCAGTCTGGCAGACAAATGTTTAAACAGCTCAGGTTGCTAGATATTCATGGCAGCTAACTGGAGACTTTCAGAAATGCTAAGGTGGTCAGAGACTGGAGTACAGCAGATACTTCTTATTAGTAATGCATGTTTTTTTGGCATTCTCAAAATAAAATTTATTTATACTGATTGGAATAACACTGCTGAAAAATTATCTGATCTCTGATGATGAGCTACTCTTATTGTTCAGCTTGATTAGCATTCTTTTTGATTAATTAAATTACCAATTATCTGTTCAAATTCCTTATTAGATTAATTTTCCTAGGATAAGATATACTTTTTAATTATTCCCATTGTTTATTTGTAGCCATCTTTGAATTTAACTTGACTTTATGTTACAAACTTTATTTTTTTTATTATACATTTTTTTAAATTCAGTCTTACTTTTATACACACATATATACACATTTAAATGTATCTTTAAAATCAAAACATGCATTTTCCTATTTTCTTTTAAATAAATAGAAAGAGAGAGATATCATTTTTAAATTTTTTTTATTTAGTTAAATTTCTCCCCCCCCCTCCTTTAATTACTCTTTAATTATAAACTTATGAATGATGCCGCCACGTTTAATCCCCCCCCCCCCAGGTTAACTGTATTTTCTTTTAACAAGTCTTTAACTTTTATAAATTATTTCTTAATAACTAATTCTGCAGTATTTTTGTTTTGTTTTTTAAAACAAAAATCTTTAAACAACTTATCATTTAATTTTTTTTTTAAAAAAATTAAAAAACATATGAAGCTTTTTAACGATAGAGATTTTGAATTCTTTCTCTTTCAGCATTTATAAAAACAAAGCTTGTTTTGGAGCTATTGGTAAGCTCCATCTAGTAATATATATATATGTATATAGTAACAGAAAAATCCACCCAGATTGTAACAGGCAGAATTAATGATGTAACACAAAACTGTTACTGTATAATCCAATCTCAGCCAGGGTGCACCACTAAAACCCAGCACAGCAGTACATGAAAATACATTAAATTACTTAAAATAAATTGTGTGACTATATAATTAATTATCATTTTTTACTAATGACTGTATCTTATAAACTAACTTTCAAAACCCTAATTTACAAATTTTATTTACATGAGACCTTATGGTAACCATGAGCAAGATGGTATGATTTATAAAACCACTAAAGATTATGCTTCCAGTATTAATTGTATGATCCATTACATCAATACCAACTATCACATAGTGAATATAGGTCATTTAACAAAACAGTAAAAGCCTCATAACATGATTGGCTGTAGCTCAGATATACTCAGGATTTTAGTACAGAAATGCCATGTAGAGTATTTGCTTTGCAATAAAAGGTAAACATGCAAACTTTAGATTCTTTCATCATTAATTTAAATTTCTAATCAAATCAATAGCAATGAGACTCTTATTGTAATAGGTAAATCATAAATTATAATATTAGAAAATAGGTTAGTTCCATTATAATATTGGCTAGCAAACTTATTTATTAATTTAGGTCCTAATGTCACAAACATCAATACAAGTAACAAATTCTGGATTATATCCTAGAATTAATAAAGCAAAGTGGAGGTGATGTATTAGATAAATGGGATTTTATTATACCCTGTACATCACTAACTACCCAAGAACAAAAGCATTAAGGTATTCTCTCACCATTTCAATAAATCTTGCATGCATTACCAAGGACAATATATGCTCTAATATATAATCTATTTAATATGTTGGATTTTTTTGTTTTTTTTTATGTATGACAAATAGCAACAATATAATCAGATTAAATTACAAAATCAATATTTATTTACAACTCCATCAATACTAAATAAATAATTAATTAATACAATGTTCACAAAAATTAGATAAATAAATAAAATAAAAGACCATTACATGTACTTGTTTTTATACTTGGATAATGTACTTGAATCAGATAAATAAATAAATTAAATTAAGAACCATCACATGTACTTGTTTTATACTTGGATCATGTACATGAATTCCAAATAAACACAATATAAGATTTTCTCACAAATGGACTTCATTTCAACCCCTTATAGGAAAGAAGATGGGTTCCAACACCTAGTCAATAACTTCTCCAATATGTCAAAATCAGAACCAATGCACCTATACCCCAGATTTTTATTATTATTATTATTATTATTATTATTATTATTATTATTATTATTATTATTATTATTATTATTATTATTATTATTATTATTATTATTATTATTATTATTATTATTATTATTATTATTATTATTATTATTATTATTATTATTATTATTATTATTATTATTATTATTATTATTATTATTATTATTATTATTATTATTATAATAATAATAATAATAATAACAACAACAACAACAACAACAATTGGTGTTGATAAACCTGTGAAAGTTGGTCATAATGAAATAATAAATCAAAGAGGGGATTTGAACCTAACTCAGCTGGGAATATCATATAACTAACCTAAAAGAAATTATGAAAATAATTTATTTGAATATCCTTTTATGACTGATAATTGAACATGTGAGATCAACTTAAAGACAAAAGAAACAATGTAAACACCATAATATATGGAGACTGCTCAAACATACATTTTTTCAACAAAAAGCAATGATATCCCTACGGAATACATCAACATAAAGGAATAACAAAGCAGTAAGTGCCCCATGGGTTTTCTAATCATCAACAGAGCAACAAACATAAACACAAAATGTTCTGCAGATTAACCACCAGTGCAGAAATGACTATAAAGAATATAAAAAAATGGCAAATAATTATTTTGCAGATTAGGCCACCAGTACAGAATAATATAAAAAATATAAAAAATGGCAATGATAATTCTGTGGATTAAACCACCAGCACAGAATAATACCTATAACATAAAATAGTGTTGACATATATTTTTCAAATAAAAGAGACATACAATTATCCTCATCAATAAATCTTCTAAATTAAGAGGCACATGCAGGTGCAGTCTTACTAATGTGAATTAAGACATAAATTGAAATAAAGACTTTATTTATAGGAAACAACTGAGATAATGACTAACTCTGCCAAAAGCATGGGCAATCATGTTTTCATGATACTACAAATTTCTTATCTCAGCACTTCTCCCAACCATTTTATACTTATAGTTATCAGCCTCTAAGTCTTAGAACTGAGCCAGACATAATTTTATATTTGTCAATATCTAAGTTTGAAAAGTGAGCTAGGCATAGGCTTATAATTGTCAGTCTCTAACTCTCAAAAGTAAGCCAGGCATATTTTTTATATTTCTCAGCCTCTAAGTCTCAATTCTTACATTGTATTGTGCATTAGCCTCTAAGTCTTATAGTGGAGTAAGACTTTAGCTAAATATATTGGTGTTCATTTATACATATTGTGGATATTATATTTGTGCTTTATATAGCTCTCATGTTCATGTTGCATGGTACACTCATTATCAATAGATTTCTTTCTTCATCTCAGATTATTGATGAATGATCAGGTGTAATAAATAATTTTAATTGAATTTATAAAAATAATTATATATACATCAAAAATAATGGAATTATAAAATATTATCTAGATGAAACATGACATATTGTTTGTTATATTTGTACCAGCTTGTAAGTCCATTTTTATGGAACTGTGGCTAAGCATGACATTATTTTAAGATTTTAAAAAAATTATAGTAGAAATAAAATCAAGCAAGGTTTATGCCAATTATTTTATTCCTAAATGGAGGAGGGATAAATGTAACCTTTATGATAGAGTTTACCTGTATAAAAGTCATGCATAAAATAAATTAGGAAGAAATTTAAAATAATAATAATTGTAAAAATTAAAAATGTATTATACATCTTTGTTGCAAATAAAATTAACTATAAATAATGCCAAGTTGCTATGAAAACCAATTGGAAACAAAAAATAAAAACTTTGATTATCTGCTTTTAAACAAAAGAGAAGGAATCACTGCCTTCTTAGTTGTACTACTACAAGATAGAAGTCAAAAACAATTTAATGATTATTTAAATACAGAGTAGTTTCAAGAGTAAAATCTTCAGAGTGCCTCAGCCTCTGAAATTTCCTATAGTGTAGCTTATTATTGAACTGTAAATAAAAGAAAGCCTTAAAAATTAACTTGATTCTACCAGTTTATTAATTGCTTGTAACCACTAAAAGTATGTGACAATTGTTATAAGAAACATCATCCTCCTCTATCTAGATACTTTTCTATGACTGGATTTATAAATTTCTGTAACTTCGATATCCTCAGTCATAAGAAACACCTCATGGAAATTAATTATGATTGAAACAAGTGACAAGAAATTAAAATATTAAAAATTGCTTTGCTTACTGGTGTTTAAAATATTAGAATTATTATGGCTATATGTCTATACTCAAAAGTTAAAGAAATTTGAGCTCACTGGGACAAATAGATATAACTGAATAATGAAATAAAAACTTTTTTAATGAATTGTTGGAATAAACAAAGATTTTTCCTATCAAGCCACTTTCCATACAAATGTTTAGATATAACTATGATTTGTTATGTTATTCTCATTTTTTTCTTTGATTAAAATTATTATTGTTATTAATAATTTTGTTCATTGCTTATTTCTCATTGAATTCTAAGTGAGTTATTTTATTTTTTAATAATATTATTAATATAGAGAGGATTAATGGTCAGAGAAACATGACTAGATCTGCATAAAGGCTTATCTTTTATGGGCCCCTAATCTGGTTAATATCTGTTACTATTATAAATTAATATAAAATGAAAATAAAAGTTGTATAATCATTTCACCATGTAGCAGTCATTTCACCCTTAGACTAATTTAATTCGCGAATATCATGAATATCATACACTTATTATTATATATTTATTACCAATTAACATTTTATTGTTAAAAAAACAATTATCGTTATAATATATATACTTTAAAAAAATATATAGGACAATGAGAGTCGCATGCGGTTTTTCACAAATTGTTAAGACACATACCATATTATTATTATTTATGTATACAAAAATAAATACATATAATCGATTTTATTTAACTTAATTAATATGATAATATATATATATTATAACGATCGAAATGAAAGTGAAGATCGAATCTAACCGCAAACTACGATATCTGCTCTACAGAGCGCCATCTAGGCATTTAAACCTAGAAAAATTTATAGAGTAGGCAGATACGCGCTGTTAAGATTCCACTTTATTTAAATATTCAGATCGTTAGCCCAAGTCACTAGCTCAGTGGAGTAACAGAGATAATAAAATATAAATTTTATATCTTAAATATAAAAGAATAAAAGCCACTGCCAGAAATTAACACATAAAAATATTTATTTACACACATATAAAATCATTCTAATTTGAGGAATAAGTTTAACATTTTAGATTTTTCTATTAATCTTTAGTTTTACATTTAAGTAAATTACAACCATGAGTTTAATATTTATTTAGGGAGTTGAGTATGAATAGACTACATAGCTCTGCATTTGAAAAGAAAATATTCTTCCCTGATTTAACCTTAGGCAACAAATTTTGCAATCAAACCAGCGCCAATCCATCTGATACATTTATGTATTCAATGTAGCATGAAAATATGACAACACAAAATACTATACTGTCAGGAAGGTACATCTGATCAGTAAGTAGAATTAGAGAAGACATTGTCTCTCCACCAACAGGAATGTCACATCTGTTGGCGAGTAGAACAATAAACATAAAACTCCATAGGAATGGACTGTGGTCCTTTGCCATCTTACAAACCCATCCATAGGCAAACAGAAGGTGTGTGGCATATGTATATAATCCTGCCCATAGCAGATCTCATACTACATCTACAATTACACAAATATATCCAATCCATTGAACCAATTCAACTCTGAAATGAATAACCTAAGATTACCCTCCCTTAATATAACTTTACAAAACTATATAGCCATTCATGCCCGACTTAAATTTAACATTTAAATATGTTCACACAGATTATTTTTATAAATTTGTTTTTAAAATGTTGAGTATAGATCGGCTGCACAGATTCCACGGTCAAAAACATCCAAATTAAACACAATCGATCAAAATAAAAAATCATCGATAACGTCAATTGCAAAAGGGAATACACAAGGCCCCATGGCATTTATCGTAAGATGCCCGCATTAACATCATTGACCTATATGTCCTAATCAACTGTGAAAAACCACAACATAATCAACCGCTAACAAATCTATGCAACGTCTATACCCAACTTAAACGTAATGCATTTAATAACTTCTACAATAAATATTATTACAAATAAAATTAATAAAATGGAAATGATTTTAGCAAAACTTAACTATATAAATTTAAACAATCAATTATTAATTTGAAAATCAAATAAAAGTTCATTTTAAAATTTAAATTAGCTGAATCTTTAATAAAAACAATGACGAAAGTTCTTAATTACTTTTTTGTGTTGTTAATTTGTAAAGTTCATAGCTCACGGTAGAAGAGTCGAGGTTTCTGCTTTTAATTCCCACGACGCCTCCATTGGAAGATAATGTTCTGGAGATGGCAATAGCTGCTTCAAGGTATCACAGTCTTTTCATTTTTTTTTTAAATAGAGAGTGTGGTATGTGCGTCCTACCACAACTCTCAAACACACAACGCTGGAACTGGAACTCCCAAAAAAAACTGTATTTCCCTTTTTATATTATCCACACGGATTCAATCAACAAAACGTCACTAATCCATCACTTTCGTTAGGGTCCGAGCCAAGGCTTAGTGCTTCCATTGGTCAAGCTAATTTCTCTTTATTTTCTTATCTATCTTTCATCAGATCATTTTAATTATACAAGAGCCCAAGGCTAACTTGCTTTTCAAACAATTTATAAACAATCATTTCCATTTACAGATTACAAGAATTAATTAATACCTGTTTTTATTTTTAAATCTTGTACTTTTTTTTTATAAAAAAAAGTACGTTCAAATACTTATTTATTTGTTTTTTAAAAAAAAAATATTTTTAAAGTTTGGCATCTGTGCGAATGTATATACGTTTAACAAACATTTAAATTTTAGCGTTTAGTTTTTTACTTTTATTTGCGAACTTTTAAGTTTTTATTTTAAATTAATGTAACGACATATTTATATATCGTTACAATATATATACACACAGGTTTTAAGTGCTATATAAGTATATAAGAAAATATCATTAAGAGAAAGAAATAAAATACAAAATAATTATTTCAAAATTTTAATAATAAAAATAAAATATAATAATAATAAATCATTAATAAAAAGTATAACATTTAACAAGATGTTTGGTATATAATTTATTAAAGATATTCGTATCAATTTTGTGAAATGATATTTTGACCTCTTGAACTTCATTGTGGACACACAATTCACAGCAATATGTTGTACCAAAAATTGAAATTAGATGACAAGCAGCTTTCTTTAAGTGTGAATATTTTGATTTTGGAACCAGTTTCTAAAATTTAATTAGAGAATTAAATTTGTGATGTATTTGCAATGTTTGATCTTCTTTCATCTCTAATAACTCCAATTCCTCAGCCATTTCAACAAGTATTATTTCAGAAATTGGAAATCCAACTTGAATAATATCTCAGATAAATGGTTCACAAAATATGCAAGTGTAGATTTAAAACTTTTTAAATATTCAAATCTACATTTGAAATCGCTTGCAATCCTTCCATTTTATATTTGTCTATTTTTTCTTCTTTAATACTAATTATATTTGCTTTTACTAATGGAGAATAATTCAATATTTAGGACTTAAGATCATGCACACAAAAAAAACAAAATTTAGTTTCAAAACTAAATACAGTTTGTAGCAAATGATTAATTATTGTTCCCTTTCCTTGTCAAGCCAAATTAAGTGTTTCCAAATGTTCCATAATGACCATAAGGAACATTAAGTCGGAAGGCCAAATTTCATTTTCTAATTCTGGGTATATTTTCTTTTTCTTTTAAAAATGTTATGATAGGATTTAGGAGTCCCACAAAACAGCTCAAACCATTGTATGTTAATAACCATCTTATAATAGACCAAAGGGAGATATCATTGGCCAGTTCAACTGTTTGTCATTTGACTCTTCTAAAAAGTTTTTTAAATTGAAGGCTGTTTTTGGTATTTGTGCTAATTAAATTCATAATCTGCAAAACAATCTTCCACACATTTTTATATTTTAAGTACTTTGCTATGAAATGCTCACAGTGAATTATGCAGTAAAAGGGGAAATGTGTGGAATTTTTGAATCATTGTTTAAAAGACCAATAAAACCTCAGTTTTCACTATCATTGCAGAAGCTCATCAGTTGCAACACTTACAAGTTTATCATGAGGCAATTCAAACCTGTTCATTACTTCATCAAGCATATTTTTGATATCAATACTACATTTTGACATTGATACTTCTGCAAGTTGTATCAGTAATAGCTACTAGGTTTAACATTTCTTCCTTTATATTTACATCTGTAGATACATAACCCTCAACAACAGCCATTTGTGAATTATTCTGAATGTCTATAGACTCGTCTAGAGCTAACTGAATGTTGTACAATTTTTCACATTCCATATCAAACTATTTTCAACATTTTTATTAATTTCACTAATAAAATACTCAATTGTATGGCATGTTATAAGAACTCGTAAATAAATTTATGCAAATTGGTATTATCTGGATCCAAAACTGTAACCATTTCATCCAAGTTTCTTTTAATAGATTCTGCTTCTCCATATGGACATTTGGCATGAACAATATTTCAAGCTACTAAAAAATTAGCTTTGTTGGCTCTGTCATCTTGGTCATCTTCATGATTAAAAGAAGACAAGAGTCTTTGTTGCTTATGAAGACCTGATTGCAATGACTTAAGTTTCTCTGTTCACAATTTTAAATTGTGTGGATATTGAGTTGATAAGTGGGGTGACTTACTTTGTAAGTTGTAGTTTGCAACTGTAACTTCACAAAGAAGGCACCACAACTTTTCATTATTGTCAATAAAAGCAAATTTTTTATCCATTTTTTCTAAAAGCTTTTATTTTCTTGTTGTATTTTTATTGTTTGATATTTTCTAAAGTCATGTTAACAAAAAAATTTATATCCAAAGTCTGAAATTCAAACAAAATACATAAATAAATAATTGATTACAATAAAAATGTCTAAATATTAATTCTTGTTTTCAAGATTCATAAATGGTGCAACAAATTGTCAAAGAAACAGGACTTACTAAAATAAAATAAGAATAAAAATAACTTAGAATAATTAAAAGCAATTTTGGACTATATATTTCTGGTCGATATTTTCCTAATAATTCTTAAACATCTGTTTCATTATTATTTACTACCAAAAATAGAAACAACATAACCAAAATCAAACAAATCCTTTCCAGTTTTATTTTCAAGAGATTTTTTTATATAATTGTTTAAAAAAAAACATGAAACTCTAAATGCACTAATTATAAACAATTAAAATAATTTTCTTAACCATTACACAAGTCTTTAGAAATCTTGCGTCAAAATTCGCGGAAAAGTTACACATCGCTTAATAAAATAATCTACATACCAGATTTTTTAAAAAAAATATAAAATAGGACATTTCGTTGATAGGAAAACTGTCACTAAAATATACAACCATAAAATTGCATATATCATAAATATACACATGTGATCATTCCATATGCACATATAGCATTTTTTATAAAATTAGATTAATATCATTAACATCCAGTTTGCAAATATATTTGAAAATAATATACACATATATACAAGATGTAATTTGTAATAAAATAAATAACAAAAATGTTTGTTAAAAATTTCTATCACATTACAAATTTTTGTACAATTAAAAAGAAATTCCGAAATAATAAAATCGGATATCAATGGGAGCCGCACTTAGCTTGCCTAAGAACTGCATGTGGTTCGAGAACCGCATTTGCCCACCGTCGTTACTTTATTTTAATAAAAATAAATATTTGGAAAGTTTTAAAATTTGCTTTTAAAAATTTTATACAATTAATATAATCATCAAATTAATATTAAACAAATATTTTCATTGTATCAATTTCAACAAAATAATTTAAAAGTTTTATTTTTAGCAGGTTAAAAATAAATTATAGTTTTATCTTCCGAAGATATTTTACAAAAAAAAAACTTTTTCATATATCAATCCCATTCTCATGGCAATTGAAACTCATTTAATATTTTTTCTGATTTTAACATTCTACATAAGATCTAGATCTAAAAATGTACTCTTGTTTTATTAAATCGAATGTATCCATCAGTGAATTAATCAGTGGTAGTGTCAGACTTTGGAGAGTATGATCCTTAGATTGATTCAGAGATTTTATGGCACTTCTTACCAACTGCTGAGCAATAAAGCAATTCGAGTATTTATTTTATTTCTTATCCATCAATTTCTTCAAAATATTATTAAGCGTATATTATTTAATTTAGAAGACAATTTTTTTTTAAAAAAAAATCTATCATGAAATGGATTAAAATTCCAATCAGAAGACACGTTCACCGGGGACTTTAATAGATTCTTTAATTCTACTATGTAAGAATAGATTTTGGCAATCATTTAATTATATAAGATTCATAGTGATTGGTTATAATTTCTAGATATAATCCTAACATCGTGGCTGCTCCAGAAACATGGAGATTAGAAGATTTTGATGTCACCATATTTTAAGTAATGAAATTATATCTTGAGTGAAAAGTTTAATCTACCTAATAGCCTTTTATTATTTTCTGAGAAGTATTTTGCCTTCTGATCTCTGATGGAAAAATAAGTGGGGAGATGAGAAGTCGTTTCAAAATGTGATTTTAATGTATTAATAATATTTATCTTAATGTCTAATTAATTACATGCACAAAAATTTAATATGAGCAGGGTTTTTTTCATCAGGGGCACAATATTTAGATTGTGCTAGTGCTTTCCTGAAGGTTTGTGTTTTACTTGTATTTATTGTTTGGAGTATTTCCATCATCTAATATGAATATTGAATGTAAGAAATTTAACTTTATTTAAATATTCCAAATACATTCAACAGATAGTAATAGCACATCAAACAGCTTAGTATATGCACAACGTTTCGAGAGATATTATTCTTCTTCAGGTGTTGCTGATCTTACCAGTGACAGTACTAGCATGGGAATCTAACCTGAACTCTAAGATTACCTTAAAATTTTATACTCAAAAAACTAAGGGTCCAGGTTCGATTCCCATGCTAATAATGTCACTGGTAAAACCAGCAACACCTGAAGAAGAGGGGAGAATAATATCTCTTGAAACTTTGTGCATATACTAACTTATTTCATGTGCTATTACTATCAATTGCATGTATTTGGGACATTTAAATAAAGTTAAATTTTTTTAAAGACATTCAATACTCATATTAGATGATGGAAATTGTACAAACAATAAATACAACTCAAGTAATACTAATTATTTTTTCCAGAAAATTGTTTTTAGAAATTATTTTAGATTTAAACTTTAATAGCTGAGGAAAATTCATCTGTCTATAATTCAAGATTACTTCTAAGTATTGTAACATAAAATATTTTCCATCTATTGTTGCAGAGAGTAATATTCAATTTATTTGATTATTTATGACCAATTTTCATATTGCCTAAATAAAAACAGAATTATTTTCTATCAAAATGATAACAATAAATATGTTTGTCAACTATGAACTTGACAATAATATGGCTGATCTTTTAAGTCTAAAAGATTATTTATACTTTTTAATATTATGATGATGGACTATTGTTTTCATTTGTTTCAATCCAATATTTGATTAAATATATTTGTTTTTAGGTTTTAATTTTAAAGCAATTTCCTTTGCCTAACTAACATTGAGAAGTAATATTGAAACGTTTTTTTCTTGTATGTAGTTTTGAAACAAAATTGTTTAAAGGTGAAAATTTATATATGACTTGGTCATTGTCAAAACTTGGCTTAATCTCTTATTTAGTTTAAGTAATTATCAATAAGAAAAGCTAATAACCAGCAGATATTGAGAGGAATTATTGCCACTGCCATATAGGGTCAATTGATTATTTAAGTTTACCATAAATAATTTTGGAATAGATTAATAGAATAGTTTACTGTTAAAAATAAATTAAGAGTTTAGTCGTGGTTTGGTTTTCATCTAGAAGCATCTTAATTAGTTTCTCTATAATCATAATGAGTCTTCCCTATTAAAAAAATTATCAGTCCAGAAAATTTAAATATTATGTTTGTCAAATTTAGATAACAAATATTGTCGATATACTGTACCTCATTCACAACTTTCTATTAGATGTTAAGTGAAGTAAATATCAGTTTGCACTAAATATCTTTCTCCAGAAATGATTAATTATAATAAAGGTTTCAGAAATCTTAGTTTTTATCAATTGTGTTATTTATTATTATAAGGCTGCTTGAATTGATAAAAATTTGGTCACAATTTATTTCACAGTTAATCATTTATATATTTTTTTTTCGGCAATTTTTTTTTCTCAAAGTCTAACTTATATTATTTTAATAAAAGGATTGTTTTATTATTCTTTTTTTTTATTTCACTGTGTTTCATTTAATAATTTATTTTATGGTCAGTTTAGGGAAACATGTTAGTTTTCAAACTGAACCTTTTTTATTTTTTGTTATTGATTTATGTCAACAAATAATTTTGTTTTAGTTTCTTGGATTTTCGCTTAGTATTTTTAAGATTTTCTATCGTTTTCTGTTTCAATGTCTAATAATTTAGACAAAAAAAATGTAATTTTTTTTTAATATTGTTAATTATGTCTATTGCCAACTATAGCCTCTAATTCTTCAAAGTGTTTTAAAAAATTAAAACTGATATCTCTATTTATTTTATCAGAAAGTTTTATTTTTATTTATTGCACATTAATGACTACCATAATATTAAAACTATCTTTTAGATTAGTGGCTGATTTGATAATAAGTAATAGCACATGATTTATTTTATATCCTACTTTGACAAATATTTGTATATATGTTTGTATAAGTAATAATTGAGTTGTAATTCATATTTTTAGCACACATTTAAGAAGATGTAAGCCCTTAAGATTATAAGCTAACATCTAGGTAAAAAATCATGTCATTATTTTTCAATATATATATCAGATAATACTATTTTTGTTATGTGAATCAGAGATTTGAACATTTAAAGACTTGCTAGAACTATTAATTCAAATCTCATTTAAGTATTTTAAAAATCTTAAATAATATACGTTTTAAATCTTAACAATACCTAAAAACAGCATTTATATATCATTTACCGGACAAATTTAAATAAGATTCAAATTAGTAATTTTAGAATGCTTATCAAAACTCTGACCTAATTGTATAAGTGTACTCACAAATTACATACGAACAGACAATACAATAAAGATTATGGCTACATGTGTTACGGATTTAAAAATATAACTGATTGTCATTGACAATATATATGCCGGAAAACAAATCTTCAAATAAATGCGTGACAAAAAAAAAAAAAAAATCTTTCATTATACTTGTTCAGTTTTCTATGACGATTCACGATTTTAAATTATCATATATAGCTTTTTCATGACGCAATTAAACCCGTAAATCTATTTATAAATAAATATCATTATGGTAAAAAAAATAGGAAGTAAAATAACTTGTTTAATATTCTTTATAATTAGTTCATAATGGAAAAATAACAATAAAATCGAGATCGCTAGACACACTAAATAAATTTAAAATAATAAAATCCATATTCGTTAATTTAAATACACTTATGCTGTCAATAAAAAGTAATTATTAATATTTATTATTATTGACTTTTATGTGTATTATAAACACCAATGTACACATTCTAACGTAAATACGCATATATATGATTTAAAATAAAATGTCATAATCTTTGCTATGTCTTATAAATGTGTATGTTTAAATGCGCGTACATATGTAAGTATAAACTTATAAATAAAAATAATAATAATAATAAGTTTATATATAGGGTATATGAGCACAGACTTCCAGACGACCCATCACTCTCCACTCTATCTAATAACACTGATACACTCAAGCACATATATGCTGAAAAGATAAATAATCACCAATAGACGTATTTCATGCTAAACCAGCAATCATCAGTTGGTCCAGATTATCATCTCCCACACATATATACTATAAGTGCTCAGATATATATTAAGATAGATAAGTTTAATAAATTAAAAAATTTTAAAAGACTGATTCTTTTAAAATAGTAAGTAAAAGATGTATAACTTTTAAGATTAGAAAAAAAATATTTTCTAAAAATTAATACCAGTCTAATTCATGAAAGTAGAATACGTCGATAAAGAAATAAAGCAAAGGAATTCGGGTTTAGATTCCTTCATAAGATAAACGACAAACTATAAAAATAACTCATTAATTAAACCGATATTAATTTTTAAAAGATAATTTTTTTCTAAAAATTTTTACCTACTATTTTAAAAGAATCAGGCTTTTAAAATTCTTTACTTTTTCTCTCTATAAATTTATATCTATATATATATAGGTGCATTTAAACATACGCATACATATTAATTTTAAATATATAATGAAATGGTTTTATAATCTGGAAAAAAAATGATTTACAAATTCCTGGAAATATATATATGATTGGATTTAAATATTTGTCTAAACAATAAATATAAAATATTGCTCATAATAAATTCTTCTGTTGTATATGGTGCTCATTAATAACACATTTTTGTCAAACCCGTAAATCAATGTAACCCTATGCTATTTAGTGCTATGATAAAGAGGTTGACTAACGAAATATAACTGTTAAAATTGTTAAATGCTTTATCTCATGGCCAATAAATATCACATGACCATAGATTACATATATTGCTATTCTTAGAAAATTACTTTATTCTCTAAGTATCACTAGGGTGTTTAAACGTTACTTGACTTTTTGACCGTAGTTTTATTTATGAACGTATCAAGACTAAATGCTCATAGGAAGTATATATTTTGCTCAATAATGTGAAGAAAATAATTAGAAGTATGTTATGTAAATTATATAAATGATTATATGATAAATCTTGATCACCAATTTCATGTGTTTAGAGAAAAACAAACAATTATACAGTTACAGTATTATATATTATAAGGTGTTTATCAATTATGATAGATGACATTCATACCAAATTGTCAAATTTGTTCTATAATGAAATAAATTATTTTATTCTAATTAAACCATTTATCTGACACTTTTAAAGTCTGTACTTTTTATTGGGAATACAAAGTCCAACATGTTACTCATATAATTTTTAACAATTAAAAAATAATAATGTAAAACTTTTTTTAAGTTTTAGAACAAAAAAGGCTTTAAATTGGTCGTGATATTATATAATTAATAAAACAACTATTTCCATTTTCTAAGATTATAGAAATCAACATTATTTCTATTTTTAAAATATCAATCTTTATATTTTTACAAAAAAAAATACTTTCAAATACTTTTTCTTAAAATAGTTTAAGTTTTCCATCTGCGCGACAATATATATATTAAACAACTTTTAATTTTCAGTTTTTAAGTTTTTTTTCTTTTTAATAAATCAATTTTTATTTACGATCTTTTTATTTTCATTTTAAAATAATGTAACGGAATATTATATTCCGTTACAATAGGTAAACTAAATGTATTGAGTGAGAACAGATATGAGATGTATCCTGTAAGGTGATTTCACTATTTTGTTGATTGCATTTGCTATATTGCTATGGATTTTCTTTCATGGTCTTAAATAATCTTGTTAGTTTTGATTTTTATTGAATTATGCCGGTTACAGATATTTTGATTCTTTTCCAAAACTTAATGCACATCATTTTGTTTAAATACTGGCTTAATTTAATCTTAGAAAGATTGATCATATTTTGATGAAAAATAAAAAGCACTCTCACTGCACAGCTGATTTATAAATAAAATTGAATAAACTAGTGTACTAACATGTGATAAATAAATAGAAACAAAAGTTTTCTAATTATATCGATAATGAAAAGTTATGTTATGATCGTAAGAAACTTTGCAGAACTGAGAATCAGGCTGGATTTTATATAATGCTCAAATAATGCTTTCATATTTTAGATTTCTAGACTTGTTACAAAATCTGGTTTATTTTTATCTTAGATTAATAGCAGAACTGTAAAGTGCACTATGCTTCCTAATTTTTTTTCTATACTGTTATTCAGTTTCACAAAAGTTTTTGCTATAAGTTTACTATTAATTTGAATTAGAGAATAAATTTACCTCAACTGCCATTATAAATTATTTTTCTATCTGCAAAATGTGAGATTTTAATGCTGTAGAATAGCTTATTGTTTTGTAAGATGTATTTTGTTGATCTATTTCAGCCAATATATTATTTATTTATTTATATCATAATTGCTTTAAGGAGAGGTTAATTTGAATTCTAATTTCAAGTATTTAAATATTTATTGCATTATACTTTATAAAAAGAAGTCTCAGTCTTTGTTACTTGGGGTTTTTTTTTTTCATTTCATGGTTTAAAGAATAAGTTGGTCATATTTTTTAAGTTATTATAACTAGTTTTTCTAGCTGATTTAGTGTAATTGTAGAATGGTGGATTCTGGAAGTCAAGATTCATGGATTATGGCTCCTTTTTTGTCATCCTTTATATTCTAACTTCTTATGAACTTTTAAGCAACAAATCTTTCAATTATTTATTTATTTATTAATATTTTGTATTTTGATGATTTGGACATATTTTCGATTTTGTTTTTGAAAATTAATTTTTTTTTTCTTTTTTAAAAAAAATTCTATTATATAACATAAAAAACATGTTGCATTTTGATTATTGTTATATTATCTTTCTGTCTCTAGAAGCCTATTTGTACATGACTAAGTTACCAAAATACTAAATTATACAATGTGGCTTCCATTTTATTGATAATTAAAAATTGATAAATAAGAATAATTTTTCTTCTAATTGATAGACTTTTCAAGCTTGTTTTCTATTTTTGAATGATATATTCACTTTTGTATTTGAAAAAGCTATTGTTCATAACTCTATCTTTTCTTAAGAATTTGATTAATTGATGAAATAAAAAAATGAAAGCTATTATAATATATATATATATTTTTTGATTTAGTTTATTAATAATAAAGTATGACTTTTGACCTTTATTTATTTCAGGTTAAGTTCTGTTTTTTTTATTTGTATTATATTAATTTCTTTGGAAATTTGCATCTATAATGTCACTTAATGAATAAGATGCTAATTCAATACCTATAGTGTTATAATGTAAAAAGGTGTGCAAAAGTGAGTTAAAAGTATATGGATGAACCAAAATGCGCATTAAAAAACGTTATGGCCATGAGCTATTGTATAAAAAATTATGTTTGCATGTGGATAAATTTAAATCTGTATTTACAAACCCTTTCCAGTTATTTGACTAGAAAGATTTGTTTTGACAATGTTTTTTTTTTTTTTTTATATCTGAAAAATGATTTGAGAAAAAGAAAAATCAAAGAGGCATATTTTATAAGCATGATGAATAATTTATTGAATAAGCAATATAATTTAATGTTTACCTGAACGTTCAATGATGACGTTTTTCTTATAAGTTGAACTAATTCTATCAACAAGCATTAATTGTTAAATGACTTGTAGAAAAATTCAAAAAAAAATGTTTAAACTTTTCAGATATTTTAATCTATGAATTATTATTAACAGTTTGAAAAGTTTAAATAAAATGAATTTTTCTTAAAAAACATTCAAGTATAAAACAAGAAATATTCTTCAGTATATGTATTACAACAATAAAATTATTCACTCATCATAATAAACATAAACATTAATGTTATCATTGTTATTATACAATTTGAAATACAATAAAATATAATCAACATTAAAATTAACTCTACAATATTTAGTATACCAGTGTACTATAAATAAATAACAGCTACAGCTAACTTACTGAATGATTACCATGTCAAGAATCATTCATAATTAAAATTCAAAAAATCAAAATCTCATTAAAATCACGTTACATTCACGCGTGAATAGCAAACAATTATAGTGCTTATAATTATATAGAGAGTAGAAGAATGAGCCTATGATTTTTATGGAAATCAGATCTTTATTTAAGTTATAAAAATTATCTAAATATCTTACACTCCAGAGTTTATCTATCTATCACTGCACTAATCTATGTAGAGCAACACATCCTTTTACTCCGATGAATATCTTTTCACCTTAAAATTTGACTGATGTGCCTTTAAAATGCTTACGTGACAGCCAATCAGATGTAATAATAACTGCACATGGAACTTTCAATTCAAAAACACAAACCAGAAATAAGAGAAAAAGATGGAACACCTTCTTCTCTACTTAAATTTATATATAAATAAGCCAGACTCAAGCATTCTGAACTAAGAGTGTGAAGCTTAAAACACTTTCACATTTAATTCAGTAAATATTATATATAAATAAACAACGTTAAATCTTTCTATTTGCTAGATTTACTAAGTAATTTTCAAATCTAATGAAATGGTAGTAACAAATGTAAATATATTAAATTTATTAAGGCGCATCAGTCAAAGGTTTTAGCCTTTCACGTTATTATTACATCATCTGTTTGGCTTAATAAATTTAATATATTTACATTTGTTACTATCATTTCATTAAATTTGAAAATTACTTTATAGTAAATCGAAAGATTTCACGTTGTTTATTTATATATAATATTTAGTGATTTAAATGTGAAAGTGTTTTAAGCTTCATGCTCTTAGTTCAGAATGCTGGAGTCTGGCTTATTTATATATAAATTTAGGTAGAGAAGAAGGTGTTTCATCTTTTTCTCCTATTTCTGGCTGTGTTTTTGAATTGATAGTTCCACGGCCAGTTATTATTACATCTGATTGGCTGTCACGTAAGCATTTTTAAGGCACATCAGTCAATGATTTTAATCTTTACCGTTATTATTATATCATTTGCTTGGCTTAATAAATTTAATATATTTAAGAATACAATGTAACAAATTGGCCATATATTTCTTTTTACCAATGAAGATTTTTTTGTACCTTTGTACGATGTCATTCACGTTTACATAACCCAATGCCTTAATTTATGTTACAGTTTTTTCTGAAAAAGTACAAGTAATTGAAAATGTATAAGTTGTACTTGGATCACAAAAATTACTTTGTAAAAAGTAATAAACCATGATTACAACATTTTATTTTTGAATTTTAATATTGATGAGAATTTAAAAAAACACAAAGTCAACCCAATTTATTTGTGGTTATTTTAAAATAATTGTTTTTCAGTAAAAACAATTCATTTGACTTTAAATAAAATATTATATATTTATTTATTTATGAGATACTTATGTTTAATGTATTTATGAGATGCAATAACTTAATTTAACGTCTTTCCCGCCATAATTCAAGATTTATTTTTGGTATGTCCTTGCAATTTCTTCTTGGATTCCTAAAAAAAATTATATATATATGTATTCATACCTATATAAAAATACAGACATATTATTCTATAACTGAAATTTAAAATCTATATCTAGACAATGAATAATCTCTACTTTACTGAATAATTAATAATAATCATTAATGTACTTATATGTAGTGATTGATGTCAAAGTTGTGAGTGCAGAAAAGTTTGACACTTATAAATCAAATTGCAATAATTTGCTACCTATAAATACTGAACAAATGATAACAACACATGTAAGAGATTATGATCTTGTCCAAATAATGAGTGCTGGTTCAGATGAGATTATTCTGTGTGTTTATCTTTAAGTTTGAAAAGTGGAATAACCTCCTAATGAATTTTTAATGAGAGAGTTTGATTTGATTTTCTATCCTGACGGCAGTTATGATATCGTAGAGTTGAGGTGAGATATGCATCTTTAAGAATTATGGCGTAAGCCAAAGAATACTCATTCAGTTAGAAATGCATCTTAGAAATCATTTATCTTTTTCAAATGTCTTCATGTGATTCAAGTATATATATAGTGGAATAAAAGTTATAAATGTATTTAATATATATTTTTACAAAAAATTATTTTATCATAACAGTGATTTCTTAGCTCAACAATGCATTTAGTGGTAGAAAATATATAAAATAAATAAATAAACTAATAAATTCAGTATAAAAATACCATGAAAGATAGAAAATATATACGGAGATAGCCATATCTATTGAAATAAGTTTGACACTTGTAAATCAAAATGTAGAAATTATTATTGATAAATACTGAACATTGATAAAGATATGTAAATAATTGTGATCTGGGTCAATTGATGAGTGATGGTTCAGCATGAAGTGCATCTTGGGGATTATTTGTCTTTTAGAATGTTTGTGTTCGTGTGTTTCAAGAAGTGTATGGTAGAGTGGAGGTTATTAAGCCCATCTATTAACAAATATTACAAATGGTTAGATTACTATATGAGTATGTTTAATCTAAAAACATATATATTAATATTTACTTTAGGTTTACGCCTTATATCTGGGCTAGGGAATAAGTTTGACACAAATCCAAATGTATAGTAAAGCTGTTTAGAGTAGTGATAAGAAGATTTAGAAATATTTTTTTAAAAAAAATTATATTTATTACATTACGTGTTTAAGTTAAATAGAAAAATTTATGTTTGCAGTAATTAGAATGTATTATATACATATATAAGGAATAGGGAGAAAAATAATTACTGATTGTCAATAAAGAATGAAGTATAAATAATAATAAAAATATTGAATATGTGTTTTAAGTAAACTAATTAAACATAAAATTGAAAATAATAAAAATATCTAAAATAATTCTGAAAAATAAAATAGTAAAAAAAAAGGAAAATGGAATAGATAAATATATGCTGTTATATATATATATCCCATTCTAATAGTTGATCTTATTTTTAATAACTAGTATTTGCTCTGCGAGATTAATACAATGGTAGAATTGTGGACTCTAGAGTTCAAAGTCCATATAATTATTACTCCAGCTGTGTTATTTATAGTCTTCAATCTTATAAACCCCCAATTAATATACTATTCAATTATTATTTATAAGTGCCACTGTTCTTATCTAGAAACTATCATTTGTTCACTATCTGCTTTTCAAACTAAAAGCCTGAAAATTTCAGACTTATGTTTTTAAATACAAGTCAACTTGAATGAATAAATATATAAATTATTATATATTTTAATATAGTGGATCTTCATCGACTATATTAACTTTCAAAATTTCTACCACAGGATGTAAATTAGTAGAAAGTAGTTCGTTTTATTTATAATACTTAATTTTACAAACAAAGATGATATGTATAATACTTTTCAACACACACGCGCACACATAGGCACACATAGACATATATACGTATATATACTCAATTTTAAAATTACAACTCATAAATAAATTAAAATTGTAAACAAAAATATTTTTAAATAACAATATAATAATGCAGAGAAAGCATTTATTTATATGTATATTTACTAGTATGTATATGCATATATGTTCAATCCATCATATTCCCTCAATATAATGATAACAACCAAAATATATCATATTTTCTTGATGCTTTTAAAAACAATTTATATTTTTCTCTTTGCAGTTCTTCACAATGGATGACTTATCTAAAACTGGGGTGTCCAACCCAAAACCTGGGGCCAAATTTGTCCAAAGATAGCTATGAATGCAGCCCAAACAATACAAGTGCATGTAGACAAACATACTCTTGATGATACAAAAATAAAGATCACCTTTAAGTTTCACACACTTTATTCTACTCTATAGATTTGATAATTTATTGATGGCAAGTACACTCAAGGTATCAAATGACCCAAAATATTGATAATAATCAGCATAGTTATAAAGATTCAAGCATTATATATATATATATATATGTTTGTTTATAATTATTTATATATATATATATATGTTTGTTTATAATTATTTTAGTACTTATGTGGTTACATGCTGTTGAAGCATTGATTGCTATTATGATATAACCTAAGTTTGGTATTGGCACGATGATGATTAGCCTGTTTTATAGGGTACCTTTTTTAATTTGAGTAACAAAGGATGATTGATGACTCTTGATTTATTGCTAGTGATGACTTGTTATAACCTACAATTACTTATAATAATTTTATATGCTGATTTTTTATTCGTGCTTATTGATTATAATGTTTGGAATATGACAACTCTCATCACTCCATGATCATTTCATTCTCTATACCATTAATGAAATGTTTTTAGAATTCTATATCCCTTTTAGTACCATTACAGTATATAACATAATGTTTTGAATGGCATTATTATTCTTTCATTTGTAAGTGGTGCTAGCCTGACCATTGACAGTACTAACATTGAAACAATTGAAAGAGGCATAAGCTGATGTTTAAAAAAGAGAAAAAATAGATCTAAAGTAGAAACCATGTATGTACCAATGAATATATGTTCAATTGGGGAAAATACAAAAACAAAAGAGAAAAATTACAAAGAAGAAAATTCAGACTAGCTACTCATATAACAAGGGCAAATAATCCCATAAGTCAACTTAGTATGAAAATTTGTAATGTATAGAAACCACTAATTCAAAGTGGGAAAATTAATAGGACTCTCATAGATGAGTATATGAAATTTCTACTAACCATTGCCTTTGAAAGAATAGCTTATGCTCTAGTTCATAAGAGTATCATCCCAAATTCAATATTCATAAACCTAAAGACTCAGGTTTGATTCCCATGCCAGTAGTGCCACCAGTAAGGCCAGTAACATTTGAAGAAGAGAAGAAAACTATACCACTTGGAGCACTGTGTTATATACTAAACTCTGTGTCATTAGTAACAGTTGAATGTATTTGAAAAGTTTAAGTAAAATGATTGTTTTTCTAAAAACATTTAACATTTAATATTAGATGATAAAAATAATCTAACATATAATTATTAATAAGGCCCTTGCAATTGGATTTCCACTTTGTCCTGTATTACCATCTAAGAGGGACATGGAAGAACATGAACCTTGCTTTCTATTTTCCTATCAATTAATTTTTATAATAAAAGTGTAGAAAAAAATTATCCATTATTATTTTCTGAATCCTAACATGTCTGCTTCAATGTCTCGAAAGAAAAATGATCCCCCCAAAAAAGAAAAACTATAACTGAAGATTGTTCAGTGAAAGATGACTGCTTTTTTGTCAAGGCAAATAGTAAGGAGCTCTGATAATTTGTAGGGAGTTTGTACAAGTTTTCACAGATTATAATTTGAAAGGGTATTATATACAAAAACATGCTGCCAAATTTAATATTATGAAGGATTGAGGAAGCATTGTTTCATAAAGACCAAATAATAAAACTATATAAAAAAGACAAACTGTAAAAAAAATCTCAACAAAAATTTTCCCACAAGGTTATATTCCATTATAAAAGCTAGTTATATAGTAGCATATTTAATAGCAAAAAAAAATGAAAACCATTTATTGATAGTGAATTTATTAAGCAATGTATGGAAAATGTGGCAAATATAATTTATCCTGAAAAAAAAGGAGGATATTTCTAAAATCAGTTTATTATCCCAAACTATAGCCAGGTAAATTGAAAAAATTGGAAAATCTATTGAATAAAGTTTGGAGAGTAAATCTGCTAATTTTAATTTTAGTGACTATTTTTATTAGAGATATTGATGACAAATATAATGTCACTGAAGAAATGGCTTCTTTAGCACCATTGAAAGATACAACTAAATCAAAAGCATGTTAAAGTGATTTTCTTTGACCAGTCTCAACATTTCTGGTATAGTTACTGATGATGTCACTATGAAGGAAAAAAGAGGGAATTGATAGGAGGTAGTACAGTTACTGCCCAAAACTTACATTTTATGAAGTATTATTGCATAATACATCAAAAAAAGTTTATGTTGGAAAGCTTTAAAAATGTTATGCAAATAATCATCAAGACTGTGAATTTCATAAGATCCAAGAGATTGAATTGTCATGAAGTCCAGGAATTCCCTAAAGTATCAATGGTGAATATGGCAACATCATATACTTTTCAGAAATAAAATGGCTAAGTCAAGGCAAATGGATGCAACAGTTTTATGATTTGCTAGATGTTATCAAATCACTTATGGTATCAAAAAACAAATTTGTGTAATGAAAGCTGTCTTTCAGATTTAGAATTTTTAGTGAATTTAACTGATTATTTAAATAAGTTGAGCATGTATATTCAAGACAAAAACCAACTTACCAATATAATATCTTAAACCATAATTGCATTTCAAATGAAACTGAAATTGTGACAAACTCAAGACAAACAATATATGTAAAACAGATTTCAAGATTTCTGGGAAAATAATTAATATTTTTCTATATTTGTGACTTCATTTTCAGTTGACATAAATATATTACCTACCAATTTTCAAATGGAATTCATAGAGCTGCAATCTAACATTCAGCTTAAAGAAAAATTTGATTATATCTTTTTATTGAACTTTTGTAGATCTTGTCTTCCCAGAGACAAATATTCCCTCTTTCTCAATCAAGTCTTATTCATATCATCACTTTTTGGTATCACCATCATCGAGCACTTATTTTCAAGAATGAAACATTTTTCATTCCAATATCAGCCTTTCAAGCTAATTGAGCATGCGCCTTTTGAGAGTGTTAAATAAATGAATACTCTCTTCTTCAATCCAAGATATAGTATTTATGCAGGAATAAAAAGAATCCCTCTTATTCCTATGACTCAAATTCTTTTATATGAGCAAATCCGAAGAACTGTTGAAGAGAGCATGAAGATACTCACTTTAAATTACTATTTACGATGTTTTTTTGACTGAATGACGTCAGTGTAATTACTTAGAATTTACTAAATGTCATTCTTACTGAAACTTAATTATGAGTAAATAAGCAAATATTTTTATCTAGCACTGTGCTTGCAATTATATTTCATTCTAATATCAGCCTTTCAAGATAATTGAGCATGGCCTTTTGAGAGTGTTAAATAAATGAATACTCTCCTCTTCAATCCAAGATATAGTATTTATGCAGGAATAAAAAGAATCCCTCTTATTCCTATGACTCAAATTCTTTTATTTAACACTCTCAAAAGGTGCATGCTCAATTAGCTTGAAAGGCTGATATTGGAATGAAATATAATTGCAAGCACAGTGCTAAATAAAAATATTTGCTTATTTACTCATAATTAAGTTTCAGTAAGAATGACGTTTAGTAAATTCTAAGTAATTACACCGACGTCATTCAGTCAAAAAACATCGTAAATAGTCATTTAAAGTGAGTATCTACTCATGCGCTCTTCAATAATTCTTCAGATTTGCTCATATAAAAGAATTTGAGTCATAGGAATAAGAGGGATTCTTTTTATTCCTGCATAAATACTATATCTTGGATTGAAGAGGAGAGTATTCATTTATTTAACACTCTCAAAAGGTGTGTACTCAATTAGCTTGAAAGGCTGATATTGGAATGAAATATAATTGCAAGCATGGTGCTAGATAAAAATATTTGCTTATTTACTCATAATTAAGTTTCAGTAAGAATGACGTTTAGTAAATTCTAAGTAATTACACCGATGTCATTCAGTCAAAAAAACATCGTAAATAGTAATTTAAAGTGAGTATTTACTCACGCTCTCTTCAACAGTTCTTCAGATTTGCTCATATAAAAGAATTTGAGTCATAGGAATAAGAGGGATTCTTTTTATTCCTGCATAAATACTATATCTTGGATTGAAGAGGAGAGTATTCATTTATTTAACACTCTCAAAAGGCGCGTGCTCAATTAGCTTGATTTACTCATAATTAAGTTTCAGTAATAATGATGTTTAGTAAATTCTAAACAATTACACTGTCATTCAGTCAAAAAAACATTGTAAATAGTAATTTAAAGTGGGTATCTACTCATGCTCTCTTCAACAATTCTTCAGATTTGCTCATATAAAAGAATTTGGGTCGTAGGAATAAGAGGGATTCTTTTTATTCCTGCATAAATACTATATCTTGGATTGAAGAGGAGAGTATTCATTTATTTAACACTCTCAAAGGCACATGCTCAATTAGCTTGAAAGGCTGATGTTGGAATGAAATATAATTGCAAGCACAGTGCTAGATAAAAATATTTGCTTATTTACTCATAATTAAGTTTCAGTAAGAATGACATTTAGTAAATTCTAAGTAATTACACCGACATCATTCAGTCAAAAAAACATCGTAAATAGTAATTTAAAGTGAGTATCTACTTATGCTCTCTTCAACAGTTCTTCAGATTTGCTCATATAAAAGAATTTGAGTCATAGGAATAAGAGGGATTCTTTTTATTCCTGCATAAATACTATATCTTGGATTGAAGAGGAGAGTATTCATTTATTTAACACTCTCAAAAGGTGCGTGCTCAATTAGCTTGAAAGGCTGATATTGGAATGAAATATAATTGCAAGCACGGCGCTAGATAAAAATATTTGCTTATTTACTCATAAGAATGGAACATGTTAAATATAAAATGAGACCAAAATATCTAATGAGCACCTTGAGAACTCAGTGAAAATTGCAACTGCTTTCATCAAAGATATTTATGTATTAATTTTTTAAATACAATGTCAAATATTCCCATTAGTTTTATGTGGCCCTCTTTTCTTTTACTTTTATAATTATATATATATATATATATATATATATATATATATATATATAATACATTACAATATATATATATATATATATATATATATTGTAATGGGCACACATGCTGTTACATTATTTATTTTAAAAATTAGACATTGAAAAGTTTGCAAATAAAAACTTTTGTAAGAAATAAAAATTGAAAGTTAAAAGTCATGTAAACGTTATATATATATAAAATCGCACAGATGAAAAATTACTAAAAGAAAACTTCATTAAAAAAAAGAAAAAGTTTTAAGACTAAAATTTCAGCAAAAACTTAAAAGATTTAAAGATAAAAATATATCTTTAAGAATATACAATAAATTAATTAATGCTATTGTAAAATGGAAATGATTATTTTAATTAGTCCAAGTTATCTAGCCTTTGGGCATTTCAAGATATATAAGTAAAGGTGAGATAGGAGAGAAAAAGCAATAGAAACTAATAGCCAATAAAAGAAATCCCTCAGAAAACAGACCTCAACAAAAGGGTCATCACAATCATGATGTAATGTTGAGTTAATCCGCAAAATTAATATAAAAAGAAAAAGTTTGGAAATAAATTTTAGTGAAGAAAAAGCTGGGAGAGAAGATAGAGATGTGACTATATGTGTTAGTGTGGAGAGAGTTGAAGGAGAAGGGATTGAAAAGACACACTCTTCAATCCCTTCAGTTTTGCTAAAAAGGAAAGAGAAATGATATTGTTTTTTCTATATTGAGGACCACAGGACATCAGGGGAATTAACACTGGTTCCAAATGGCAAGCAATTGCTAAGCATGGATTTTTAAATAGTAAGAACATCTAACTAATGAACTTTAATTCTAAAAAAGAAACTTTTCCAGTAAGTTAAAACCTTAAGAACATTAGTTAATTAATGAACACTAAGTATAAACTTTCACAGTATTTAAATTATTGCAATAAAAATTCCTACCTGACCAAGCTTAATCAGTTAGTAATAATTGTTTTATTGAATGTATTATTATTTTTTGTAAATCATTTCCATTAATTTATTTTTTCTGTGCTTTTAAGTTTTTATTATGATTTTTTTTTGCTGTTAAACTAAACTTTTGATAACTGTATAATGTCAGGCATGAATGGCTGTGTAGATTTGTAAAGTTATATGTGTTAGTTTAAGGGAGGGTAATCTTAGGTTATTTGTTACATAGTTGGGTCAATGGATTGGATATATTGGTGTAATTAGTAGATGTAGTATGAGATTCACTACATGCAGGATCACAGGATATGCCACACCTGGGTGAAATAAGCCTATTTTCTTATTGACCATCAGAGACAGATGGTATTTCCTGCTCCGTGAATCACCCCTTTTACCTATGGAATGGGATCGTAAGTTGGCAAAAAGAACCACAATCCCTTCCTATAGAGTTTTCTTTTTTATTGTTCTTCTTGCCAGACAGATGTAACATTCCTGTACTGGACGAGAAACAATTTCTTCTCTTAACCATGCTGTTCAGATGTGTATTCCTTGTAGTATGGTATTGGGCTGTCGCGCCTAGGGTTAAATTAAGGGATAGAATATTTTCTTTTCAAATGCAATCTATGTAGTCTATTCATACTCAATGCTCTAATAAAATATTAAACTCATCTGTGTGAACTTTAATTGTAAATTAAAATCTAAAGTAAAATAAGTTGTAATGGTTTGTAAAAAATAAAAGTTAGACTAAAATAATAATGCTAAATTTTATAAATATTAGATAAATGTTTGTGTGTGATATTACTGACAGTGGCTTCTTTTATTTTTTTAATATTGAAAGTATTTTTAGATAAGAATTCATATTTTATAAATCTCTACATCTCACTGAGCTAGTGGCATTGGGCTGATGGTCTTAATAAATAAAAGTTGGATCTTTAACAGTGAGTATCTGCCTACTCTATAAATTTTCTAGGTTCAAATGGCCTAGTGGCGCCCTGTACAGCAGATACAGTAAGACTGGAAACTTCATGTCCACCCTGACCATTATAATATATATATATGGGTCTCTTTTTATGTGGACTTATTTAACACGATTTTGAAGTTACACGATTCGTGTTTCACCGGAAGTCGACCTCCGATAATGCGCTAGTACTTTAAATAATAAATTTTGCGCACTTACATTATATTGAAAGTAATAGCACACTATTGGAATTCTACTTTCATTTTAGTAATTTCAATATTTTCAGTGCTTTATAATAGTAAGATTTTATGCAATAATAAAATTAAAATCATGATTTCCACATTTTATGTATACACACATTAAATTTTACAAGATTATAATGTAAATTTGTTCAAATATTGTGCGTGTTAATTTTGCATTTTAAATCACATTCTGTTTTTGCTTTTTAAAAAAGAACGTAATCAATTATTAATCATTTAGTGTCCACAAGTTTATTTTTAAAAGGTCAGTAATAGCAGTGGGCACAATTAAAAATTAAAATCTGATTTTTAATTGTAATTAACAATTTAAAAATTACTTACGGGTGACTTGAAATTAATGTAATGTAAAACGAAATTTGATTTTTAAACGGAATTGAAAATTAAAGACAAAAATAAGAATTTAATTTTTAGTTGTTAGTTTTAATTAAATTTTTCCCAGCAGTGATGAATAAATGTCTTTTTATTATCATAAGTCTAAGTTCATAAACAATTAATAAAATCATCGTCATCATCAACAGAAAACCATTAACACAACATGAGAGTGAACTTTGTGCTAGTTGTATTTCCTCTTGTGAGAATAATTGCTGAGATATTCTTGACTTCGTTTAAGGAGAAGCCAAATACATCACATCACATCACATGAGAATCTGATTTTTTACTAGTTTGCAAATGAACGTGTTTTGGGGCAAATAGCGATAATAATTAAAACATGTATAAAAAAATGTAAATTACTGTACTGGAAATTATGCATACAAATATATTATTTTGAATAAAATTAAATATTATAGTTAAAAAAAGTTTGTCTTGTATCAATTTTTTCAAATTTGAAATTTTTTATTAGTCATATTTTATTTCCTTATTTTTTTTTTTGCGCGAATTTTAAAGTAATTTTACGTTAGTGCTTTGCTTTTACGCGAATTTTGAAAAATCACAGACCGCATCCCCCCTTCTTCAATGTAAGTTACGTCTATTTTTGCGCAATTTCATTTGCACGTGTTTTCTGAGGAACCTATCTATCGTGTAAAATGAGACCCAGGTGTGTGTATATATATATATCATCAAAGATTTTTAATTATTTAGACATGTATATTTTCTATAATAGTGATCACAAATTTGTGATCCGTTTGATGGCTTTAAAAGATTTTTTGATAGGATTGCTATATAATTAGAATTATTATGTGAAGCCTTATTTATTTGTAGTGGAAAATATCATGAAAATTATGCATGGATCTTTTTTGCACTTTCAATTGTATTTGCATGTTCCAACGCGGCACAAAAATGACAAAAAGTTGGTCACTCCTAATTTAAAACAAACTATTACCTTTAGAATATGTTGTTTTTATATTTATATTATTAGACTGATTATTTTCATTTTATCATTTAATGAAAACACTTCATTAGTTATTTTAGGCTTGGAAGGAAATTCATCATTCTTTTAATAATTTTCATCTTAAAATTTCAGGATTTCATTGGGTTTGATATTCCATTCTAAACATGGTATATTTACTTTTGTTTCACACCATTTTGTAGAATATACAATTTCTATCTAAACTAGTTCATACGAATAGCAATCAAACTTATCAACTATTTGAAATAAAATATTAAATTATGGGGGGATCTGAAAATAAAAGATTAAAAGTTTAACTTTATAATTACTTAGTGTGCAGATATTTAAACAGTTCAAAGGTCATTCATACTTTTAAAAAAATCAAGATAAGAAAATACATTTAATCTTTAAATAAATTTAAAGTTATATATCAAAAATATATAAAATTTAATAATTTTACATTTAATAAATAATAGTTAAAGTTTGACTTGTCAATTATATTAATATCTAAATATAAAACGTGATCATGAATTTATATAATTCTGTGAAATTTGTGAAAATACTGCAAAAATTGATAAATAGCAAAATTTACGCTTTTTAATTTACAAGTCTTATGTTTTTTTTTTCCTTTGTCTGTTAAATTTAATAGTATATAAGTAAAATAGTAAATACTGAGATAATGATACAGTAATGTCACTGAATATGTAATAATAAGTGGGAGAAAATTTTAGCTTTTTCTAATGTACATTTAAATTTTATATCATTAATCACTTTTTAGCATACAATAAACAAAATAATCTTTCATACCACATAGTCTAATCACATATATTAAAAATCTAGACACTTATTTATAAAGCCAAATAATAGCTAAGGATTCCATTATGTATAGCATACTCTTCACATTGTATTTTTTAAATAGTATGCTACCATATAATATTTAAACTGCTACCTATGATAAAGATAGTCTCATTACAAACCTTACATAAATTGACAATTATCATAAATGCTAAGTGAAATATGTAACACTAATAAATTTATTGAATACATGTCTAACAACTCTCTAGTATCCATTTAAAATTTTAATTATTAATTGATATATATGTATGCACACATTTACTGCTTAATTATAGTGTTGTCTTGATAAGATTACTAATATTCTATTGGTTTGTTTAAGCATGAGAACTGTACTGATATAATATATATTGCACCATCTTGATCTAAATTTAAACCTGGAATTATTATATTTTTAAAATATATATATACATTTGTTGGCTTATTTTATTTTTCAATTGTTTTATAAAGATCAAATAGTTACCTTATTAATAAATAGTTATTGACTCTACATCTTAATGTGAGATGGCATACATAATTTTAATTTTTTTAACAGATGGTATATTAAATTGTGGATTTATTTCATATAGCAATAAATCTGACATTAATATTTTATTTTTAGAAAGACTTGATAAAGTGAATTACATATTGATAGATTCATTTGTTATTTTTTTATTTACTGTATACATTTCACAAATAATATGTAAACATAGACAAACAAAATAGTCAGTCATTATTTAGAATGTATATTCAAGTGCATTTATATGTATTTGTATTATTTGATTAAAATAATATTAAATTATATTTATTTAAAATATTTTATACAAGTATTTAAATAGGTATTTTTAAAATACTATTAAATATTGAGTATTAAATAAATAAGTAAATATACAAGGAATATTTATATTTTATTTAAAAATATGATTTTAAAAATGCATTTTAATTTGTAAATTTCTTTAGTTTTATTTTTTAAAACAAATATTGGTACTTACACATTAGACCTGCAATGTAGAGGAGATAGTACACCTTTTCACATCCATGATAAATGTACAATCTTGCAATCAGGTTAAATTTAAGTCAAATAAACCCTGCAATGTTATCTAATCTCATATCAAAACATGTTTTTTTTTTATCAACATATGTTTGTTTTGTGATATTTTAACATTTTCAGTTATTGTTCACATTTCATTCTGACAACAGCTTTATTCATAATTTTAATTCAAGGTTAGTTATTGTCCAGATTTTAATTGCATTTTTGCTTCATTCAAGTATTTGTAGTTGTGAATTGCAACAGTTCTTTTGATTTTAAGTAAGTATACATAGTTTTTATTTTTTCCTTTTGATTTTCTTTTCATAATTACCTAATTAATTGGGCTGAAAAAATGTGTCTGAATAGAGATAGTATGGGCTTTTACATACACATGTCAGACAAGCAATGGTATTGTAACATTTGAGGCTGTAACAGTAAAATTGGTATTTATAAGAGAATGTTGTTGGAGGGTTTGAGAATTCCATTCCTAACATCAATCTGTTTCATTTACAGTTGGACTCACAAATTAATCTTTATAGAATGGGAAAAAACAGAGCTTGGCTTAGTGGATAAAACTATAATTAATTGAAACAATTACATGTGGGAAGTTTGCACCACTGCCATGCTACAACAAGAAACCCATAAAATTGAAGGCCCTAAAAAAATCATTGAAATTGACCAGAATCTTTTTTCAAGAAGAACAAATCAAGCTGTATAAATTCATTTGCATACTGAACAACATCAAAAAAAATTCTCCACTGGAATGAAAAAGTAATAAAAGTATTGTAATTTGTGCTTCTTTATTTTGTGAATTTTTTTTTTTTTTTTGGTTTTTAAAAATACATTCACTTATTACCATTTTCAGGGAAATCCCATTTAAGCAATATACTGCACAATCATGTGTTAAGTACAACTCCATAGGGGGCAGATATTTTTAATTGAAGTCTCCATTTGGGATCAAAAAAGTTAATCCACTTAAAATAAAGTTGTAATTATTTATTAAGTGCACAGGAAGTGTATGTAAATACTTTAGAGACAGGCTTTAACCTATATCATATGCACCTTGAATATTTATAATAGTCAAACAATATCTTTATTTGCTAATAGAGGGACTTCTCAAATCTTCACACAAGATAGCAACTTTTATAAAGATAGGAGTGGCATCTTATCTTTAACCTTACTTTCCACTTATATGGGCCAATCTGAAGCATCTTAATTTGGGAGTGTGAAGCTGTTATTCTCTTCACTATTTAAGTCCACTATTTACTTTACAAATTAACCTTTCATGAAATCTTGAAATTTACAATGAGTTATTGGAAATATATAAACTACTGTAAAGTTGTAATTATTTATTAAACACACAGGAAGTATATGTAAATACTTTAGAGACAGGCTTTAAATATGCACCTTGAATGTTTATAATAGTCAAACAATATCTTTATTTATTGATAGAGGAACCTCTCAAACTTCGACACAAGATAGTGATTTTTCTAAAGATAAGAGTAGTGCCTATATAAGTGGAAAGTTAGGTTAAAGATAAGATGCCACTCTTATCTTTATAAAAGTTGCTATCTTGTGTCAAGGTTTGAGAGATCCCTTTATTGGCAAATAAAGATATTGCTTGACTATTATAAATATTGGTAATATATTGTACATTTAGTTTTATTAGGGATAACATGAAATCAGGCAGAGATGTTCATACAGCTCATTAGAATTGGCTTACAATTTAAAGTTATAAACAGTTAACTTTTACTCATTTTAATAATATTATAAACAAACCATAAAACATCAAACATACATATGTGATAAGTAGATCTATAAACTAATTGTCTAATCTATATAAGATTTTAATCTATGCAAAAAATGGATTCATTTTTATCAATCCAGTTTTCATATGTCATTCTGTATAATTTGATATTAAAAGAATATTTTAAAATTTTAAATCTCAGACTTTTATATTTTATTTACCCATTAATAATTTTAGAAAGAACAATAAAAACAAACTCCATTAAATACCCCCTATTTTTAAAATGAGGATGAAAAAGAATTGTGGAAAATCTTGAAGATAAATTGAAAATAGAAATAAGGATTAAAAAGATTGTTGCTGAATTATTTAAAAATATATATTTACTTTTAGTATTATGTAATGATAAATAATGTTTTAATAATGAATAAATATAACCTCATGTGAAATTTACCAAACCTATTTTAAATAATAATTGAACTGCCCTCTAGCTGCCAAGTTCGATAACTTTTTACAATAGAGAGTGAACCACCTCTTAATGTATTTTAGATCTTTTTATGTATCTAGAACAATAACAGCCAGAATGCTAATTTAAATCAGTCGTTCTATCTCTTAATGTAAATTGATCTTTAGTATTATGTATAGAACTTGGAATTGTATATAATAAGAAGAGAAAGCTAAAATAATAAAATTTGAAGAGGACTGCAAGAATTTGAAATTTTTATGTTGGATAATCAGAGTTTAAGAAATTGCTAAACATGCAATTACTTTTGCATTTCTAAAAGACAAATATCCTGAAAAGAGCATTTTAGTAGTAATAGTAGTACTTAGATTTAAATATAGTTTTAAATTTAAAAAATTATATTATAAACATATGCATGATTATTTTTTTTATTAGTATATATATTTTCTTGTTATATATTGAATAGTTGGATTTTATGCTAATTATTTTGAGGAGAATTTAAATAAAATAAACTATAAAGTTATTACCATAATAACTACATTTTAATTGATATTTTTTAATTACACATGTTATGACTTACCACCACCTGAAAAACAGCTTATATGATGGGACATAACGAATATATGGGGGAGTAAATGGATGATGATGGAGCTATACTTTCACAATTCTAGCTGGTATTCACAATAAATTTAAATCATTATCATAACATTTTTACAGGCCTTTACTGGTTAAATTCTTACATTTCAGTTAAAAATTGAAGTTTGGAATTGTATTTTTATGTTTAAATACATCCATATATATTGAAACAGTCAGCTTTTACAACCCAACTGTTTCACCTACTATATTCTATAGTAGTATTCTTTTATATGTAATAGCCATCAAATTCTCATATACTATGCTAATATTATCATAAAACCCTGGCTAAATTTAAACCTAAATATTTTAACTATGTGTGTGTGCGTATATCTCTACATATAGGAAGAAAATTGCATTTATATTCATAAATCTCTAAAAATATGAACATATATATTTCTAATAATAATTAAATAAAAAACGAGTTGTATATGTAACTTAAGACTACATATATGCTAGAAGAATGATGTTAATAGAATTTAAAACATTAAAGATTTCTTTATTTTAAAATATTTATTCAATTAGTAATATTTGAAATTATATATTTCTGCATACATCGCAAAATTAAACGGTCAAGTTACATATATAACAAAATGTTTTTCCAAAGTTTGGATTTGTTTTGCTAGTCAAAGTGATGCCAGAAAAGTTAATTCTGGTCGCTGAAAATCGACCCAATTTATACTTAGAACTAAAATTAGATTTAAATTTAAAAGATTGCATAAATTACCACGTGTCACAGAGGTAAAATTGACCTAATTAAAAGTTAGGCACAGCAGGCTTCCACGATTACTGGCAATAAGCAAGTAGGCTAAGAATGTGAATCTAAAAATAATAATAATGAAGGAGAGGGGGGTCTGCTGGTATAAAAGCAGTGGCATCCATCTTTGAAGAGACTCTCTATGATTACAATTTTAATAAAGTACTTCAATAGTGTTGATGATGATCATGTCAGGGTAAAGGCCTAAAATCTTGCCTTCCACCTCTGATGAAAAGCTAACTGATGTGGAGAAAGATGAAGTAACCACCATCACAACCTAAAGAAGCTCCGATGAAGAAATAACTTGCCAATAGAGAAAAAAGAAAAAATCGTAAATACTCCTTCAATTCTAAAGCTTTCAACTCTAAAAATGCCAGCTTAATCTAATGGCCATAATAATAATGTAAACTAAACTTACTTCTAAATGTAATTTTTATTTTGTTTCAATCTTAAAATCTTGACTGATTTAATGGTTTCATAATTAAACAGATTTCATAATTAATTTGATTTAGTGGTTTATAAACTGATTTATAATCTGATTTACTATTATGATTCGTTAACTGATAAATACTCATTTAACTGCTTTATGATTTTATTTGAGTTATTATTTGCATAAATAACACCTTTCATTTATTAATATATTTTCTTTATTTGATGGTTTACTAGCTGAATTTAAATATGATTGATTTAGTTATGTATCAATCTTATTCTAAGTAATTAAATGCTATTTTAACTTGCTCAAATCTATAATTTAAATGTTTTAATATAACTTAAGTTAATGATAATATTTGCCATCATTAATCTCATCAACTTAAAATTATCGAAACTGAATCAGTCATATTTCAGCGAATGTCGCATAAGTTTAATTTTAAACAAAGCCAAATTTCAGATTTCACTTACGTGAAATCTTATCCTATTTTAAATCTTGCATTTCTTAATTAAATCTATGCCAAATCTTATTATTTTCCATTGTAATATTGTTTATGCTATATGTATTCAAAACCGAGTTTTATTCATAATTAAATCATTAGCAAGAATTAAATATAGATTCTCACACATATACATGTCATTTCACGTATATATGTAATATGTGTAATAATGCACAAACTAAAAGCTCTGTTTTAAAATGGATAAAATATCTTGATTAAGATATAATTACAAATGTACAATTATTCTAAAATAGATTTGCTTTTAAATATAATATTTAACCAATATTCAGTTGAAGTGATAAAATGCAGCATAAATCTATAGTTCTATATTGTAATTTTCCCATATGCTGTAATCCTCATTAGAGAAATAAAAGCCTATATAGATAGCTTTGTAAATTCGATTCATAAGTTTTCCTAAATAGTATCATTATAAATACTATCATGTGAACTAATACTGGGTAGTTTCCTTCATGAAACTATTGTTAGCATCTTAATTTCTATTGTATGATAATGTTGTCTATGGTGCATGTGTGTCTTTAAGAAATGCTATGGCGTAACTCACTTGTTGCTGTTTTCTTTAATGGTTGTATGTGGTCATACTGCACCATTACTGTTAGTTCAGGCAATTTTCTTCTTCTGATAAGATTGGTACGTACCTCCCATTCTTTATCCTTAGAAATGGAGCATGAAACTCCACAGAGCATGAGACTCCCACTTCAATAAATTGCTCGATCATCCAGACTAAAGGCCTCCTATTTCACAGCAATGAGTTTGGTCAAAGGAAACCATTACTTGGTAAGAATCCCATGAATAAGGCACATATATGAGATGCAAAAAGACTCAGAATTATATGTTTTATATACGCCTTAGTATCTGAAGTCTGGCTGCCAATATATCATTTCATCCCTCCATTATAATAGTTATTTTCAGCTTTGATCTGAATTAGAATCCAATATAAAATGTATATTACCTATGTAGAGAATATATTAATTATTCACGCTTGGTAAAATATGTTCTTTATAAAAATTTATAATCACTTCCATTAACTATAAAGCAAATCTAGATCCTATTATAGCATAAACTAGGCATAGATAATCATGAGCAAATCCATTTAATTATAAAATTGATATTAATGCTCATGAAAATGTAAATTCAAATGTATTATAATTTCATCACCTGCGAGTGATAGATTCACATATATATATATAGCTAAATAAATTAATGAGTTGTAACCTGAAAACTACAATTACCTGCGAGTGATTAAAATGCTATATATAAACCGGAAGTGCATAAACCTAAAAAAATTCAAATATTTGTAACTAGAAATTTATAATCACCTGTGGGTGATTTTATCTATTTTCTATATATGTAAACCAAGTCATGTATATCTCAGCCATAAGAAATTATATATCTAAACCCATCACTTGCGTGTGAACCCAAATTAATATAAACATCCTTTAATCGCCTGCATGTGAGATCAGACACCTAGCTATTGTAATATTGTTTTTGATTGTTTTAATATTTTAACTTCATTAAATTAATTTTAAATTTAACCTTGCTTCATGTCTTAGTCTTGCTCACTGACTCATAATTATTTACCATTTACTAATTATTTTATTATTGGTTATTGAAAATCATTTCATTGTTTAATAATCATATACTAGCCACATGATACCTAGATAGCTATACTAGATAGAATGCCAACTTTCTCCCAATCTTTTGCTTGACTGATGTGCCAGCATGTGAAGAAGGGAAATACTGCTGTGGCCTCAACTGTGTCAACCGCTAGGTGGTAAATCTCTGAGCAATGGTAAAGAAACTGGGGTTAGGCCAGAGTCATGGCATCCACCACCATAAACTGGTCAGCCTTGGGATAATTTACCATAGTTCTAGATTTTGTTTCGTGAATGTACTTATTTGACCGTTACAGTAAATAGTTTTTTTTCTCCAGATTTGATGCCACAATGTGAGGTTTTCGAAAATAAACCTATATACCTGAGATGGGAGAATTTTTCTCTGAAATTTGGAGGCCCAAATGTAGAGCTTTTAAAAAAATAAACATGTACCTGAAATGGGATATTGCCATAGATATAATCCCGTATAAATTGTTGTACTTAATGGTCATATTTTATGTTGAAATTAGGTGAAGAGAGAAAGACTCATATTAAAAGAGTATAACTGTATGTATATATATATATAGAGAGAGAGTATCAATAGATGTGGCATATTAAAAGTATTGAATGTATATCTCACCTGCTGACAGCTGGTGCCGGAGGTAATTTAAGAAAACTAAAATTATCCTCACATACATTTGTTGTCAGAGGGAGAGAACATTTTATTTTATTAAAATTTTTAGTGATGAGGGTGTGAGCCAAGACTGAAGTGAGCAATGTTAAAACAAAAGGGGAAAATCAGGCAAGATATAAATATACGAGTGTTTGGTGTACAAAATTTATCAAACCATGGGATACAAGCAACAACAACAATAACAACAACAATAATAATAATAATAATAATAATAATAATAATAAAAGAAGAAGAAGAAGAAGAAGAAGAAGAAGAAGAGAGAAGAAGAAGAAGAGGAAGAAGAAGAAGAAGAAGAAGAAGAAGAAGAAGAAGAAGAAGAAGAAGAAGAAGAAGAAGAAGAAGAAGAAGAAGAAGAAGAAGAAGAAGAAGAAGAAGAAGAAGAAGAAGAAGAAGAAGAAGAAGAAGAAGAAGAAGAAGAAGAAGAAGAAGAAGAAGAAGAAGAAGAAGAAGAAGAAGAAGAAGAAGAAGAAGAAGAAGAAGAAGAAGAAGAAGAAGAAGAAGAAGAATTAGGTTAAGGACTTCTAGATATAAGATAAAATAGGGTGGTAGAAACAGGCTTAGGTGGACTTGTCAGGGAAAGGAGGGCAAGGTAGCCGCATATAAAATTTTAATAAATCAAAACCCAATGGAAGTAAATGAAGAGAATATGGAGGAAGTAGAAAAAATAGAGAAGATAGGAGAGAAAAGCCAATAGAGAAAAGAGGGGAAATGCTTAGGTCAGGAAAAGAGATAGTAGAAAATTCGAACAACAGTAATACAGAAGAGGAGCTAGAGAGTGGGGGAGAGAAGGAAATAAAGGAAGGACAAGAAAGAAGCATACTAACTGTAAAGGAGCTCCAAAAAGGGGGAAATGAGGTAACAATGGAGCAATTAGTAGAAATCCTGAGGAATGATAAAAAGGAAAGGAAAGAGAAAGAAAGAAAGGGCAGGGAAGAAAATGAACAGGTTAAAAAGAAAAGCAAAGAGAAAGAAAGGACAAGGAAGAAAAGGAACAGGATAAAAAGGAAAGGGAAGAGAAAGAAAGAAAGGATAGGGAAGAAAGGAAAGGCAAAAGAAAGAAAGGACAAGGAAGAAAAGAAAAGAAAAAGGGGAGAGAATGAAAGAAAGGACAGAGAAGAAAGGGAAGAGGATAAAAAGGAGAGGGCAGAAGACAAAAGAGAAATACTAGAATAGATGAAATTAATGGTTGAGAATGCAGGGAAAGAAATGAATCAAAGGCTAGAAAGCATGGAAAGGAGCATGGGACAACTCACTATAGAATGTCAAGACAGATATAGTGAAGCTCAGAAACAATGCCAAGATAGATTAGCTACCCACAAAGAAAGTATGTTAGGAAAAAATAGAGAAGTCCAAGGGGGTATTATTGTTGCAAAAGATACCATAGACAAACAAAAGAATTACATAGAAAAGGAGAGGAATGATAGAGAAGAAAAGGAGAGAGAAGTTAGGAAAGAAAAAGATGAAAAGGCTTGACTAGAAATAATAGAAATAATGAAGCAAATGTTAGAAAGTAGTGGGAATAAAGACACTGAATCTTCCAAGTCTGTCACAGACAACAGTAATATAGTGGGAAAAGAAACAAATAAAACAGAAGAACCGGAATATAGTTCTCAATTAGAGCAGGATTAGGAAAACAGATATACCAAATGAAGTGACAGCAGAAATGGAGGTTGAGGAGAGGAAAGTAATTAATGTTACTACTGAAAGTAGGAGTCCATCATCAGAAAAACTAGTAACTAGTGAAAGTTCTGTGGTCGAAAAGAAAGGAGCTGTACTTGGACAGATTGAGGCAGAGACATTAGCAATTACGGAAATAAAAATTATAGAAATAGAAATAAGAGAAGAAAGGAATGAGTTAAAAGGGATAAAAGAAAAGGTTGAGCCAAGTGCGTTAGAAAGAATAGAGGCAGAAGTTATGAGTGAGAAAGGGAACATTATGGAGAGGGAAATCAATGAAGTGATTCAAGTAAGTAAGGAAACAATGATGCCCATCGAGCTTAAAGTTGCTGAGCCATTGAGTAAAGCACAAAAGCTGGAAGCTGCAAATGATGGAAAAGAAAGATCAAAGATTGATTTGGAAATAATTGAAGAAGAAAAACTCAGTACAGGAATAATCACCACAATAGAAAATAGCCCAATAAAGGAAACAGAAAAAGGGATAGAAGTTAAAAGAGGACTAGTAGGCAAAGTTATAGAACTTTACCAAGAAGTTCAAAAAATAGAGACCTATCTGAGCAGGGGCTAAAGAAAAGGGAAGATATAATTAGGGAGCATGATCTAAGAATAGACAAGGAGCTAGAAAATAAACAAGAAGGTTATAGAGAGATAAATGGGAAAATAGATGTAAAGAAAAGTGACATAGAAATAGATGGCAAAATGTGACTGGATGGGTTAAAACTGGCAAAAGAAGATTAATAAGAGACTTCTATAAAAATATATAGGTTAGCATTCATCAAAATAGACAATAATAGACAGAGACAAGAAAGTAACAAAGAGTATAAAGCATGGGGATCTGAAATAAGTAAAGGGAGAAGGGTAGACTGGAAGGTTAAATGGATTGGACTAGAAGTGAAAGAAGAACAGAAACTAAGCAGAGAAAGCTAAGCCAGAGGAGCAGGAAAGAAGACACAGGGAGATGGAAACTAGCAGCCCTCGAATTAGTAGAAGGAAGAAGGAACTATGTAGAATTAAATAGCATATTAAAGAGGGAGAGGTCAAATATGAAAAGAAAAGGCAGGAAAGAAGATAGAGGGAGATGGAAACTGCCAGCCTTCGAATTAATAGAAGAAAAAAAGAAATATATAAAAATGAATAGCAAGTTGAAGATGGAAATATCAAATATTAAAAAAAGAGGCAGAAAAGAAGACAGGGGCGGATGGAAACTGCCAGTTTTCAAATTAGTAAAAGAAGAAGGGAAATATGTAGGAAGGGATAGCAAGATAAGTAGGGAGAGATCAAAATTTAAAAGAAGGAGCAGGAGAGAAGACATAAGGTGATAGAAACTGCCATTCTTCAAGTCAGGAACAGGAAGAAAGGAATATCTTATAGGAACAAAAAATAAAACATACAGGAAGAGGTCAAGGTTTAAAAGAAGCAACAGTATAAATAACAAGGATAGAATAAAGAAAAGAAAAGAAAAGAAAGCAGTAAAATGAGTTTAAAGTTGTGTAAGATAGTAGTTAAGACTGTAGGTCCTACTTAGGTATCTGGAATGTTAGAGAGTAATTATTTACAAATGTGTTTAGTTAATTTGGTAAAGTTAGTAGAATATAGTTTTGTTTGTTGTTTATTATATATATAGTGGTGGCTGTGGTCTCACTAAAGCAGGATATAGAAAGAATAGATAGGGTTCGTGGGAGTGTGTTAAATAGATTAAAGAATAAGGTAGAAAGTATTTTTTGAGCTTCTTTAACAGAAATTTATTTACTACCCAAAGTAAAAGCATCAAAATATTAAAATTTCATAAATTTCCCATGAGTTTGATAATATGAAACAGTCAGCTTTTACAAGCCAACTGTTTCACCTACTATATTCTATAGTAGTATTCTTTTATATGTAATAGCTATCAAATTCTCATATATTATGCTAATATTATCATAAAAACCTGGCTAAATTTAAACATAAATACTTTAACTATGTGTGTATGCATATATCTCTACATATAGAGAGAAAATTGCATTTATATTCATAAATCTCTAAAAATATGCACATATATTATACCGAGACAAAGTCGGTACATGTATATACGCACACACACAAGCAATGTAAATACTCTATTTTTTTATTTACTTGCAACTTATGATAAAAAATAAATATAGTTTTCTTTCAATGCTTTATAAAATACACTGTAAAATAAAATATTAATATTTCTGATTAAAAAGTTTAAGGCTTTCATATAATCTACTAAAATAATATTCTCTAAAAATAAAATATAAAGCATCACTAATATGCCATTTTAAATCTCAATAAGTGATTTCTACTCGTATATGCCACGGGGGTAATTAAAAAGGGGTTTATTTTAAATTATAACTATAGTGAAAGTTAAAAGCTTATAGAGGTGATTTTGAGATTAAATGCTCGACTTTTAAACTAATGTAAGTTAAATTGTTATCTTAAAACACGCACACATGTATGTATAAAAGGTGAATAAGTATGAATTTTTTCTGAGATTGCAATGTGAGATTGCATAAACCTAAGATTGCCTCAAGCATATGGATTGAATGAACATTACGTAGGACACGGACCCCAACGACAACTCAAAGAATATTGAACTCTGGGTGGAGATTGGATCCTCAGATAATAACCAACCCATATAAATATGAGTCTTAGTCTTTGTCTTTATTCTTTTACACTTTTTTCTGCGTATAGTTTTTTTTTTAAATTCCTCCGGAAGCTACAACTAGAACTTTTCTCTTTTTGCTATCCGGTTTATCCAATATGATCACTGTGAAATTAACATTTAGAGCGTCGATCGTCATGATGGGCTAGAAACCCTTCAGTGATTGATCGACGCTCCGCCGCCAGAACATCTCCACCGCTATGAATGATCAACAACAGTGCCGTCCGAACATCGTACTCCAATCAGTCCAAGGACGTAGTTCCGTTTAATATACAAGAATCGTCCAAACATACTACGCTGAACTTATATGAAATGAATAACCATTTATTATGGAAACATTATCCTCCAGGTTCGAACCCTCACCAAATTAGAAGCAGCAGAAGACTACGCAAAATCCTAGGTAAACACTTTATTTCTTTTATGCTCCCATTCATTCTTTATGTAGACTTTAAAAGGCAATCTCATAATTAATTAAATTCGACTTTCGTAAATCAAAATATAAATTGATCCGTAATCCCTCATATTTGAATCTTATTATTTTAATCTCAACTTTCGTAAATAAAAAAATATCAGATGCTACATAGTTCCTCATATTTAAATCTTAGGACTTTTCCTGTTATGAACTTTGATCATAATTATTATTTTCTTTCGCAGATAAACTATAACACACACCTAATTTCAAAATGTAAAAGAAGGAAATATATTTTATCATCCATGTTTATTATGCATAATATGTTCTTTTCTGTGCGAGTGCGAGAATGCGTGTATGTGCGTGCAAATAAAGCTATTAATCAATGTTTCATTTTTTATATTCAATAAATTCTTTTTTTTATTTAAACAAGTCGAGCATTCCTCAAATCATTCTCTATAATTAAAATATATTTTTTTAATTTATTATAATCAGCATTTATTCATGCAATTAATTATTTTACTTTTAAATTTGTCTTTCTTGTATTTTTTTGTTTTGTTTATTTCTTTAAATTTCATCGTGCCGTAAGTCACGATGTTTATTTACTATGTAGTTAAGATAGGTTTAAGAGTTGGGAGGGCCTATTATTAATAAGTATAAGTAAATGTCAATAAAGCTAGTGTGAATAATTCTATTGGACTGTATGATAAAGGGGGGATGATATTATAAGCTTCTAATTTTTTTTATATAATGATGCATAAACCGAACATTCATATTAGTTGCAAATAACCAATGACCCGGTCCAATATTTGGACCGATCTGTTAATCAACCAAGATTCTTCTCCATTGGTTAGTATTGTGTCTTTTGCCAGAATAATAGTCTTGAAAACAATTACATCGCGACCCTGAGTGACCCTTATTGGTCCATGCTGGGAGTTTGAGCTTATGGGCGGGGATTAGACTTCGAAATCGTTTTGATATGACGTAAGGTGATGCGAGAAATTAAATTGTAAATTAAATCATCGTATCTGGCGCCCCCTTGTGTTGATAATGAACAACTATTGACATAGGAAAATAAATAAAGCTTTACGCTATATCATGTTTGTTTTGGAGCTCACAATCCCTTTAGAAAAGGTTGAATAAGGGACCGGTTACAATATATTTCTAATAATAATTAAATAAAAAACGAGTTGTATATGTAATTTAAGACTACATATATGCTAGAACAATGGTGTTAATAGAATTTAAAACATTAAAGATTTCTTTATTTAAAAATATTTATTAAATTAGTAATATTTGAAATTATATATTTCTGCATATATCGCTAAATTAAACAGTCAAGATACATATATAACAAAATGTTTTTCCAAAGTTTGGATTTGTTTTGCTAGTCAACGTGATGCCAGAAAAGTTAATCCTGGTCGCTGAAAATTGACCCAATTTATATTTAGAATTAAAATTAGATTTAAATTTAAAAAATTGCATAAATTACCACATGTCACAGAGGTTAAATTGACCTAATTAAAAGTTAGGCACAGCAGGCTTCCACGATTACTGGCAATAAGCAAGTAGGCTAAGAAAGTGAATCTAAAAATAATAATAATGAAGGAGAGGGGGGTCTGCTGGTATAAAAGCGGTGGCATCCATCTTTGAAGAGACTCTCTATGATTACAATTTTAATAAAGTGCTTGAATAGTGTTGATGATGATCATGTCAGGGTAAAGGCCTAAAATCTTGCCTTTCAATTCTGATGAGAAGCTACCTGATGCAGACAAAGATGAAGTAACCACCATCACAACCTAAAGAAGCTCTGATGAAGAAATAACTTGACAGTAGAGAAATAAAAAGAAAATGGTAAATACTCCTTCAATTCTAAAGCTTTCATCTAAACTCAACTCTAAAAATGCTAGCTTAATCTAATGGCCATAATAATAATGTAAACTAAACTTACTTCTAAATGTAATTTTTATTTTGCTTCCAACTTAAAATCTTGACTGATTTAATGGTTTCATAATTAAACAGATTTCATAATTAATTTGATTTAGTGGTTTATAAACTGATTTATAATCTGATTTACTATTATGATTCATTAACTGATAAATACTCATTTAACTGCTTTATGATTTTATTTGAGTTATTATTTGCATAAATAACACCTTTCATTTATTAATATATTTTCTTTATTTGATGGTTTACTAGCTGAATTTAAATATGATTGATTTAGTTATGTATCAATCTTATTCTAAGTAATTAAATGCTATTTTAATTTGCTCAAATCTATAATTTAAATGTTTTAATATAACTTAAGTTAATGATAATATTTGCCATCATTAATCTCATCAACTTAAAATTATCAAAACTGAATCAGTCATATTTCAGCGAATGTCGCATAAGTTTAATTTTAAACAAAGCCAAATTTCAGATTTCACTTGCGTAAAATCTTATCGTACTTTAAATCTTGCATTTCTTAATTAAATCTATGCCAAATCTTATTATTTTCCATTGCAATATTGTTTATGCTATATGTATTCAAAACCGAGTTTTATTCATAATTAAATCATTAGCAAGAATTAAATATAGATTTTCATGCATATATATGTCATTTCGTGTATAAATGTAATATGTGTAATAATGTACAAACTAAAAGCTCTGTTTTGAAATAGATAAAATATCTTGATTAAGATATAATTACAAGCGTACAATTATTCTAAAATAGAATATTCAGTTGAAGTGATAAAATGCAGCATAAATCTATAGTTCTACATTGTAATTTCCCCACATGCTGTAATCCTCTTTAGAGAAATAAAAATCTATATGGATAGCTTTGTAAATTGGATTCATAAGTTTTCCTAAATAGTATAATCATAAATACTATCATATGAACTGACACTGGGTAGTTTCATGAAGGAAACTATTGTTAGCATCTTAATTTCTATTATATATGATAATGTTGTCTGTGGTGCATGTGTGTCCTTAAGAAATGCTATGGCATAATTCACTTGTTGCTGTTTTCTATAATGATTGTACGTGGTCACGCTGCACCATTACTCTTAGTTTGGGCAATTTTCTTCTTCAGGTGGGATTGGTACATGCCTCCCATTCTGCATCCTTAGGAATGGAGCATGAGACTCCACAGAGCATGAGACTCCCACTTCAATAAATTGCTCGATCATCCGGACTAAAGGCCTCCTATTTCACAGCAATGAGTTCGGTCAAAGGGAACCATTACTTGGTAAGAATCCCATGAATAAGGCACATATATGAGATGCAAAAAGACTCAGAATTATATGTTTTATATATGCCTTAGTATCTGAAGTCAGGCTGCCAATAATCAGTTCATCCCTCCAGTGTAATAGTTATTTTCAGCTTTGATCTGAATTAGAATCTAATTTAAAATGTATATTAGCTATGTAGAGAATATATTAATTATTCGCGCTTGGTAAAATATGTTCTTTATAAAAATTTATAATCACTTCCACTAACTATAAAGCAAATCTACATTCTATTATAGCATAAACTAGGCATAGATAATCATGAGCAAATCCATTTAGTTATAAAATTTATATTAACACAAAATGTAAATTCAAATGTATTATAATTTCATCACCTGTGAGTGATAGATTCGCATATATATATATATATATATATATATATATATATATATATATATATTTATTTATATATATATATATATATATATATATATATATATATAAATTAATTAGTTGTAACCTGAAAACTACAATCACCTATGAGTGATTAAAATGCTATATATAAACTGGAAATGCATAAACCTAAAAAAAACTCAAATATTTGTAACTAGAAATTTATAATCACCTGCAAGTGATTTTATCTATCTCCTATATATGTAAACCAAGTCATGTATACCTCATCCATAAGAAATTATATATCTAAACCCATCACTTGCATTTGAACCCAAATTAATGTAAACATCCCTTAATCACCTGCATGTGAGATCACACACCTAGCTATTGTAATATTGTTTTTGATTGTTTTAATATTTTAACTTCATTAAATGAATTTTAAATTTAACCTTGCTTCATTCTTAGTCTTGCTCATTGACTCATAATTATTTATCATTTAGTAATTATTTTATTATTGGTTATTGAAAATCATTTCATTGTTTAATTATCATATACTAGCCACATGATACCTAGATAGCTGTACTAGATAGAATGCCAACTTTCTCCCAATCTTTTGCTTGACTGATGTGCTACTACCGACACGTGAAAAGGGGAAATACTGCTGTGGCCTCAACTGTGTCATCCACAAGGTGGTAAATCTCTGAGCAATGGTAAAGGAACTAGGGTTAGGCCAGAGTTGTAGCATCTATCACCATAACTGGTTGGCCTTGGATGATTTACCAAATTGCTAGATTTTGTTCCGCAAATGTACATATTTGACCATTATAATGTATATGTTGTAATGGTCAGATTCGTGTAATTCATTAACATAGTGCAGAATTCGACCACCACTCAGAACTGCAGCACCATCTAGGAAGCAAACCCACCCGTAGTACTGAGTTCGAACACAGTTTATCGGTTCCACAATACAATCTATGAAACAATGCATCTGATGTTACATTAGTAAACATTTCTTTAGGCATGATGATCAGGGAGATGCAAGAGATTCAAGAATTTATTTTCAAGTTAGCCAATAATAACATCAATATTAAATATTTATATTTTACAGAATCGAGGAAATATTATATTGAATGGGTATCGAATAAATAAAGACGTAACAGCAGATGTATAGTTTGAAATTATTTATTTAAAACATTTTATACTAAATCATCGAATTAATAATATTTTATTATATTTAAAATCTCAGTAGCGGTATTTCCGATATTGTTATACTTTACAAAGATATACATTTATTTATTTAAAATATTTTATACGAAATCATTTAACCAATAATATTTTATTATATTTAAGTAGCCGTATTTCCGATAGTGTTATATTTTACAGAGATATATTTATTTGGCTGATTTAATCTAGCTACTTAAATTCTTGTGCAAGTCTTTCATGAGCATGCCTTCAGGATTTATATCTTTGCAATGCAAGAGTCTAAAATAGAATTAATAATTATACTAAAGTAGAATTAATAATCATAACGGTGGACATATATTTATTTAATTAAAGAAGATATTTACTAATTACTATGGACAGACATTTATTTGAGAGTGAGTTATGTCACTAATGCAGAGATGGAGTTATATATTAAGTAATAAAGTTAATAATCAAAACACATGGTATGTCTAGAAAGGCAATATGAGGGTGGCAGTATATTAAAACTGTGGAGCCATGGGTGAGTTTATAACAATGGGCTGGCATTTACCATAGGCCCAAAGAGATAAGGTGTCATATAAGCATAACCAGGGCCAAGTGGTTTGTGCCACGGTTACTTCCTGGCTGCATGATGATCATCAAGTTCTACAGGAACATTTATTTTTCCACTTGTGTAGGACGACTGGGATTACTTTCAATCCTATAGAATCCACAGTATCCAAGGCTTATAATAGATCATCGAATCTCCAAAACATAACACATGTATAATCTACTGACTATTCTGTTAAGATTTAAATATATTTTATAACTCGGCCCTACATCATTAACATTTAATAAACAACGTTTTTGACTCTCAAAGAAATGTGATTTATGGAATTATTATTTAAAAATTTAATAAAATATAAAACAATAGGTAAGCGGGATGAGTATTAATAACTAATATGTCAGCCATTTGCTAAGTAGTAGACCCCTGTATTACAATAAATGAAGCATTGAATGCATGTCCGTTTATATGAAAATATTAAGTAATTTATAGAAGTAAATATTAATAAGGATTTGCAGGACACGCCTCCACTGTTTCAAGAAATCATGGATTTGCATTTAGAAAATTAGGGAAGATATCTGAGCTGACCAGCCAACAGAAGTATATAACAAAATATATTAATAGGTTGCTGGACAAGATGGCAATTGTCTTGATTAAAATCTATATTTAAATTTGGCAAGGTCCGGTCAGAAATTTTATAAGCATGCTATAATTAGATAATAAGAATGTAAAATTTAGAAATACGTACCCAAGAAAAGATAGAAGTAGGTAAGTTAGATTATTAAAGAAATTTATATAATAAGTTAATCATTAAATTCAAGTTTTACAATTTAGAGTTTTACAAGTTATATAGAGAGTGAGCTATAGCGTGATTATTAATTAGAGTACTCTAGGCCTTTTGGTTTAGGTACCTGTTTTATAAGAAGTTTTCAGATTCAGTAGCCAGTAGCAAATTGTTCATGATTTCGAAGTAGCAGTTCTTTCCAGCATTTAGGTTATTCATTTACTTTAACAGCAACAGCAGCTTTCTAATTGCTTGGACAGCAGATCTTCTTGGTTGACTTTGTGGAGAGCATATTTGAAGGTCCGTGGGATACAATTGACCATCTCTGGGGAGAATAGTATGGGCACTTTCTACTCGACCATACTGTGGTAGGTAAATTAATTTAAGATCTTGGAGACTCTCAACTGATCGAGAGCACAGCTAAAGTCTTACTAAAAGTTCTGAGAAAATTCAAAATGTCCTCCTTTTTTTTGATCTTATCTTTTTACTTTTTGTTCGATTTTATTTTTGGATACACTCATTTGCCCTGAGGAGAATCAATACATTCTTGTAAGTTTAATTTATATAGAAAGCTGCATTTCTATTGTTCAAGTTTATTTTTACATTTACATTTTGTAATTAAAGATTTTAGGGAATTTTTCTTTTTAATTAATCTATTATCTCTCATCGACCGTTACTTTTAAAATTTCAAATACAAAAGGGGAATATACAATGATTTTTACTTTTACTTAAATTATAATCAATTTCCAAAATTATTATTAAATATGAAATTTAAACACAGCAACAAATAACAAACTTTATAATTTAAAACAAATTGTTAGAATTATATAAAATTATATAACTAAAAGAGAAATACAAACTATATCATTTATTTTTATTTATTGCTTTAAATTTGTTATTGAAATGTGTGTGTGTTTATGGTGGATTGTACATATATTTATACATTTTTAAAATTGCTACACACACAATTCGATATCAAAAAGTTTAAATTTGGATAGGATAGGGTGGTAAATGAGAGATGATAGAAAAAGGTGAAATTTAAGATTCGAATGTGAATCTTACTGTTTCAATATATATATATATATTGAACCGTATTCGAATATGTGTATTCGAAACACCGGCCTCTTAGGCAGAGAAGAACATACTCGGAGAGTATGTATGCCCAAACGATAGCTATAAAGTATATAACTAACATTACATTTCCAGGACATAACTTCTTCTCGACTGTTGAGTTCAACACCAAGTTCAAAGTACTTTTTTTGTTTGTGTATAAACACGGGCGCCAGCTATCTATTCAAGGATGAATAAATAACGCACTTTAAGCAATGGCCACTAATTCAACGCCTAAATCCACGACTAGCTCTAATCACTAATAGATTATACTTAATTAGTGGTTAAAAGACTTGATAAAGAATTTGTTAAAAAGAATTGTAAAAGAATTGATAAAAAGAATTGACTGACAAATAAAGTTTAATTTTAAAGATAATTTATTAACTAACATTTATTTACTAAATTTAGACATTCTAATAAAACACACGCATATTTTAAATTAACATTTCTAAATAGTTTAAATATTCCTATAGATTTAATAACAGTACACTCTAATTTAACTAATAAACATTGGTAGAATGATCACGCACATATTAACTAATGCACACACATAATAATGATAATAAAGGACTACATAGCATTTGAAATTTAATCACACACATATCAATAGTTCATTTATGTATGATATCGAGTTCATATAATTAGACTCTTGGAGGATTCGCACGAATTAATAAAATGCAATGGCTATTATAGTATAGAACAAAATAAGCAAATGTTTTACCTAGGATTTTGAACGTAGATTTAACACTCTGTTTTCTTCCAGTATGAATGGTTCCAGTATGAATGCTTCCAGCCGGCTGGGACGTTTCCTTGCTGAGTTTCATGATTTTCACGATTATTACTATCGGAGACAAATAGATACTGATGGAGATTTTCTAAGATGTTAAGCTGACATTATTTCATGGGCAGATCTGCTGTTTTCTCGGACATCTGGGCTGGAGATAAACGTGCGTTCCCAAGATCTTCTCAACACTGCATTTTGTTTGTTAACTGCACAATTAATTTCTGAACTGCACTCACTCAATTAATTTGTGGAACTGAATCACTGTTCGATAAAAAAGTCTATTTATACCTGTGCCTTGTTGTCTTTCTCATATCTCCGGCAAAGATCTGTTGTCGAATTCCTTATCAATTAATCCTTTGATAAACGTGTTTTGGAAGATTGCTTAATTAGTAATAGCCATGCAGAGATGTTGTTTTATTTTATTAATAGCCATTGCTGTGTTTTTAATGATAATCTTCTTTTATTTCGCATACATTTTATTTATTTACAAAACTCAAATATATACGCACATATATTTTAATACAATTTACTATTTAGTTTTAACATTATTTTTTCTTTTAATTAAACTGGAATAAAAAGAGATTTGTATATTTATATTTTTACGAATACTAATAAAAACTATTTAATTCCTATCTTTTTCTAAAACAAACTGAATAAACTCTTCAACGTTTAATTTTTTGTTTTTCTTTTACGAAAGATTACTTTAATAATAATTTTAGATAAAAATTATATGTGCCTATATCAATATAGGTACAATATATATATATATATATATATATATATATATTGTACCTATATTGATATATATATATATATCACTTTTATATATATATATATATATATATATATATATATATATATATATATATATAAAACTTTAGTGAAATATTGCATTTGTAATCTACATTATCATTTAAAATAAATTTGTAAAAATTTGAATTAAAGATTTGTGATTCTGTAAAGAGTGTGAAAAAATTAGAATTCTAAAAAAGATATGTAAAGTTTAACAAAAATTAGATATCTTAATTTTTAACAGACTTTAAACTTTACGTCTGTGTTAGGAATGATATGATAATCTTTAGTCTAATAAATGATTTGCAATAATCATTAATGTATTTATCTAAAGTTCATGATGTACGAAAGAGTAAATGCAGGAAGTTTAATAATTGCAATTCAAATTGTATTAAATTGATGCCAATAAATACTGAGAAAAATATGAGATTTATATTCTGGGACAAGTGAAAAGTCTGCTTGGTGACCTGGACATTCCCCTCGGGATAATCAATATCATATCTGATCTTTTGATTAATATGCAAATTTCAATATCATTGAATGGTAAATTATCTGAATCATTCATTCCTACTAAATCTATCACTCAGGGCTTCCCTATGAGTGCCCTCTTATTCATTTTTTATGTGAACTCCTTCCTAAAATCCATTGAACAGAATCTTCCTGGAGTTTTCATTCCCTGTATCAAAAAGTACATCCAACACATTGCATACATGGATGACCTAGCCATGTTCTTACCATCTCATAAGCATATCCCTGGGCTCATAAAACTAATGACACAATTTTCAAGTGAATCAGGACTATGCTTCAACTTATTGAAATCAGCAGCATGGAGGCTGTCCTTGGGGAACAACATCCACTCCCCCTTCTCAGCTAAATCACCCAAATTCCTCAGCTTTTTGTTTAACCTCTCCCCACTTACAAGAAGAGAAAGGTCCAAAATTCCATAATGACAGCTGCCAACAAGTATATTGGTTTATTCTGGAATGTTTATACCTCCTTATATGCCAAGACAGCCCTCATAAAGATGTTGTTGATCCCCAGGACTACCTACTTTATACTGTTCATGAAATTCACGGGAAACTTCATTTGCGGCATCAATTCCATTTGTTCTCGGCTCCTGTAGAGGGAAGAACTATAGCAATTAGCCTCAGGAAGATGCAAAGACCTCCCAAATTATATGTCTGGGGGCTACATTCACTGCAGGTCTTTCAGCTCCAGTGTGCTTTCTATCTTTTTTCCAGACTTAATAACCTTATCCCTAAAAACTTTTATCAATTAGATGTGCATCCCACAGACACTCCACCTTCTATTATGAAGTGCTGGCTCTCTGATTTGTCATCTGAAATCACAAAAATGAATTTAATCCCAGATCAAGCTAAATCTGCAAAAATTCAATACTGGGAGGCATATAATCTCATTTATGAAACAATTGTGCCCATCACTTCAATACTCAACATAATCATCTTTGATTTCTTAAAAAAATTTAAATGATGGTTCCTGGAGCCAAAGTATTTTGATTTTTTGATAAAAATCAATCTTAATGTGCTTCCTACAGGTAGCTTTTTAACAAAACATAGAGGATATACATCTATTGATGGCAAATGTGCTTTGTGTAGAAGGGAGGTGGAAACCTGTAGAACCTTAATTTTTTTAATCTATAAAAAAAACACATTAATGATGATTAAAAGCACCAAATCAGGCAATTTTGTGGAAATAAGGAGTGTTACATTCTTATTGCTAGTGTTTGGATGATGCAATGTACATTCCTATTTGATTCTAGTTACATAGATTTCCTAATAATATTAATAAGAAAAATCAAGACAAAGAAAAAGACAATCATATAGCTTCTCAAATAATATTCAGGAACACATGGGGATTGATAGGCATTGAAAGGACCAGAATAAGCTAACTTAAAACATTTTTCCCTCATGTGGAATCATCTTTATATTAATACTATCAAAATAGTGTTTTTGTATTGTTGGCCCAGGTCTGAATTTGCCCAACAGAAATTCATATTTAATTTGACATTAACATATATATCCTGATCTTTTTTGAATTGTTAATGCAGAGCATTCTTGCTCACAGATAGGTTACTTGTATCTCATATCTTTGAATAATAAAATTTTCTTGAAAAAAAGTTCTGGTTTCATCAAAACTGGATCTTGTGTAACATTTACTATATGTTTCAAAATGTGTAATGAAATAGATGACTTAAATAAATATTTTGATAATAGTTTTCATGATTGGAAAAAATTTAAGAAACTAATTACACATGTCATTATCATTTATTGGCTAAGGAAGTCAAAAAGAGACATATTATGCACAAAATTTCCGCACAAAATTTCCACTTCTCTTTACTCTGTGGAAATTTACTTTAGAAAAAACTTTTGTAAATCAGCATGAGTTATTTAATATTGAATCAGTTTTTCAAGTCAGTTGTCAATATTAAAGATGTTAATAATTACATTAAGATTTGAAAATCATTAGGTTTTAAAACATGAAACTGTTAAATGTGGTTGTGACTTATTATAATTAATTCTCCAATAAAAAACTTAAAGTTAAAATATAAATACTTACATTCTGCTAGCTCTTAAAAAAACTTTCATCTGTAGTGTAAGCACTATGTCAGTATTTTCACAGATGACACCAGCTAATGAAGAATCTCTTATAGCATCAAGTTGCTCTACAATATAATATTTAAAAATGAGATGTGTTAAAAGAGAAACAGTTTAACAATCAATTGTAGATGAAGATCTCTTCACATCCCAGATAACCTAATTATTGAGCAAAAACACATGGTTAACAACTGGATTCTTTTTGGCCCAGCTTCCAGAAAAAAAAATCAAATCTTGTGTGGAAATCTTCAGCTATCTGAAAACAATTTTTAAAACTTTGTCTGGATTTAAATCTCAATTCATGTTTTCAGTTAATGGATTAATATTTTTTTTTAATTTTTATTGGTCAAGTAAATTAAAGTTCACAACTTTTGATTGGTTAATTAACAAATTCTGCCATAAAAATATATTCACCTTTTAATATTATATTCATTTCAGTTTTGTTTGTAAAAAGTATATTAATAATTTGTCAGATTATGAAAATGAACAAAAGATTTTTCATAAATAAATTCCTATTTATAATTATAAAAATATTTGATAGTGGAAGACCTAAAAAGAAAGTTTGTAACAAATTAGAAAGTGCTGCAGATGTCATTGATTTCTTTCTCGATTTACATTAGTGTAAATTAAAGAATTTTTAATAAAATCTTACTATTTTTCTAAAATAATTATATTTTCAGCATATTTTACCAAAATACTTTATAATATGTAAATAAATGCCAGCAAAATACTCTAAAACATTCATTTTTATTTGAAATTCAAATAAAGAGCTTGGGGTGATGTAAATTATTGATGGGTATCAAAATTGTTGTTAGCGCTGGTTTCCTTTTCAATTTACATTTGTGTAAAAGTAAAAAAAATTTTACTAAAATCTTACTATTTTTCTAAAATAATTACATTTTCAGCATATTTTATGAAAATAATATATAATATATACAAAAAATAATAAAAAACACTCTAAAACATACATTTTCATTTTGAAAATCAAAACAAAAATGTTGGAGCAGTGAAAATTATTGACAGGCATTCTTCTTTTGTTCAAAATGAGAACCAACCAATCAGCATCTAGGAAAGCCTGCCTTCTTCCATTGTTGAACCTTCAGTGTCAATTTTGATTTTTTACTTTAAAATAATTCTAGAGAGGGCAGCATCTTATTGTACTTTTTGTAAGCTTTAAAATAAGCATAAAAACACTACAGTAATGTAAAAATGGACAGATTTTGAGTGACCTGAAGCTGTGACCATCGACCATGGAAGTTTCTCAGAAAAGGTTAATATTTAAAAAACTTTTAAATAAATTTATTGCTTCAGAATCATAAATTTTTAAAAATAAAGATTCATTAATTCTTTTTTTTACTTCTTTTTATTTCATTTTATTAAAATAAAAAGAATTAAAGAATATTTATTATTAAAAAAAATTGATGATTCTGAAGCAATTACCTTATTTAAAAGTTGTTTTAATATGAAGGATGGATGAGAAATAAATTGAATTGTGGGTAATGTTTAATTTAAATATGTTGTTGTTTTGTGGTTTTTTAACTTGAGAAGTCTGCTTGTAGCAATGAAACCCTTGGTAGTGTTTTAGATTTTATTTTCTTGGCTAGTCCGATTGAGTTTTGGATTTGGAGTAATTTTGATTATACATATATATGTATGTATTTTATTAATTATATTTATTGTAATATAATGTAAACAATGTCCATTATGTAGAGTTGCTGTAGAGTAATTGGTAATGTGATAATAAAAGAGGAAACACCTTAAAAAGGAAAAATGCCTGATTAGATATATTAGCAATAGTACATATATATTTGCTTAAATATGGATAAGTATATATGTAGAAGCTTCAATGTGTTTTTAGTGCATTACTGTTTTCAAAATGCTTACTTTAATAAATAGTTATCTAAATTATTAAATCAATATCTATTGTAGCGTTTTCCGTTTTACTAGACCACTATACGCCCCAAATATATATTTGAGCGTGAGTTGATCAAACTGTATCAAGAAAAAAAAGAAAGTTGTATTTCTATTCTTAACACAGCTATTTTTCCTGATCGACTCCGGCCTATTAATTGATTACGAATTTGTACCATAGACATAAATCAACTTTTAATTTTATTTCCTATGGGCGCCAGGATTCCTAAGAATCCGCTGAAATATGCCGCCAGCACCTCTCGCAAATTGTAAGACAAAGAAAAATAAAAAGATTCTTTTATAATATTTTTGTTTTGGAACGGTAATTCTACCGTAATGAGAATTAATGATTTTTTTACGATTATTAGCCCTGGCGTATTGAAACATATTGGCAAAGGTAACTTACACTTAAATCCTATTTCACTAAAATAAATCTAATAACAAAAATAATAACTTCTATTAACAACGCACAATAAAAAAAAGTTGATAAAAGTATAATCTCTTTTATTCTAACAAAATAAAACATTTCTAGGTTAAATATTGTTTAATAATTTGGAGAGAACACATTTAATTTAGGTGGAAAATATATAGAAAATATCAATATCATTTAAAATAAGCGAAAAGTTCTTGGTTAATTAAGAGTCTCTCATATAGAAATATAAAGTCACTATCGGGATTCCTTTTATAGCTATATTTTCACGAGTAGTTTTTTTTTTAACTATTTAACTTGGTCACAATCAGGGTTATTATTCTTAACTTACCGGTAAGCTTTGTGAATTCACGAATGTTGTAGCGAACTATGCATAGTTTTCTGTAATAATGAGCTCGGCCGTTCGGTTCTTGCTTGTTCTTGTGGTCCATTTCCCAGTTGGTCACGAAGGCTTTTCCTGGGGTACATCATTAGGTCTGATGTTTTCAGGAGCTCCGGTTCACTGCGACATTGCCGAATTCCTTCGGTGACGAGTGATCTTGGACATATTAAATGTTATCCAAGACCAACTAGCGAAATAAAACGAACAAGACCCTCCTTCAACCGGATCCCTCCTTTTTATATCCAGTTTTAGGGCTTCTGCGCATGCTCGTACCTGCCTTTCTAATCTTATACGTTTTTAAAATTTTATGTACTAAAGTCTCTATTTTCTTATCAAGTTTTGGCCATGTTTAATTAGCTAGAAATATTTTTCTTTTAGCTTATCTTTTTACTTGCTTTTGGAATTCTTTTTTTTTTCTCTCCAATTACATTATTACTAATTAAAAAAATATCGACGAATAATTTAACTTTCATTGTACGCTCTTAACAAAAATTATACTAATCAAAAAAAAATCGAAATTTACTTTTTTAGCTTTTACCAAATGCCAATATATTTGTAACATATATAAATAAATGTTACACTATATTTATTTATTTATTAAATTAATTTTAATTCATTATTCAATGGAAAAACTTCCTAATTTAAAACAAATTTAAATATTATTAAAAATTTATATAATTAATTATATTATAAATATTAAATATATCTGATTTAATATTTAAAATTACATAAACAAAATTAAACAAATTTTTTTAAAAAAAAATAAAAATACTAAATCATGTATCTTTTAAGATATAATTTCTATCAAAAGAATTCCATCCCTATTTCATTCATTTGTAGTAGGTAACTACTTTTAATTCATGACTTCCAATCTTTATTTTCTTCTTCTACAAATCCATTGTACATTACTTTACTTCTTTTAGCATTCGTCAGCTTATTTTCATCTGATAACTTTTGCAATGTTTTCTGAAGCTCTGAAGCATTATTTACAAACACAAACACATCTTTCACAAAATCTAAATGACTTAAATAAGATTAATTTATTATTATTTACTTAACTTCTTATCTTAATCCCCAAAAATACTTTTAAATATAGGGGATTTGAACTCAGACTTTCAAGCAACCTTCAATTATCCACACTATCTCATACTACTGATACACTTGATCACACACATGTAGAAAAGATAAATAATCACCAATATATGTATTTCATGCTGAACCAGCACTCGTCAGGTGGTCTAGATTATCATCTCCCATATATATATATATATATATATATATATATATAACCAGTGCTCAGTTTATATTAAGATAGCAAATCTTTATACTTTAATGGATAGGCTTCAAACTACTGCAACCTCCAACCCTTCAGCCATCCATACCATTGAAAATCTGATGGTAGAATGCATGTTATAAAGTGACTATAAAAGGTTTTGGACAATATTCCCTCTAATTTTTATTAACTATGGTGCACATTTTTTTCGTCTGTGCATTTTTTATTAAATCGAAATAATTTGTATGCATAAATCAAGTAAAAAAATAAATGTAACAATATAGTTTGAATAGTATATAATATAATAATATAAATTTATTATATATAGTAATAATATAATTTTATTTAACAAAACTAATGTACCTATAATGCCTTATTGATAATGATAAAAAATTTAAAAAATGAAAACTTTACTCTCATAAAACATATAAAGATAGAGAAAACTATTCATGTTAAATGAATGTATGTGACATACTAGAGAAAACAATACATTAACCACATGTGGTATCAGCATATTGTTCCAAAGTCAAGGGTTGGGGTAAACATGTACATCGAATGCAGTCTGATTATCAGTTCATCAGTACAGAAAATGTGTACAGAAGTAACTTCTTCATGTGCAATTTTTTTTAAGCACTGCACACACATACTAGCATAGACCTTACAGGGAACACTGGTTTTGGAGATATGGAATCATCCTGTTATACACCCTTCTTGGTATTAATCTAAGTATCACCATATAATATAATTACTGCTAATGCATTTTGATAAATATCTTCAGAATATGACAGCATTCTGGGTCTATATCTTGATGATTCAATGCTTTAATCATTGTACAAATGCTTATAAAATCAAATTCATTTTTATAAACTACACACCCAAAGCATAATGGAAACACATTTTTTGAATCCTTTTATAAATTCTCTCAATACATGGATGTGATCTATGATGTTAAACCTACTTTTAAATATAGATTATTCTTTTGGTTGGTTAGAATCCAAAGGTTTCTGAAGCCTAATTGTCTGAAGACTAGTTATAAGTGTCTCAGTAATGATTTTGCAATAAAAATGATTTAAAAAAATTGATAGATCTGTAATGACTAATATCTTCTTTATCACCTTTCTTAAATATTAATATTACTACTGCATTTTTACTGCATTCTTCCAATCAACTGGTATATCTTTATCATTTAGATATTTGGTATCTAATTTTTCCAACAATTTATCTATTTCTTAATCTTGTTTCTTTAAGATATCATTTATAATTCCATTATTTATAGAGCTTTCCCCCTTCTTTTAGATTTAATTGCATATCTTACTTCTTCATCTAAAACAGTGGACAATTCAGAAGTTGTAGTAACTGTAGAAGATATTATATTTTCTTATTCTTCATTACTATATAATCCTTTATAGAAAACATTTCCTGCTGTCGTCTCTCTTTTTACTAATAGTCCCACCTTTTCTTTTTTTATTGCAGAAATAACTTTATTTCTAATAACAATATGCTGCATTACATTTCGACACATATTCTTTTATAGCTTTTCCCCCCATTCACAATTATATTTTCTTATAGCATTATTAACTTGTTTCTACCACTTTACAAAACTCTATAATGAATCATTTTTAAAAATGTTCATATTCCTTTTTTTCTCACACAAGATCTTGTCTCAATAAAAAATGTAGTGATAAATTGCTGCTTTTTATACCAGCTATCTTTTTTGTAATTCTTATTAGAATATTAGTTAACGTTTTATTGATTTTTATTTTTATTGGTTTTTATATATTTTGTTATTACAAACATTAACAAAAATATATATTTCATTCTACAACTTATTCATACATTAAGTAAAAAAGGATAAACATGGGTTCAATCTCCATAGAAATGTAATATTTCTACAATGGCATTAAAGGATATATCATAATATAATCATGTTTTTAATTTTTAAAATGAGATCACTAACACCTCATTAATCCAGATTAACCGGAGACTTTCATTTTTTAGCTAAAAATATCTAGACATTCATTTACTGATTACTAATAAGTGGTTAATTAGATTGGCTATGTGCTCTACCTAAAAAAAAGTCAAACAACATACAGATAGTTAGCATGGCATGTAGATATACTAACAACCACATCACTAAGATTCATTTTTACAAATTTAGTTTTGAAAATAAACTTTGTGTATAACTTTTTTTTTATGTATGTTTTAAAAATAATTTCAAATTCTGATGCTTTAAACATTTTTTATAAAATTCAAATTTAATAATAGCACAATGAAGACCTCAAAGTTTATAAATCATCATCATTTTCAATTATTATCAATTCATTGCAAGATGAAAGCGTCTCCAAATTCAATTCAGTTTCTCCAGGTCACTAGTCTTTCATTTCTACAAGGCACCAGCAAACATTCTTACTTCATCCATCCATTTTGATGTGGTCACTTTTTAGGTCTTTTACAATCACTTGGCATCCAGTTTAATTCTTTAATTTTTTATCTATTATTATCACTTCTTGCAATATGTCCAACCCAACTCCATTTCAGTCTCTTAAGTTCTTTCAGTGATGTCAATAATACTTGTATATCATCTCATCCAGGCAGAAAGGAGTTTATTAACTAAAAAGAGATCCTTTGATTTATTTATTTTTTTTTTGGAGACTTAAAGGGATAAAACAGGTTAAATATATTTATGTCCATTCATACATTCTTATCTTCAACTGTTATTCCTGCATAATTATTCATATAGTAAATGAGCAAATCAAGAATACCCTAGGCTTTTTTCAGTTGCCTGATAGTTCTTAACTGAAATATCCATTGGGCTTTTTTAAAGGTATGATGAATAAAGATTATAAATCTACATGTATATTATCTTTTTTCAATGTTGGATTTGCATAAAAACAAGTATATTTTTTTCCTAAAAATTTAGTAACATACATTCAAATCTAGTTCAACTAAATATTTTGGCAATGTCATTAATTTCAATAATTTATTGCTTGAGCAACATTTCTCAAAAAAATGTAAATGCACTTTGTTTTAATTCTAAAATAAATAATATTTAATTTATAGTCAGCGGTCCAACAGCATATTAGAAGTTCAGATGTATTGTGATTCTTCTGTACATTTTAACAAAATTGTAGAGTTATAGATTAAAGAATTAGAAGATCCTGGTTTGACTATGAGTTGCGTGAAGTAAATTTCAGTTGAGTCAATGGAATGGAAAAGTTGGCTTCAACTTTATGAATTGGATGCTTGGATATCATATGACCTTTTGAGCATGTAGCCAAATGATTATTATTTTATATCAATCACAAATATTGATATGTCAAAGTAAATTGAGTTAAGACTGAGCAATTATAAATGTTATATCACTGTTGATAGTGAAGTATTATTCCTTGGTCATAAACTTCAGCTGCATATATTTTGTTTTTGGTTGAGGTCTTAAATAAATCAACCATACAATCATTCTGATATATGAAAAATGTATCATGTTTCTTTCTATAGAAAATAGATAGGACAAAGAGAAATTATGGAATCTCTACAGCAAATTATTACATTAACAATAAATGCCAAAACCAATATTTCATGACTTTTGCATATACATACATTCATTCTATTCCAGAGCCATCTATTATGAGTTTGAGTAACTAATGAATACCAGATGATAAAGTGCTATAATATTACCATTGCAAGAACAATTAGCATCTAAATGTACACAAAATGGTTTTAAAATAGGATGATAAGAAGTCATGCTATATTGTTTTGGTAATTACTTTCCTAATCAAAGAGAAAAAAGTTTACAGTCTGCACAAAGTTGAGAATTGTAAAATATATAAAAACTGATTCAATGTCAGATCTATATAATTTTCTGAAAAGTTAATTTGAATTTAAAATTTGTTTTTTGGGGAGAGGGGATTTCATGTTATTAGCTGGAATAATATAAAAAATAAAAGATGGCTATTAGATGCATAATTGCATTAATTCAAGTTTTGAAACCTAGGTACTCACTGATGACAGGGAAAATAAAAATAATCTAGAGATGGTTCACAAACTTATAGAAGACTTGAGAATAATGTGAAAAAAACTACTCTTTTTAGCTACAAATAATTATTTTTGAAAAGACTTAAAACATATTTAATATATCTCAAATCAATACCTCCAGTGGAAAATTATAATATTCTGATATATTACTGAAGTGATTGAATATGTGTGCCATTATGTTTATAGTGCATCTAAAAATGCATTGATGTCAGATTAATATTCTCTATTTTCATTTGAAATGCTAAGTTAGCATTTCACATACAAAGAAAGAGAATGCTACTTCAAGTATAAGCAGTGAAAATGCTCAAGCAATAAATTCTTAAATAATATATGAATTTTATCAGTGATAATATAATAATCACCTAGATATTTTTTTTTGTTTTCTTGCTATGTCTACTTCTTTTTATTGTTGCAATTTAATTAAATTGAATAATAAAGTTAACTCACCTATTGTAAAACCTCCAGGAGAGATATTATTTTCAAACCAAAATCTATCACCTCGTCTCAACTTATTAAATTGACGACCAATAATACAAGAAAACACAGGACCCAATAAGCCTCCATTTGTTGGATTTTCTGCCAAACCTCCAGTAAATAAATCTATATCATTTACCGTTGCTTCACCAGAGGGCAGTCTAAAATGAAATGCATATGTACGACTAATTATTAAAGCAAAGTATTTCAGTATTCAAATAATTATAAAATAATTATGTAAGATAAAAAGAAATATGATAAATGAGAAGGCAAATGAGAGACATGTTAAAAAATTTAAAATATTGGTAAGAGAACAAAAAATAAAAATACAACAATGCATTATAACAGATGACAAAATGAATAATTTACAGAATCTTTAAAAGATAGACTTTACAGAAGAAGAAAAGTATATATTGAATAAAGGAATTAAATATGTACCAATTGGAAATGACATTAAGAAAGATGTGATAGAGATAAAAGCAACAATGAAAAAAATAGCACAAAGATTTTGTAAAAAAAAAAATATGGAGTTCATTATTATGATGACAAAGATATCACAAAATTGATAAATAATGAAGAGAAAATAGGGTTTGATGAATTTAAAAAGAAATAAATAATTTGATATATAAAATAGAAAATAATATTTTGAAAATAGAAGTAAGGGGAATATAACGAAAAACAAAGAATTAATAGGGAAGAAAGAAGTCAGAAAGATTAAATATAAGTACGAAGAAGTAGTTTTCCTAAAATCAGATAAAGGGAATAAATTACTGATATTAGATATAAAAAAAAAGATTATTTTAAAAAAATGAAGGTTATGCTGAGTGATAAGATATTTGAAAAAGTTAAAAAGAATGACAATGACTTAAAAAATAGAAAAATATATACATTAATTAAACATATTTATAAAGTGGGTTTAATAGGCAGATCAGCATTTGAGAAAATAGTGAGTAAAGAATGTCATCTAGAATATAAGGGGCTCCAAAAATTAACAAAGAAAATATAAAATTATTGATTGTAAGGGATCTTACTTTTAAAAAAAAAATTCAAAATCGTTATCGAGTGAAATTTTTAAAAAATATGCTAAAGAATACGAAAATTCCTGCATTAAAAATAATAAAATTTTAATAAACAAAATTAATGACATATTTAAAAAATACGAATACAGAAACATTATATCAATGTATACTAATTTAAATGTAAAAAAAAGCAATAAATTTAGCTATAGGAAAGTATATTAAGAATAAAAATAAAAAAGTAAAATTACCTGTATTGGTAGATTTAATGGAATTATGTTGTAAGGGTGTAACTTTTGAATATAATAGGGAATTTTATAAGCAAAGAGAAGGATTATTAATGGAAGAAGCTCTATGGACAATTTTAAGCAATATTTATATGAATGAGTTTGATAAAAAATATAACAGAAAATAAAAATGCTCCTTTGTTTTTTAACAAATATGTAGACGATTATTTGATGACTTTTAATAAAAGCCAAAGACAAATAAACTGGTTTATTAATTATATTAATAAGGTGGACGGGAATATAAAATTTACCGTTGAAAGAGAAAATAATTAAATTGCATATCTGGATATAATGTTTCAAAAGAAATTGATAGATAAAAAGTGGTATATTTAAACAAATATTTATAAAAAGAACAATACTAATAACAAAATAACAAGTTGGTTTTCCAACATTGATAGAAAATATAAAATTAGTTATATGTATTCAAGAATATACAGGGCTGCAATGTATTGTTCAAAAAACAAAAACTATATTAAACAAAAAGATTTAATAATCAATGAAAAATAGTTGTAAAAATTTAAACATTGTAGGATCTCTAAGGTCAACACAAAATGAATATCTGGGGTGTAGAATAGGAGATTTATTAGAGACACATACTTCTTAGTATAAAATGAAAAAGTGCCTGGAGGAAAGAACCCCTCACCTCTTATGAGTTTCTGATTTAGTACGTGAATATATTTTGATGTGAACTCATTGTATGATGTATTAAAGTCCCCAAGAAAAATGGATGAGAGTGCATTGGTTGTAAGATAGGTGTTTATCTGATGTATGATTTTGTGAATTAGGGCTAGAAAGTTCTGCAGATATACAAATATGATGTTGAAACTAAAAGCACTGTGATTAAACATTATAATTATGGATAATTTTAAATGAGGAGAAAGGTTAATTTTTGTTAATTAAAAGTGACTCATTGGAGAGGTGGAGTGAAAGAAAAAACCAATTTGTTTAGATCTTTAATTTTATCTTTAGAATTGTGATATAATTTTGTCTCTGTCATACATAAAATATGTGGTGAGTACTGTTTAAACCAGTTATTAATTGTATAAACTCTGCTGAGAGAATTCATTCCTCTGACATTGATGCCAGCAATTTTGATTTTCATAGTGTGATCAAAGACAAGCCAGCAAGAAAACTCAGACTAACTTATATGGCTAACTGCTATTTTAGCTCATTACTGGAGAACTGGATAAATGATCAGAAATACACTACTTTCTGTGGAATGCAAGGTATATGAGGTTGTGATAGTGCTGTGGATGTCTGTACAACTAGCTCTGGACATTCAAACCCAGCCTCTCCATCGGTACCATTTTGCCAGAATGCGCGAATGTACCAAACCTAAATTTATTTCAAATATTCTTCTAAAATGATAAAATATCCAGAACCGCCATGAAGGCTGGATTTCTTTATTGTATGCTAATACCATTACTCTTCTCATTAATTTGATCACCATCTGTCTAACCTTAGTTAGTAGCAATGATGTGTTGAAAACAATGACTCATTTCGAAAAATGTGCAATTCGGTTAATTATTCAGTATGTTGATTTAAACTACTTTGTTTAAAATCGTTATCGATTCCCATAGACGTAAATCAATTTGTATTAATGATTTATAACTTACTTAATGTATTGCATTGTTTGTTCCAAAAATGTCTTTGTCAAACAATGCCAGTAAAAATTAATATAATGATTTTCATAAGGTAGAAAAATGATTAAGATTGTATATTTTTGCCTGTTTACCAAAATCATTTACTACTCAATCACAAACTACCATTTATATCATTAATCATCTCAACCTGTCACAATCTTTTATATTTGTTTTATACATCCACAGCATTATATCTGAAAACATCTTTAAATTGGCATATTAACCCCGCACAAGCTATAATACACTCCATAAAATTATAGCCATTCAATAATTAATGTAATGGGGATTTCATAAAAACAAATCCCAAGTTTTGTAAATAAACAATGTCACCCCAAGCATGAAACATTTTGTAACATATATATATATATATATGTGTGTGTGTTTTCTTAACATTTTATTAAATATACCTGGGTCTCATTTTATGCGGATTATTTTAATGCGATTTTGAAGTTATTAGATTTATGTTTCTAATTAATATCTTTCATATTTCACTATATTTATTAGATGTCAAGAAATTTAAATTATTAATAACTTATTTTGACTTGAAATACTTTTTCTTCAAAAATATAATGTTATATTAGTAGCTAATGTGAATATGGCCTGAAGCTGTATTTAGAATTTTAGCTTCTATGTAAATAACCTATTTATACTAATGAGTAAATAATAATAATAGATTTATACTTACACATAAAAATATCACAATAAACATTCAAAAAATTTAAACTTTTAAACTGTATTTTGTTATATATAACAGAAATAAATAATCTTTTAGATTTTTAAAATAAAAAATGAAGATTTTATAAACTGAAAATAATCTTTCTAATGATAATGTATAATCTTTTTGTTTTGATTGCGATCTCATTTTTTAAATATAGAAACAAAAAATCATTAACACAGCACAAGACTAAAAGTGGCGCTAGTTGTACATCACATTATGAATAAAAATAAAGTGGCTAACAGGTTTCTCTGGGCATAATTGCTGAGAGATTCTTGACTTCGTTTAAGGAGAAGCTACAATACATCACATCACATCGAATCTGATTTCTTTCCAGTTTACAAATGAACGCTAATGGTAATAATTAAAATATGTATGGAAATTGTAAAATTAAATATTGTAGTTAATAAAAAAAAGTTTGCCTTGTAGTAATTTTTTTCAAATATTTGAAATTTTTTATTAGTCATACTTTATTTGCTTATTTTTTTAATGCGAATTTTAAAGTAATTTTTCTTTGTTGCTTTGCTTTTATGCGAATTCTGAAAATTACAGACCCTATCCCCCATTTTTCAAGGTAAGTTAAGTCTATTTTTGTGCAATTCTTTTTAATGCGGGTTTTCTGTGGAACCTATCTACCACATAAAATGAGACACAGGTGTATATATTTCATGCAAATCCTGGTTTGTGAATTATTATTTTCTTCTAGTTAATGTTTAGAATTGTGTTCCATAGCTAATAGCTTAGCATTAATAAATGACTGTAATAAATAATTCCTGGGCTACTCGTATCTCAATCATCATCATCAGTTTGATCTTGTGCTCTACCACTTTGTTTCCAGGCCTGAAATTAAAATAATTGTACTGTATCATCGGAATTGGTGTTTCATAGGGTCAGAGACTTGAATAATAGGAAAATAGGTTAGAATTCAGGATTGCTCCAGACCTGTGTATCTCGAGCATGATCGGATTTGAGGTACTTTTGCTTGGATTTTGAGTCTTGTTGTGTGAGCATACATTTTGACTGGTGCAATATGTATTTGAAAGATTACATAATATATATATATATATTTGGTTATTAAAAAATAAATGATTAAACATATGCATAATTAGGGGAAATTATAACAATAAAAATTGTAAATAACTATTAATTAAATGTCATATAATAACATTAGATTTCATAGTATCATTATAGTAATAAGTCATAATAAGATAAGGATTATTTATAAATGTTATATTCCTTCAATAAAATTAATATAAATATATTTTTCCTCTGATTCTAAAAATAAGTATGTTGTTTAGCATCAACATAAGTATAAACATTTACACAGTTATTATATATTAAGTCTTATTTCTTTAGCATGTGATTAACTTTACTTGTTACTTATTATTACTTGGTGTAAATAAATTATCATTAATTTATTAAATTGGAAGTCCTGAGTTTCACCTAATTCAATTATCTAAGAGGCAATAACTATAAATTGTATTCAAAGGGATGTAGGCAAATAAACTTTAACTAACATATGATTTAAACATTATTATTTCATACTCATCTTAACTAATTAATATTTAAATCATTATCTTTAAATTTACATTACATCTGTAAGAGCTAACATCCTTCACCATTCTATTTTATTTTAAATTGTATTGGTATAAGTTAGGGACATAGAACCAAAGCATGTAAACTCTTATTTAATTCTCTTCAACTTTCCTTATAAATGTGAATTTAATTTAGTTTCAGTAGATACTCTGTCTATTGGGCATTGCACCTCTATTTGTCCCATTTATATTATTACAGTTTCTTGGTGCCCAGTTGTACGGCTCAGTTAGAAACCACCAGTACCTGAGGTTAGTATTAATTGCTCAGAAATATTTTGCATATGAAAACAAAGTATAAAGTAGTAAATCTCTCTGATATTTTGGTTATTTAATAACATAATTAATGATTTTATTGAAGTGAAAATATATTTTCTTGAATGCTTAGTTGGTGTATTTTTTTCAAAGTCTTGATTCACACAGTTTGTCCATGAGTAGATGCCAACAATAAAATATTATTTGTTCATATAAATATTTTTATATAGTTTGTGATAAATGAATAGATAAGTTTTGTATATATTTTTGTGTGTTAAATACCATTATGGGGGCCACTAATTCAGAAGTAGGACCTGAAGTTAGTGATTTAAACATTTTGAGAATGATTCTCAAACAGTAAGAAATTTAAAGATTTAGATAGGTTTGACCCATAAAAAGCAAAATTTAATAAAAATTTTGAAGAATTAAACAAAAAAATGGAAGAGCAAAAGGACAATGCAAGATTTGAAGAGTTTAGGCATGGTTTTAATAATAAATGAAGACAATCTTAGGAAAGATGTGACACTAGATTTAGAGAATTACAAGAAAATTTTGAGAAAGATTTTAAGATTTTGTGTAACCATATTTGAACTCTTCAAAGCATCAAGGTAAGGGTTATAAATAGAATGGATAAAATAGAAAAGGGAGGTGATAATTTTGAATGAAAAATGCAGTCTGAGTTAGACCACATCAAATATGAAGTAGATGGTACAAAGATAAAATTAGGTGAAAATTCAAAAACTGATAGGAAGGCTGTATACAAAACCAGATTTAAAGAGTTTAAAACTAACTCTACTACTTTAGAAGCTGAGACTAAATGATTTCAAAATAATAATGGTACAAAAGATAAATTTATAGAAACTAAAATGGAGTTAGGCATTAAATGTGTTATTATAAATCTTAAGGTACTGGTGACAGATAAATTCAGTGAATATCAGCAAACTTACCATTGTAGTGACATTTATATTAAGTATGAGTTTAAATTGTCTCTTGGAGATGTCTACCCCATATTACTTGTTAGCTACCAGGATGAATTGGTCCCATATAGTGTTAACCCCATAGAGGAAAATTATAAGTGATATAGTTTGTGGAACAAGTATTGACCTAAAAGGATATGCTTTGTCATTCTTAGTAATTCAATAACTGTTAATCACTGGCATAACTATACTTGTAAATGTAAAATGAAGATACTGATTGTAAATAGGTATGGAACAAATGACAATGAAGAGAAGAATAATTTTATATGGCATAGAGATATACTCTTTATATCCAATCAAAGAATTGAGTATGTTGTTGATCCTATGGCATTCATTTTAATTAAGTAATGTATTTATTTCATAAATATTTCACTAAATTGAAGAAGGAAAGCTTATAGCCAGTTTAGTACTGCTAGAAATTTGAATGATTTTGTCTTGTCAATGACACAGAATTTGATCAATGTGTTAATGAATTTAAGGGTAATGGGAAAGTAAAAATATAATATATGTAAACATAAATTTAAAAGTGAAAGGAAAGATGTACGCTTAATCTTAATTATAATTATTAAGAACTTAAGATAAAAGAAATAGTGATTTGGAAGTGAGAGAAGAGTTATCAATAAAATGTTTATCGTCAAAATACTATTAGAACTTTAGATATATAGTGTGTATACAGTACTTGCTGCATTTATATCAGATATTTAAATGTTTCTAAAACATAGAAGATATTCTGAAAATATCCCATTAAATTTAGAGATAAAGTTGTAATAAATATTTTCTATCCAAACTTTTGTATGTAAGTTGTTTGGTTATAGATAAAATTACTTAAAGTATCAATTAATCTCTTTTACTGCTCCATATGTAATTTATAACTTTTTGTAGTCGAAGGTTATGTACCGTATTGGTACACCCTGACCACATGCTATTTATCTACATACATATCATTAATTTTTTTTTTTTACATTTGGATTTAAGATCATTATTTTATGAGGTTATTATTTACAAGAATTGCTCACTGATGACTTCCTAATCTCACTCTATGTATACATTATCTTCAATAAGATAAATAATGTTTTATCTATTTTTAAAGACTTATTGTCAACCCTGTAGAATATAAAGCAATTTGCTATTTTTTTTATTTTTTAAAAATAAAACAATATTAATTTCATTGATAGTTAAAAACTATTTAAAATTCCAAAAGAAAGATGCTTATGTTTCCTTTTTAACAAATCAGTAATATATAGATATGGATTCTTAAACTTTAAGTTCTGATAATTGAATAAATTTGCATACATTACTATGGTATTCACTAACTACTAGTGAAAAGAGCTATGAATATGGGAACATAGAAATCCTGAAAGCACTCAGCTTATCAATTTGTTATGTATAGCTTCATTAATTGAGTATAAAATGCAAGCTTAGTATTATAAATAATGAATGATGTTTTTTAAATCAAAGTAACAATTCTAACTCATTTTATTTTTTTATGCCGTTTTAGGAATAAGTTCACAATTCATCTTGTCTTATTGGTAGTACAAAAATAATATGCAGTAAGATTTAGCTTTTTTTTAAAAAAAAAAAAAAAGGAAAAACATTTAGCCAAAATAATATTACTTGCTTCACATGTATATTTTAGTTAGGAAACAAATTAATTGTTACATTTTCATATGTACGAATCTATTTATATTTGTGAGTATAATTGATATTTCAAAATGTATTTATTTATAATAATAATTGCTGAATGAATTTTACAAACAAGCTGCATTAGAATATTAAATAGTAACAGTAATGGATATTGCACCATTTAGCCAAATTATATAGGAGTCCATATTGCCAAGCTGGAGCCCTTTTTTTTTCTTCTTTTGGAGTGTGATTGTTTTACATATATAGTTTGCTTACATCAAGAGAAATGTCACTTTAAACAAACATTTCTTTCATTATAAAACTGCAATGCACGTATTTACGAAAATCTACATTAAAAAGCCATACAACATAACTGTCTAGAAGGGAAGGTTGGCATCTACTTCTCAAGCCAAACAAAAATGTAAATCAAACTTTAATATTAACTGAAGTACAATGATTGTTGTATTTTAAAAAATGTATTTTTTATTTATTGGAGATGTCAAAAACTGCTTATTTAATTTGAAGTAAAATATGTATTTCTGTGCCTGAAATATAATATGAATACCTGTGAATAAAATCAACAATATTGCTAAACAGATTAAATATAATAACAATGCTTAAAAATGAGAGGGTTATTTATTAAGGACTGTCAAAATCTTTATTATCTATATTCTTGACACTATATCATTGACGCTACCTATTGGAATCATTTTTATTTTATGTATATTGGCAAAAGCCTTTATTAAATTCACATTGTGCTTATGTGTATATCATAGTGTCTAAATATTATATTACATCATGATGGATCAAATAACAATTACTTTTAAAGAGGAAATTATGAAAATGAGAAATTGGATGAGTACCAGAGAAATTAACATCTACTGGTATTGGATGTTTCACATGCATTTATGCTAATGGGATCTGTACTACAGAACAATGTATAGCATGATAACTACCTAAAATGGATTAATATACCCACATCCAGTTCTGATAAAATTATATTGTAACTTAATTAGAATAAATTTTAAATGTTACTTCTGTATTGTTGTTTCTCCATGGATACTGGATATTTGAATAAATTATGAAATTTAAAATTCAATTGGATTATGAGTATTGAATATCTCAACATCGTTGCAGATTATTCAGTTTTACCTTAAATTTTTATTATATATATATTTAAAAATTTCTTGATAAATGTGTTTAATTATTAAAGAATAAATGATTAAACATATACATAATTAGAAGAAAATAATAACAATTAGACTTATAATTGCAAAAAAATAGTCAAAATTGTAAATAGCTATTAATTAAATGTTGTATGAATAACTTATTTAGATTTCTTAGTATCGTCCTAATAACAAATCATAATAAAATTAATATAAATACATATTTTTGTCTGCTTCTGAAAATAAGTATGTTGTTTATCACCATAGGTACAAACATTAACAAAGTTATTATACATTAAGTCTTATTTCTTTAGTATGTCACTAATTTTATTTGTTACTTATTATTACTTGGTGTAAATAAATTATTATCATTACTTTATAAAGTTGGAAGTCCTGAATAACACTTACTCTAATTATCTAAAGGGAAATAACTATAAATTATACTGGAAGAGATATAGGCAATTAAACTTTAACTATCATAAAGTTTAAACACTGTTATTTCATCTCCATTTTAACTAATTAATATTTAAATCATTATCTTTAAATTTACATTATATCCATAAGAGCTTGCATCCTTCATTATTCTATTTTATTTTTAATTGTATTGATACAAGTTAAGGACTTAAAACCAAAGCATTTAAAGTCTTCTTATTAATTTGCTTCAACTTTCTTTATAAATTTGCATTTAATTTAGTTTCAGTAAAGTCTCTATCTCTTGGGAATCACACCCTTACTCATCCCATTTATACCACTACAATATATAATAATGAAAATGATAACTCTTACTTTAGTTTTGTCATCTTTTGCCAACAAAAAGTAATTATATAAAAATAAAATAACACTTTAATCATTCTGTCTGTAACAATTCTCGTGATTATTTTCATTTCTCATTTTGTCGATGAAGTTATGCGAGTTGCAATGTGTTTATTACTCTTATGAAGATGAACAAGTTAGTTCACATGATTGTTTTAAAAAGTTATAACGTTTACATAGTTGCAAAATGGAGCATACTTATTCTATTTCATAAAAATAGTTCATGGTACTTTTTCCACCGGTCAATTAAGTGATTAATTCAAGAGTTTAGTCAGAGGTTGGTGGCATAATCATCAGACATCACTAGATTTTTTTTCTTTCTTGAGTGTATAAGTGAACACATAAGATAGACTTGGCATAAAGAAATCATGCTTTCTTTTTATGCTAGGACATTTCTAACTTAAAGACTGGATATTATTACTTCTTCCTTTATGGAGGAGTTATGCCAGCCAAGAGATGAACCACAGGAGATTTTAATAATTTATTCTGGTAAAATTTAAATCACATGTGTATGAAGCCATGATGTATTTAAATAGCAATGCAGTCCTCATAATATTCCTTCAACTTTTACATGTAGATATGCTATCCAATGATGATATTTATGGTAAAATTTTCTAATCCCTTCTCTCTCTCTCTCTTTCTGCCAGTGAAATATATTTTGATATAAATTTACTACCATGACTCTCTTTATATATTATTGAATGTTTTTTTAAAAATAACTTAATTGCCTCCTTCCCAATTTTAACTCAATATCATATCAATGTTGTGTTTTTTAAAAAAACAGCTTAGTTAATTCTCCTACAAAGAGTATGAATGGCCTGCTTTTTGAAACTCAGGAATGAAAACAAATGATGATGATGATTCATAATTGGAAAGGAAATAAAAATGAAAATAAGAAAAATATTACTTTTTTTAGTAATATAAATTCATTTCAGAACACTGCATTTGTATAAATGAAACTTAGATATTCATTAATTCTATATCACAGAATTAATAATTTTAATAACTTTATTTTGGATCTTCTTTGCTTCCTTTTTTCTTTCCAATGATTAATTTTATAATTACTTTTTTTTAATTGATATATAAATATTTGTTTGAGGTAAAATACTAAGACACTCACATGCACAACTATTGTAACAAAACTTAACCTTTTATCTTCTGAGCATTTAGAATCAATAAAAATATTTATTATTGTTATATTTGATATTTGTATTTGGTGCTTGTAGCTGGCTATACACTGTTACAATATATTTATAATCTTTTTTTTAATCAGAAGGAAATTACACCCTATATACAGGCACTATTATGTGTATAGGGTGTAATTTCCTTCTAATTAAAATTACATAGAATACAGAGCTAATAAATTAAATAGAAAGTTATTTAATCTTTTTTTTATATTTTTGGTTAGTATTCTACACTTTTTGTTTTATGGTTACATAAGTGTTCAGAATACATTTATGTTATGGTTTAATTTTAAAACAATCTATTTAGAATGCTATTCAAGCTTTAAAATTGTAATGGTTTTAAATAATAGTTACTATTTGACATGTTTGTCAAAAAAATTGTGATTATGAGATTTTCTTTCATCTAGTTTAATTGTTAAATGTTTTTAGACAAATTCAAATTATATTTATATCTTTCCAAATACATTCAACTGTCAATAATTACATAACAATGCATTTATATTCAATTAGGAAAAGTCAATTTGAGAAGTGTGCAAAAAAACTGTTCACATGGCAATAGAAAAAAATCCATATGTCAACCTAATTTAAAAGTACTCAAGGTTTGAAAACCACTCATTAAATTTGCCTTTAAGAAAAATAAAAATAATTAATAGAATTCTCACAAATAATTATATAAAATTTGTACTGATATTTCCTGTGACAGTATAGTCTAGATGGTTGGTTAAAGTGTCGCTTTAAATTTAGTAATCATGAATCTAAAGTTCACTTGTCATGTTTTTTGTCACTGGTTAGCTAATCTCTCAAAAAAAGAGGAGAATAATACTATTCAAAATGTTGTGTTAAATACTATCCTGTGGGTGTTTTACTAACAAATGAATATACTTGAATAAGTATAAGTAAAGTTTGAATTGTTCTAAAAACATTTAACAATTAACCTAAATGAAGAAAATAATAGTCCTACATCTAATTCCGAGTATTGATTTTTTTCTTGTTAAATTTAATAATTTGTAAATATATATTTTTAATAATGTAAAGTAATAATAAAGAGGAAAAATTTCTACCTGTAAGCTTCTTCTAGTTTTCTGACAACTTCTTCAGGCATTTCACTTAATAAGTCATTAAAGTTAAGAGCTTCTTTTAAACCACATATTTTTCTGTACTTATTATAACCAGGTAATCCATGATCCCTACCTCTTTGAATATTTAGAGACGCTAAATCAAGCCCAAAATTACTAGCTCCAGTTTGGAAAAGATGAAGAGTTAATCCATCTGTCATAAATGTATCTGGTTTCATTAATTTTTGATTAACCATTCCTAATATATATTGATCTAAAATGCCTCGTCTATAAAGATTAAAAGGTTTAAAAAATGTGTCTGTCATTTGTATCATGTTTTCAATTAAATGAGAAGAATTTCTAAGTTCAAATAGTTTTTGAACTGTACTGTGTCCAAACCTAAAAGCTGCTGTTGCAAATTCATTGAAAATTCCAGGATTAATATTACTGTTATAACCAGTGTAGAACATTCCTTTAGGCCAAATTGAAAGACCAAAATTTTCCATATTTTGAGGCCCGAGAATAATTGGAAGCCATTCTTTATAGGTAATAAGTTGTATTAGAGCCCCAACTATTTTTCTTGTTTCTTGAAAAAGCTTTTCATCAGTCCAGTGTGGATTAATATTTTGTAACTTGGTAGCAATGCGATTATGTTCTCGCAACCATAACGTCTGTAAAGTTGCTAACAAACTCTGTTCATTTACTCTTATATCTCCTAAAATGATAACAACAAATATTAACTTGATGTGCAAATATAATAATAATCTAATTAAAGGCAATGAATAGTGATTATGTATATATAATTATCAAATATATCTAATTAATAGTTAAGCTATAATATATAAAAATATATCTAAAAAACTGTATTTGTAATCAGCATTTCAGATATCAGACTAAGGTTTCATTTATACAGCAGATTTCAACTTTAAATTTGACTCACAGTTTATAGATTTTTATCAATTATATGATGTGAAGATCCATCACTCTAAAGAATTCAAGTATTATTCTATATTTATATTGTAACCTTTTACTTTACCGTATGAATTAATGGACAATACCATAAGTGGTAAAAAAATTATTGGCTTGCTTTTCTTGTGAAATGAAGTAAATTAAAACAGACAAAACTTTCTATATGTATTGCCACTCAGTGCAAGCCAAAGTAATCAATAGATGTCAGAAGGCTTGTGCATAAAATCCCATCTAGTGCCTACTCATCCAATATTCCCACACTAGTTTCTGGTTTGTGGCCTTCATCACACTGAGTGGCAATACATATAGAGAGTTTTGCCTGTTTGAATAACAGTTAAGAGCAAGAATAAGAAATGGTGAAGTGATGTTTATAAAATAAATTAACCACTATTGTGAGTATTACAGCTGATGAGATGATCAAAAGTGGAATTAAAATGATTCATAAATACTACTTAGTAGAATAGATTTTTTTTAAAATAGTCAAAATAACTTCCTGATGGATTTTGTTAATTATCCCATACAAAAATATGTTCATCTAGATTGTTTTTCTTTTTTAAAAAAAACGTAGTTAATTTTCTTTACGTATCACACATACATAAAATTGAGATAATATATACAAGATATGTTGTAGTACATCAATTGCAATAAAATATAATAACTAAAACATTAATCCAATAATTATATTAAAAGAAGTGAACAACCAATATTACAATCAGTGAGAATAGTAAAGTTTAATATTGCTTTAAAATGTATAAATAAGCACGCATGAAATCTCTGTGTTAAAAACGTAGTCAATTTGAAAGATTACAAATGTAAAGCAATTAAATGAGTTTGTTTTATTGAATATTACAATCAACTAATAAATTATTTATAAGATAAATTTATTAATTAAAATTTTGAGACCTTTGAAATTTCAAAAATAAATTATTGTTTAATATTCTAATAGTAAGGATTATTTATTTGTAAAATAAACAATTGTATACTTTATTGGGAGTGAATATTATACAATAGGCTATAAACTTTAAAATGTGATATTTACTTTCCATTTTAATGCCTCAAAAGCTTTTCAGTTTCTCCAAATCTCAAACTCTTCAGCTCTCCATACAAACTAGAACAGGGAAGAACTTTGGGTAGTATTGGATATCACAGAGACCACATGATCACAAGTTATAAATATAACCCCTTTTCAAAATTTAAGTAGTTTTTGCTAAATTACAGTGTACAAAGAACCCATCCAAGTTTAAATCTTGAACAACCATTTTGTTAGTCTTCTTTAACTTGGAGAAGTAGAGAAACCTGCTACGCATTTTGCCTATTGGCAAAATGTTTTCTTCTCATCAACCTAAATTGATAAATTACTGTTAGCTATAATAATTACCATCAAATATTATTCAAAATGAAGTAAAGTTTTAATGTTTTAAGTCATTGATGGATTTCAAAATTGCTTATGGGTTGTTATTACACATAATAATAATACTTTGTAATCATTCATCTCTTCTTTAAACTGGATTAGCTTGTTGAAAATAATATTGGCAATCTCTCTATGAACTTCTTGAATGTTATGATGTATTAATTTATGGAGTAACTTATTGTATTTGTGCATCTAAAACTGTTTAATATTTCAATGGAGATTATTTAAACTTATTTGAGTTCATGGATTACTTATTACCATATAATATTACTACTGTTACACAATGTTTTATTTACCACCCTTTCTTACAGTTTATAGTTTCAATTGCCTTAGCAATCTTCTTCAGAACTACAATAAAGTAATGTGTAACAGTAATAAAGTTCTTGGACAATTTAGTATTATATGGTATATATTTGACAATGCAATAAAAAAAGTTGTTAGACTACTTATTCCTTGCTGGGTCTTACACTTTAATTAAAAAATGACCTGAAGTATAATTGGATAGATCAAACTAATAGATTATCTAATTCCAGCATTTCATATGTATGATAAATACCAATTATTTGGATATTCTTTAAACATTGCTTTCCAATGGATTAAATTATCAATTTCAGAATGATAAGATGCCTAATATCTGTGTATAGATAATGAATTTATAATTGTTAACATTATATCTACAAGATGCTAAAAAATATTAAGTTAGAGATAAAATTTCTAGAGAGATTAATTGCCACAACAACACAAGCTATAATAGGAATAATAATTGTAACTTAGTGAAATCCTGTGGAAAATCATATTATTGATCTATGCTATAAATTTCAACTTTCACGTGAAATGTTCTATCATATAAATCTAGTGTTAAATGCATATGATAGTAAAAAAAATGAAAATGGAATTTACTTGAATAGTAAATAAAACCATGGATTATTAGTTACAGAAGATTACAATATGAGTTTTATTCTTGATTTGTTTAAATTATTTGTTCTATAAGATATTAATAAAGTTCTCAAGATAATACTGGTAGAACAAAGGTATAGGTAAACTAGCTTAGATAAGTAATATAATTGGGTATACGTGCAATGTCTGTTATAATATTTGTATTGGAGATGTAGGAGGTTTAAAATAATGTCAATCTCCCATAAACCCATTCATATTTAGTTTATTACATCTTTTATTGGTCCTTATAGGTCACCAAATAAACATGGAAATTTTAGTTTTCTCTGTCAGCAGGAAAAACAGTATATGATCTTGTAATTGCTATTATATGCAGCAAAGAAATCTCATGGCATTAATGATTATAGCCTCATGAGTTAATTGAGATAGACTCTAGCCATACACTAAAAATTTTAAAGATAGTGCAAGCTAAAAAGCATATCTAGTTATGCCATTAAGACATATAATTGTCAGATTTATGAAATCATATTAATTATAGAGAATTAATACTATTACTGGGCAAAAGATTTATCTGTTTCGAACAGGGTTAAATAATTAGACTTGTACAAGTAAATGAGATTGTTACTATGTCAGATATCTCTGTAAACGTATAAAAAGACATGATAAAACATTCCCATATTCATCTTTAAATAACGTAAGGTAATGGGTGAACATTATACATTCTCTCCAATAGAGGGTTTTGTTAAGTGCATCACTTTATTGATAATACATGTAATCCCAACCCAATATTCAAAGTCTTTACTAGAGAAAACATATCAATAGATGGTTTTTAAATATTATGTAGATAACTTTTATTATTGAGAGTATGTTTTATCATTTGTTAATAATTTTATTTGTACATACAACCGTTCTTTAATAATAAATTATTATTTCTAATACAATTGTTTGTCATTGATTAAAATCATCATAATTTACATGCTATCTGAATAAACGAAGTCATATTTCTATTGTAATAAATTCTTTCTTTTTATTAAATTTATTTACACCATTGTTTACTTCCGTCTTTAGCTAAAATTCGGAATTCAATGAGGTAATATAAGGTACAACAAAATTCTTTGATACCTTAATCATATCCAGAAAATATAATTTTGATTTTAAATTATAATTCTTTTAAATAATAATTGACTAAATTTAATTAAGAACCCTGAGATAAATAATCGAGTTAATAATGCATGCAATATGGGAATGAGAGAGTTAAATTGCTGTCTTTTATGAATAAACATAATTGTTTCTATTAGAATAGGTCTTTATTCATTCTACAATGCTATATAATAAATGTACAAAAGAATATAATGGGATTATGCTAAAAATCCATTCTATTACTATGAAATAGTTATTATTCTTACAATCTCACATAGCATCAGATTATAGAAAAGTTATTTATTATTATATTTTTCAAATGAATAAATAAATATACACCATCTTAGCTTTATTTCTGTAGAGTTTACATCTAATAGCAAGCACATCAAACATAAACGCACTTTTCTCAACGAGGGGTTCTCTTGCTCATCTCTGATGTGGGATAATCTTGGGTTATTATATATATATATATTGTAACGTTTATTTATATACGTTGCAAATATATTGGCATTTGGTAAAAGCTAAAAAAATAAATTTAGATTTTTTTTTGATTAGTATAATTTTTGTTAAAACGTGCAATGAAAGTTAAAATTGTCATTCTTATTTTTTTTTTATCTAATTGGAAATAAAAATTGGAAAGAATAAGTGACATGCAGATTACTAATCCAGATAAATTAAAAGAATTCCAAAAGTATAAGCTAAAAGAAAAATATTTTAGCTAATTAAAGATGGAAGAATAATGCTAAAAAAAATTAAGACTTTGTAATTTAAATTTAAGAGAGAGTGTACAAGATTATTATCTTATATGCTGATAAAAAGACAAAAGAGTGCGCAGAAGTTTCATAAACTGGATCACGATATAAAAAGGAGAGGACAACTTCAATCTAGGTCTTCTCTTTAACTTCTAGTTACGTCTCTGAAAGTTGGAGATTTCCGTGAGCATAACCTGTGGCAAGAAATATACTTCTACACAGGTATGCCCCTTGCTGTACCAAGCTGTCACGCAAGCATGGAAACGGGACTTGTGAAGACCGCTTTTTGCAAAAAAAGGGTCATTATAACCGTGCCTTTTCTCCTGCTATAGAACGGAACAATAATGGAAGATGCCGGCAGGAGAGACCAATGGAAGTTCTCATGATCTGGGATCCCATAAACCTACATGAACTTACTGGTAAGTTAAGAATAAATTTTCCTGATAGTGACTTAAAAGTTTGCAAACAATTATTTATCTAAGCTTAGACTACCATCCTGATATAGACTTTTCGTATTCAAGGGACTTTCTAATAAAGAATTTTATACAAGATCTTGGGACATTATTAAATTGCTTTAATTGCTTAATCTAACTGTTTTTGTTAATCGATTCTTTATCTGGATTAGTGTGTATGTATTTTCCTGTTTAGTTAATTCGTAATTTAACTTATAAATATTTTTAGTTTGTTAGAATAAAAGAGATTTTACTTTTATCAACCTTTTCATTGTGCGTTATTAATAATAGTTATTATTTTTTTGGTATTAAATTTATTATTAGTTTAATAAGATTTAAAACGGAATTTACCATGCCAATATGTTTAAACAAGCCCAGGAATAATAATCAAAAAGGAGAAAATAATTCTCGTTATGGTATGATGCAATACCGATTAGTTTAAAAACATTTTTTTCTTTTTAATTTGCGAGATGTTATGTGACGGTTTCAGCGAGTTCTTGTAGAACTCTGGTGCCTATCAAATAAATTAAAACCTGATCTCATCGATAGCATAGTTCTCAACAATTACTAGACCGAGTTGATCAGGAAATATAGCTGTGTTTTTAGGATAGAAATAGAACTTTCTTCTTTTTTGACATAGCTTGATCAACTCGTGTGCAGTTTATATTAGCGTGGAGAGGCCTAAAAATATGCAAAACGTTATAATGGCTTACCCAACTAGGGCTTCGATTTAACAACTACAATCTGAGATAAGTTGTAATGATAAAGAATGTTACAACGATGAGCCAAAGAAACTCACAGCCAAAGAAACTCACAGCCGGAAAATAAATAGTAATTTTTAAAAAAAAAAAAAAATTATAAAAACTAACTAACTAATTAAACCCTGATTATTAAAATATAAAAAATATTTTTTTAATATGACTTCCAGAAAGAAAAAAATATATGTATATTTTTTTTGATATGTCTAAAAAAAAAAACACGATCGTGGCTGATGTAGACATAAGTCAGAAGTATTTGACCGGGTAGGCAGTTACTGAAGAGGGGAAAAACATAACCCCGAGTCCTAGTACACAGTATATTAACATTAGACCACCTTTATATGACCATCAGACTATTTCTAGCAGGGATCCCAATAAAGGGGAAAGCGGACCAAGTTGCTGAGAGCCTGTAAGACTCAAAACGATGAGCAACGCTCGTTTGTGCTTATAACTTGGGCTTCTTATCGTTACTATTACACTAAAGTGGAAAGGACACAGATGAATGTTGAAATATTTTCCATTCCCGCCGTGTTAGACCTAAAAGTGGGCGTTAAAGCCGAATGTCACTTGTGAATGAATCTACAGAATATATCAGCACGCTACTACAAAAAAAAAAAACGAATATGAATTTGAAAACTTAAGAATAAAATTAGTGTAAACCCCTATTTTATTCTTATCTCCTGACGCTGGTGGTATTGTAACGTTTATTTATATATGTTGCAAATATATTGGCATTTGGTAAAAGCTAAAAAAGTAAATTTAGATTTTTTTTTGATTAGTATAATTTTTGTTAAAACATGCAATGAAAGTTAAAATTGTCATTCTTATTTTTTTTTATCTAATTGGAAAGAATAAATGACATGCAGATTACTAATCCAGATAAATTAAAAGAATTCCAAAAGTATAAGCTAAAAGAAAAATATTTTAGCTAATTAAAGATGGAAGAATAATGCTAAAAAAAATTAAGACTTTGTAATTTAAATTTAAGAAAGAGTGTACAAGATTATTATCTTATATGCTGATAAAAAGACAAAAGAGTGCGCAGAAGTTTCATAAACTGGATCGCGATATAAAAAGGAGAGGACAACTTCAATCTAGGTCTTCTCTTTAACTTCTAGTTATGTCTCTGAAAGTTGGAGGTTTCCACAAGCATAACCTGTGGCAAGAAATATACTTCTACACAAGTATGCCCCTTGCTGTACCAAGCCGTCATGCAAGCATGGAAATGGGACTCATGAAGACCGCTTTTTGCAATAAAAGGGTCATTATAACCGTGCCTTTTCTCCTGCTATAGAACGGAACAATAATGGAAGATGCCGGCAGGAGAGACCAATGGAAGTTCTCATGATCTGGGATCCCATAAACCTACATGAACTTACTGGTAAGTTAAGAATAAATTTTCCTGATAGTGACTTAAAAGTTTGCAAACAATTATTTATCTAAGCTTAGACTACCATCCTGATATAGACTTTTCGTATTCAAGGGACTTTCTAATAAAGAATTTTATACAAGATCTTGGGACATTATTAAATTGCTTTAATTGCTTAATCCAACTGTTTTTGTTAATCGATTCATTATCTGGATTAGTGTGTGTGTACTTTCCTGTTTAGTTAATTCGTAATTTAACTTATAAATATTTTTAGTTTGTTAGAATAAAAGAGATTTTACTTTTATCAACCTTTTCATTGTGCGTTATTAATAATAGTTATTATTTTTTTAGTATTAAATTTATTATTAGTTTAATAAGATTTAAAATGGAATTTACCTTGCCAATATGTTTAAACAAGCCCAGGAATAATAATCAAAAAGGAGAAAATAATTCTCATTACGGTATGATGCAATACCGATTAGTTTAAAAACATTTTTTTCTTTTTAATTTGCGAGATGTTATGTGACAGTTTCAGTGAGTTCTTGTAGAACTCTGGTGCCTATCAAATAAATTAAAAGCTGATCTCATCGATAGCATAGTTCTCAACAATTACTAGGTCGAGTTGATCAGGAAATATAGCTGTGTTTTTAGGATAGAAATACAACTTTCTTCTTTTTTGACATAGCTTGATCAACTCGTGCACAGTTTATATTAGTGTGTAGAGGCCTAAAAATACGCAAAACATTATAATATATATATATACAATTAAGAGCATGCTAATGAGCTCTAAACAAGCTTTTTTTTATTTTATTTTTTTTATGATAAATGCTACTACAAGAAAACTTATTTAGCCTCAGGGGTATTGCCAATTAGTAATAATCGAACATTTCCTAGCAACATTAAAAACTAAAGTTATCTTTGTTTTTATGAATATAATCTCTTAATTTCCAATTTCCATTCTTTATCAAACTAAAGCTCCATAAAAAACATAATTCAACATATATATATATAATATATATATATATATATATCCAAATACTTAAAATGCAAAAAAATGAAATTGTAATTTATGTAGGAGATTTTAAAAAATGCATTATTTCAAGTGATGACTTGTCTGATCAAGTCGAAACGTCATCCGTATATCAATATTTAAAATATTTTAACAATGACTTGTGATCAAGTCGAAACGTCAGTATATCAATATGTAAAATATTTTAACACTGATGAACCCGCAAAATATGCCTTATGTATCTAATGATATATGTAGAATTATAAAATAACAATCAAAGTATCTACATTTATTGGTAAACTATCATTTTGTTATCTATATTAAAACCTCAACTATTACTTTCCATAAATCTAGCCATAACCGCAACTTCAATTAACTTACAAGTAAAGTAATACTATGCAATCATACCATTTTATAATTTACTGTTAATATATTGTTCATTCCAAGATGAAAAATGTTAATATATGGTTTGCAACATTTTTTATATAATGAAATAAATAAAACAGCATTACTATGTTTACAGAAAAGTTGAGATTGTTATTAGGTTATTGCAGGCCTTCTGTCGTACCGGGAAAAATAGTAATTAACCGTTAAAATCTAAATACTGCAAGGGCTTGATTGATTCTGCAGCATGATTCATATATGTTGTTTCTTCTCCCTGTTGCAATTATTAAAATTCATTTATTCACTAATTATATATAGTGTAAAATTATACAATTGAACAACTAATATGCTAATACAAATTAATATACAATGTAAAAAAAAAAAATTACGTAAAAAGTACATGTATATAATCTTGTATTTGTCTATTACTCATTAATACTTTATTTAAAAATTTAATGGAAAATATATATCTTTACTTAATATAAAAGTAAATGAGATATTTATTTATATAGCAAGATGTATATAAATTGTAATAAACTAAAGATCAGCATTTCAAGCTAATGTACATGCGCTTTTTTATGAATGTTAATAATAAATGAATACTTTCATTTCCAACACAAGATAAAGTCTTTGCAAAAGAATAGAATGAATTCACCTATTCTTTCAACCCAAATGCTTAAGTATGGGCAAATCTAAAAGTAAAAATCCTGTGGTCACATAACTAGATTATAGCAAAAATAAAATATTTCTAGGTAAAAAAAAAATTATAATAACTTCCTATTGTAAAATTAGAATTTGAAAATAATCTCAGCTATTTTTCAATTTGTATACTATTTTCATTAGAGTAAATAAATTTGTTTTGTATGTATAATTCTCTTTTATTAAAACATATGGCTATTTTTTTAATTGGAGACAGGTCTTTTTACTAAATAAAATTGTTATATATTTTATTTTCAGTGATATTTTTCTCTTTCTATTCATATTTCTTTCCATGTCTTTTTATCGGTCTCTTTTCTCTCTCATTTCTCTTTTTTCTGTTGCTTCTATTCTTTTTTTCTTTCTTCCCACTCTCTTTTCTTCTTTTCTTGTACTTTCTTATTTTCCTTTTTCTCATTTTTTTCCTTTTTTCTTCATTTTTTTCTGTGTCTCTCTTTATTTTTTCTCATTTTTTCTCTCCTCTTTCAATATTTGTTTTTTTTTTCATCTTTTTCTTCCCTCTTTTTTATTTTTTTTCATTATACTTTATAATGAAAAAAAAATGAAGTATGAAAAAAAATAAAAAAGAGGGAAGAAAAAGATGAAAAAGACAAATATTGAAAGAGGAGAGAAAAAATGAGAAGAAATAAAGAGAGACACAGAAAAAATTGAAGAAAAAAGAAGAGAGAGAAAAGGGAAAAAAGGAGAAAAAGGAAAATAAGAAAGTACAAGAAAAGTAGAAAAGAGAGTGTGAAGAAAGAAAAAAAGAATATCTTTTTGTTGAACATCTCTTTTTCTTCCTTTTCTCTTTTTCTTCTTCTCTCTCTCTCTCTCTCTCTCTCTCTCTCTCTCTCTCTCTCTCTCTCTCTCTCTCTCTCTCTCTCTCTCTCTTTCCCTTTACTATTTCTTTTTTCTGATTATCATGTTATTGTAAATTTAGTTATTTCTCTGATAATAAAAGTTAGTAATCTGATTATATTATTTTATATAAAATAAAAACAGTATTGTAAAATTTGTAGTAACTGTTTATAAATATTTGATAATAAATTATATTCCCGTGTTTAATTAGCAAAATGCAATAGAATATTAAATTACTTCAATTTTTGTCATTTTTAATGAATTTATTCTTAGCTTACAAAAATAATTCTGGATAAATGTTTTTCAAATATTATTAGGGCATCAAACATGAGGTAGAATGAATAGCTGATGGGAGCTTTACAGTCTGTGTTCATATCCCCTATAATTACATCTAAATCCTCAAGTATATAAATTATACTTGTATTAAAATATTATCGTATCAAAAATATTAATTATTACTATAACTTTTACTTTTTGAAATTTATTCCTTATATATATATATATATGAATTTTGGGTAAATTTTGATTATATATATATAATATTTAATGCAATTATATTGTCTGTACTGAACTTAATGTAATTAGAAGAGATTTGAACTCAGACTTTAAACCTTCCTACAGTTATCCATTCCATTTTATACAACCGATACACATGACAACATACATGTGAAAAAGATAAATGATCTCCAATATATATATTTTGTGTTAAACCAGCACTCATCAATTGGTCCAGATCATCTCATACATATATATAATCAGTGCTCAGTTTATATTAAGATAGCAGATCAAACATTAATGGACAGGCTGCAATCTTTTACACCTTCGAACTTTTCAATCATCCATATCATTGAAAATTTGATGATGGAACATTCAAAGCCCTCCTCTTGTTGATGCCAATATTATTATCATACCCATGTTAACTTTAAGTCATTCTGATCCCTCATGTATAAAACCTTAATGTATCTATTTAAATACACAGAAGAGGAATGGGCAGAATACAGGCTGAATATATAATATTTAAACACGAGTATATTGTCTTTACTGAATTTAATGTAATTAGAAGAGATTTGAACTCAGACTTTCCAAGTTTTTTATAGCTATCTTCTCCATCTTATACAAGCAATGCACATGACCACATACTGTGAAAAAGATTTCAGGCTAAACCAGCACTCATCAGTTGGTCCAGATCATCATTTTTCACATATATATATAATCAGTATTCAGTTTATATTAAGATAGTTTGAAGATTTTCTATCTTAATATAAACTGAGCACTAATTATATATTTATATGTGGGAGATAATGATCTGGACTAACTGTTGAGTGGTGGTTTAGCACAAAATACATATATTGGAGATTTTTTTTTTCACATGTATGTAGTCATATGTATTGGTTATATAAGATGGAGTAGTTAGCTCTAAGAGCTTAAAAGTCTGAGTTCGAATTTCTTCTAATTACACTAAGTTCAATATAGACAATATACTTGTATTACATATTCAACCTGTATTCTGCCCATCCCTTTTCTGTGTACTTAAATGGGCACGTTAAGGTTCTATATGAAAGGGGTCAGAGTGGCTTAAAGTCAGCATGGGTATAACAAAATATTGGCATCAACAAGAGCTTTGAGTGTTCCATCATTAGATTTTCAATGATATGGATGGCTGAAGAGTTGGAGCATAAAGAAGATTGAAACATGTCCATTAAAGTGTGAAGATTTGCTATTTTAATATAAACTGAGTACTGATTGTATATATGTAGGGAGATAGTGATCTGGATCAACTGATGAGTGCTGGTTCTGTAAGAAATACATATATTGGAGATCATTTATCTTTTTCATATGTATATGGTTATGTGTTTCAGTTGTATAAAATAAAGTGAGTAGCTGCAGGGAGATTAAAAGTCTGAGTTCAAATCCCTTCTAATTATATAATATATATATACTTTAAATATGGTTTAAAAAACTGTTAATTAGAAAGGATAATTTTCATATAAAATCTAACAAAAAATAAAGTAAAATTTTTAACCGACCCCATTAATTCCAAAAAAATATCAAGCAATTAATAAAAAGTTGGAGATGTTTTTAAATTTTCATTTCTATTTTTGTTTTGTACGGATAATTTATACAAATAGCTGTTGTGTAAAGTTAAATACCAAAACTGATAGGTTAAATTCCAAATCGGAAACTTTTAGCTCAAGAGACAGTCTCAGCGCCAAATTAAGTATAAATTCCTCCCCCAACTCAGATTTTGATTAATTGAAAATAAATTTAATAGACAGTGCCTAATCTATTTATATAGAAAGTCGTACAAAAAAACGGGGGGGGAGGGGGGAGAGACAATAACATTTTTTAAATATAATTTTAAAATTAAACATCAAATATTTTTACCTGCTCGAAAACATCTAAGTGAATCTCTTTCACCTGGACAAATCGGTGACTGACTTTGCGGGAGTAAATCTTTTTGGCCCCTAGAAGGCGTTGATAGTAACTGACCTAATATATATAAATTATATTATAAATATAGGTAAGCTCTCAAGACATATTATTATCCATAAATGTAAGCTATTATCTATAAATATAAGCGCATACATTGTTTGTTTTAAAAATCTAAATATATGTTTATGTTGAAAATTATTTTACTTAGTTTATAAAACATATTCGGTAGTAAAACTAACCATTTCTGAAGCTTCTTAAACTTTGAGAGATCTCTTCGGACGAACCATATATTTGAGAACCATCGATAAATGCAGTAATCTGATTCAGTTGTTCTCTCACACCTATAATGCATATAAATAAATAGTTAGCGTCATATTTTATATAATAATTAATAGCAGAGCCAGTCCGAGAAGGAGCGCGATACGGTGCAATGTTTTCATGCTCGGAGGTCAGAGAAGATTATATGATAGTATTAAATATATATATATGCTATTTGCAGATATACATATATTGCTTTACAATTAATATAAATCAAATCAAGAATGATTTTCTCCATTTTTTTATTATTATTTTGAATCAGAATTCGCAAAAAAAAAAAAAATAATAAACCTTTAAACAAAATGAAATATATATTTTTTGCAAAATAGAATAGTTTCACAAATTGGTATTTATAATGTATAAAAAAAACTATTTATTATAAATTATAAAAACAGTTTTCCATTTATAACTGTATTATTTTACAGGAAATAGTCATTGCAGGGCTTATAAATTACAGAGTTTGGGCATTTTAGCTAGTAAAAAATATTTTGATTTATTTTTTGTATTTTCGCTAAAGTCGTATTTCATGAGACCTTATGCCGTCACATCGTTCCCACCCTCCTCGGGCCGGCTCTAATTAATGGTTTACGCTCCGGAAAAAAAGTATTCATTAATTATTTCCTATGCATAAATTACAATATTCATTACGTTATATCTTTAATTAGTTTATGAATTCATTAATTTAATATTGTATTATAGTATCATATCAAATTCCTGTATTTAAAATATTGCTTTGACTATTAAAGTTTGTATTTATATTTATTAAAATCTCTTTTGTTGGGGGGGGGGGGTGTATGGTAAGTTATAATTATATACATCAATTTAATGAATGAAATGTCATACAATCTATTCCCTCTTTTTTTTTTTTAATTAAATGCTCATTTTCTTTGAATTAGGCAAGTAAGTCTAATAACAATAACAGTCTAAAAATATTTAGTAGATTTGTAAATAACCAGATATTATTAAAGTAATAATTATGATTATCTAAAAGACACTCTAAACAATCCATTATCAATTGCTTCCATTGAGAAGATGTGGTGGAGAATAGAATAGTGTGGAAAATTCCAAAATGTTGCAATCTTTCAAAGAGTAAAGTTCACTGCAGGAAAAATTAAAAGTGGATATTTCAAATTGTCAAAAACAAATTTTAAAAATAGCGTAATATTGTTGGATATGTTTATGGATCACCAATTAGTTTGTATAGCCATGCAAAACTCATTTTTAATCTTTTGTTCTTTCTCCTTATGTCTTGTTTCTTAAATTAGAATGACCTTACTCATTCGAGTTTTTGTTGATGTTGATGATGTTTCCAGTTTCCTCCACATTTGATTTCATTAATGATATATTATTTCAATATTATCAACTTTTATTAGTAAACAATTTTCTCAATTGCTTATAATTTTTATTTTTATTTATTAATGAACTAAAACAAATATGCAAAAATAAATAAAAGTAAAATCAGGACTCTGCTCCTTAAAGACTACGACATTATTCACATCAGAAATGAAAACCTACATTATATTACAATTGAATTTTATTTTTAAGGTAATTGACAATCATATGCCCATTTGAAATTAACCTGAGATTTTAGCTTTTTGTTAATAATAGTTAAACACTATTTTCTGATCATTACTGAACGGTTAACTGTTTGATTGGGGTTAGTTATCTGATATAAAAAATGACTCAAACTTCACTTAACCATCACAAATTCTAGGGTGTGAAAATAGAAATGACTAATTGGAATTCTTTGATAATATTATATTTATCAACTTAATTTATCTTTAGATAATTATCTATAAACTATATTTTACAAAATTGCTGTATATTTGCTTGCGAAGAGCCTAGCGGTTAGCATAGCTGCCTTCCAAGCAGTTGACCCAGGTTCGCTCATTTGACATATAAAAAAAAAGAAAAGAAAAAAAAGAGAAGTCGATAACATCAATATAATTTTTTTCTAAAAATGTAAGTAGTAGTATATTAGACATGTGCATTTAGCAGAGAAGAGCAAAATGTATAAAACATTTTGATATAAATTGTAAAAGAAAATCTAAAAAAGTAAAGCTATTTTTTATATTTTCTGCGTCGAAATATAAATAGTGATTCTTATACTATATACATATATGCTCATATCCTAATGATAGATTATGAGTGGATTATTTTATATATAGCTATTCTTAATGAGAAGGCAAAAGAAGTAAAATTGATGATCTTCGCCTCTCATCAACTACTATGTGATTAGCTTAGTAATATTTTTTCTCCAACTATTCTTATGTGGTTGAATAAACCCTTTCGATACAGTGAATTAGATGAAGCCATTTGCCTTCTTTATTAAAAATCATTTAATTTTAACTTAGGTTAAGTCTTTGTGATGCAAAACACTATTTTGTATAGAAAAATGACTTTGATATTCACCATTTCTTTCACTTTGGCAGCACAGCTTAACTTCTGACTATAATAAAAACAGTCCTATTGTAGAGCAAAAAGACTATCTAAAAATCTTATAAAAAAAGAACTATAAGACCAAAAGCATTACCAGATATGTAAATTTGTGTTTGGTGTGTTTTAATGTTTTTTTCTGATTTTTTATCATCTAGCTAAGAATAGTAAGATATTCATTTAACAAATATATTACTTATTCAAGGATAATTCCTTTTATTTTTATTTGAAAAATCCTAGTGGCATTTATGAATGCATTTTTTAGCAATTAGTAACTTCTGCTTTATCATAACTATGGTTTTAACCACTTGTCTTCTTAAAAAAATTTTCAAATAAAATCTAATTGTAATCATGTATTTTTTTGGTTTAAAATAAATTACAAATATGTAGCATAAGTAAGCTTAAATATGTAAATAAATTTTGAAAATTACAATTTTTCTTTCTGAAATATTAGAAGGGGAAAGCACATTCTCGAAAGACTGAGTAACTTGTCTATGAATCTGTGATATTGTCAGTTTTTATATTATAATATAACCAATCAGGGCAAAGTCAGTTTTTTTTTTTTTTTTTGAGATTGGAAATTTCATGATATTTATATGCTATCTATATGATCTTGACATTTTCAGACTTTTTTAAACATAATTTTAGTTCCAATTTCTACCACAAAAATAAATGCAAACTAACTTATATATAAACACAAAATAGGGGTGAAAGCCAAAGTACTAGCAGTGTCATTATAATGCCTAAACTTATTAAACTCAGTGTTGGGTGGCCAGTTTCAATAAATAACATCTGACTAATGAACAAAATTTATAAGTCTGGTTAAATCCTAAGAAAAATTCTAAGTTTCCCTTGGTCTGGATTTCAATCCCAGATCATGACATAATAGATAATAAGTTGCTGTTTTTCAATAAATGTGTATAATATTTTTAATGAATCAAATTTACAAATTCAAGATTGAAATAAATTTTATCTAAATTTGTTTTATTCTTCTTATATCAAATTTATTATTGATGATTCATTATAAAAGCAAATATTTTCAATTATTAAAAAATTATATATTTTATAAGAATAATTAAACAATAAAGTATTAACATTGATAATAAAATTTACAAATAACCTTTACAAAATTCAGAAGTACTTTCAGTTACTTTTGTAACCATCTTCAACTATATATATATATATATATATAATTGAATATTTATAAATATAGTAAATAGATATATATATAATTGAATATTTATAAATATAGTAAATAGATATATTTTAAAAATTTTATTCACTTAGTAATGCTTTTGACTATCCTTGTAGTCTTTGTCACCCAACACTTTGAAAAGCTAACCTTCCCACAATTCTGTGATCTTAACATTTGCAACCTGCCTGTTAATTAAATCATGTTTGTATTTGTATATTAGCATAGCTTCCTTTATTTTTCTTTTGTTGTTATTTTTTTTAATTTGCAATATTTTAGCATTATTGTAATTGAAGTTAAAACTATAAATACATGAATTATTATGATCATGCAAAATGAATGCTGAAACATTATTATCTACTTTGCAATTTTGATTTGATTTCTGAACTCTTTTTAACAACAGCAATTGCTCTTTAGTTCTTTTTTCCAATGTATATCTAGGTTCACCTATATATCCACTACCACACCTACATATCCATTTATAAATGATACAATTTTTATTCATAAATAAAATATGTAATTTTGTAATTTCTATATATGAAGAAAATATTCTAAAAAAGAAACATTATCAAAAAAACATTAGCGTTTATTATCGATATGTTGATTATGTTTTTGTATACGGCCGGCCAAATACAATTAAAGAGTTGTTCAAAGAATTAAATAATTTAAATAGCTTAAAATGGATAAAGACAGAAGAACATTTGATGTGTGTTCAATTTCTTGATCTTAAAATAATTAGAAATCAATGTATGCTGGATTACTGTATGACCATTAAACCAATAGTAAAAGGGGGTTATATTCCATATAAATTAAGAGTGCCAATGTCACATAAAATGGCAGGTTTGAAGTCTTTCTTATTTAGAAATAATAGACTTTGCAAATATTTATCAGATAAAGGCAAAAAATATTGAAATATATTTGAATGAATTGTTAAATGTTGGTTACAATTATAATCATATATATATATAAATGTTATATATATATATATATATATATATATATATATATATATATAATGTTATTAAAGTTTTTAATATGAGATATAAGAATAAAAATTTTAATAATAATATTTATCCTCCTGCTAATAAAAAATATGGATATCAATATCATACATTTTGAATGATCAAGTAAATTTTATAATGAAGATTTATAAAGACATAAGTGATATTGCATTTTACATACCTCCTACATTAAACAAATTAATAAATAATTCTAAATATAAAACCTCATTTATAAATAAAAATTGTATCATTCATAAGAGGATATGGAGGTGTGGTAGTGGATATATAGGTGAATTGAGATGTATGTTGGGAAAAAAACTGAAGAGCACTTGCTGTTGTTAAAAAGAGTTCAGAAATCGAATCAAAATTGCAAAGTAGATAATAATGTTCAGCATCTTTTTTCACGACCATAATAATTCATGTATTTATGGTTTTAACTTCAATTACAACAAAGTTAAAATATTGCAAATTGAAAAAAATAACAACAAAAGAAAAATAAAAGAAGCTATGCTAATATACAAATACAAACATGACTTAATTAACAGGCAGGCAGCAAACATTAAGATCACGGAATTGTGAAAAGGTTAGCCTTTTAAAGTGTTAGTTGACAAAGACTACAAGGATAGTCAAAAGTGCTACTAAATGGATAAAATTTTTAAAATATATCTGATTACTGTATTTATAAATATTCAATTATATAATTATGTATAATGCTTTGAAGAAGTACAGACATAAGATTATAATATATATAACATTATTGTCTCATAGCTTATGATATCACTTGTTGATGCTAGCAAATTTAATCATTGTCTTACATGGATATCAAATTGATAGATGTATATGAGGATACATAAAATTCAGGTAAAAACATTAAATAAATAAAAAACTATTTTATGAAAGTGATTAAAATTGTAATATTTTACTTTTTTTATGTTTATGCTATTAATAAATAAACAGTGAAAGACTAAAGAATTTTTTTTTCTAAGAAGAAATGAAATATTTTGTTTCATTTTTTAAGTTTAATTTTGACATAAAATATATAAGTATATTTTATTTTATTTTAATATCAGCATCAAAACATTTTAATTTTTATTAATTAGAAAATTTCGTGGTAAAGAGTTAATTAGTGATTTATCAAATTTACTAATTGCAAGTGATTAGTGATTAGAGATTAATTCAAATGTGTTGCTCTTAATAAACTCATAATTCTTTTTTTTATTGAATTTTTTTTAATTGCTCAGTATAGAGGATACTTTTGAACTAAAACGTAGTTGTTATATAAAGAGAGTTCTTTTAATTAATTATTTTATGAGAAATCTTATCAGAACATTTAACAACTTATAGTTTGTATTTCACATTCCTTTAATTAGTAAGCAAGATCTCTCAATAAAGATGATGAGCTAAAATATTTTGAATTAACTGCTGATTATTTTGTCAGAAAATTTTTTAAAAAGCCATCAAAAAAATCTCAATTCAAGTAGCCATTTAAAGAAAATATAAGAAATTGGAATCTACATTTCAAGTATGGAGAAAACTGTTTGGCAAGTAACAAAGTGCTGGCTCTGGCTAAGCATTTATCATAAAGCTTGTAGAGGAATTGGCAATCCTCACTGTTTATAACTTACAAGCTTAAGAGATAGGGTCATGTGATCTATGAATTGATCTATGACTTTTATTTTGATTATTTATAGTCTCTGCCAAAAAGTCTTATGCAATTTTATATTGCTATGACTACTACTATATGGCATGGTTGAAGATATATCAGCCCCATATAGCTATTTGAGTTGTATAGCTGGGTTTGAAGACATGTACATGTCTGAAAATTTCAGATTTTCCACTCAATAGATAACTTTTAGCTAAGTGCTTAGCTTTGGGTTGGTATTTTTAGATCTAGTGTCTGAACCTACCCTGACACCTCTCTGAGGAGTGCCAAAGCACGAAACCATGGTCAGGGGTTTGGGGAGGGGTTCCTGACAGAGATATTTAAGTGCTGGCTCTGGCTAAGCATTTATCATAAAGCTTGTAGAGGAATTGGCAATCCTCACTGTTTATATATTTATATATATAAGAAATTAGTTTTGCTAATGTCTTAATAGTAAGAATTAACTGTGAAAGAGACGGTTAAAACAAAGACTGATCAAATCAGTTATAATAAAAGCTTTTAGAAAAGTAACAAGCAATAAAAAAAATTTTTCTTCATTTTATATTGAAAAAAACCGAAGGAAATTATAACAAAAACATTTTCATAATTTCAATTATTTTATTTAAGAGATGATTATTGTTGATGTTAAATATTAAATAAAATATATTCAATATTCTTGAATTATCCTATTATTTATTTGTAAGATAATATTTATTAGTAGTAAAAATATTTAAGTCAATAAAATATAAATGTGTATTTTGTCTTATGCACACAAAGACTTTCCTCTTTTAAAAATGAGTGAATAAGCATTTTATCTGCAAAAATATTGATATTAAATGCATAAATATATATATACATGCGCGCGAACTCTCTTACATATATATATATATATTGGGTAATATCCTTTGTTTAATGCATGTTAGAACTCCGGAACTGGGAAGCAGAGCCTTTAAACATCCCATTCCAATCAGATTAAGAAATAAGCTACCAACACTAATAGAAAAAGATAAATAGTATTGAAATAATAGAAAAAAAGTAATATAAATCACAAATTTAGCTTCATTATTTCTGGGTGCTTGAACTTCTTAAAAACTAATAAACCATTAGATTTATTTTATTACTATAGTGGGCATAATCATATACAGATGTAATTTAAATAACTGAAAAGTGGATAGAATGATAATAGTATACTTTCCACAAATATGAAGTCATTTATAATTTTTTTTCTCAATCAATCAATGCTTTTAGACCTCATGAACAATATAAGATATTTAGGGATTGTTTGAGTATATGGAACTTTATCAAAAGCTACTGCCTAATATTGGACAATTATAGAAGTTATAATAAGCATTCACGGGAAATCAAATATCCTTAAAAAAAAATTTGCTGCTATTAGATAATCATGATTGTAAAAATATGATTGTGCTAATATCAAATAGCTTTTAAACTAGATAAATTTAGCTCTCAAAATCTTGACTAAATTTTGTCCACATTTGATGCAAAATAAAATACCTTTTTGCAAATCTAAATAAGTCACATCAAAAAAGACAAATTTTATTATAAAATTAGCAAAATCATTAAGTTTTTCAAGACGTGTCTTTTGAGTGTATTATAGAGGCCAATGTATTTTATATATAGTATATTCTGTTAATAAAATAATTATACAGATTAGTTGTGCGGTAGATCATGTGACATTCAAGCACCAGAAATGTTAGGCTGCACTTCTATTCGGGAAGTCTTTTTTAATTTTCCATGTTTTTATTGTACCAATCTTTTTTTTAATTCTCTGTCAGTACAAAAAAAAATTTCTTATTTAACAAGTAGTAATAATTTCTTCAATTTATTCAGAAAGTGATCATCAATTAGTGAGCTATAAGATACTTATTAATGCAAAACTGGAGACATTAAAATTATTAAGTGAACCACAATTAACATTTGATATTTCTAATCTTCAGAAGCATCCTGTGAATTTATAAAACTTGCAAATAGTTTTAAAATACTAACAGACTTTAAAGTGGTTCAGATTTGACAGAAATCAATAATAAGGTAACTGATACATTTATTAAAAACTCTAAAAATATAGCTGACACAAAAACCAAGCAATTTATCCCTAAATTTTCTATTGTGACACGACATACAAAGAAAAGAAAGAATATGAAAAAAAAATTTAAATGATCCATTAAAAATTTAATATATTTTGTGAAATGATACAAAAAAGTGTTAGTAACAATACAAGATTATATCATTGAAGTGAATAAAAGTCTCAAAAGTGTAACACAACATCTTGGTATTGAAACTAAGATTATTTCTGTGGTAAAGAGAAAAAGTGGAACTATTACTAAAAAGAGATTAAACATCAACAAATGTGTGGAAAATTTCTATATATAAATAGTAATAAAAATCAAGAAAACAAAGTATCCTCCACAGTTATTATATGGTCTAATAATAAAGAAAGACATGCAATCAAATCTGTAAAAAAAACTCCAGTACATGATGGAAATATAATTGATATCTTGAAATAAACATGTGAAGAAATAGAAAAAATGTTGGCAAAGTTATAGTAATATTAATATTTAAAAAAGGTAATAAAAAGATCTCAGAAATCACTGATCTATAAGTCTTCTAACAAATTTATACAAAATCTTTATTAAGATAATTGTAACTCATCTATAATGACTTTTGGATTTTCTCCAACAAAAAAGAAAGCTGGATCTAAAAATACTTTTAAGCCAGATGATCATATCCAAGTATTGAAAGAAGTTATAGAAATAACAAAGAATATGAGTTGTCGTTAAGCTTTGAATTTTTAATTTATGAAAATGCATTAAATTCTATAAATATTTTTAGAATGATTAAAGAATTAGATCATCAAAATGTAGACTCAAGATTTTATTATATTCTGAAGAATATTTATCAAAATGCAACAAAAATGATTAAAAAGATTAACATTGAGATGGGTCTACAACAGGGTAATTTCTCTAAAACTTTTTATAGCATAATATATATTTTATTGATTACAATGGGAATCTAAGGGAATAAAAGTAAATGAAGATTACTGAAGTCATCTAGATTTTGCATATGATGTGATTGTTTTTGAAAATAATGCTTCGAGTTCAGGATTTGCAAAAGTTATCAGCTGAAAGTAAGAAAATAGGACTAAGATAAGTGTTAAAAAGATTAAAGTAATGTTCAGTGGATTTTTTCTGAAGGAAATAAAAATTGATAATCATAAGTTAAAAGTTAACAATTACAAATACCTTGGTCAGATGCAGGTGGGAACATAATAAATGAAATTAATCATATAATTAAAAGTTGAATTGAGGGCTTTTCATAGAAATAATTTTATATTTAAAATGTGCCTTTGAGATGGGTTTTAACAAATTTTATTTGCACTTAACAGAAAAGTAATTTAGAAACTTCAAATCACTCAATAAAATATGGATAGATATAAGTTAGGAGTAACAAGAAGAAATCAAAAACCAAATATATGGAACACAAAACAAATAGTTATCACTGACATTATTTAAAAAATCAAGAAAGTGAAGTGAAAGTGGGCTACAACATATTTCTAGAAGAGATAATAATACATTGACAGTTGAAGTCTTAAACTGAATCCCAAGAAATTATAAAAGACCTAGATGGTGACCATGTGTGAGGTGGATGGATAAAAAGAAGACATTTGCTAGTATGTTGAAATGAAAATAATCTAGGCATTGAAGAAACTGAATTAAACTTGGACAGATCTTTTGTTTCAGTAGATCAATATTGTTTGAAAATGATGATGATGAATAATTTATTCTTTTTTAAAAAATAATTGTTAAGATTTTTTTTAAAAAAGGAAGGAAGTGAAGTAATAATTTAAAGTACAGTAGCTTATAATATTCTTCCCCATACTTTTTTTATCTAGTCTAAATCATTTTTCTTTTTTTTTTCAAAACGTTTTTGAATATTAATTTTCATATATAATTTTTGAACGGAAGAGTGTTTTCCAATTTTTTTTATATCTTTTTAATATTAAAAACTGGATTTCATACTACTATTACTACTACTACTGCTACTGCTACTGCTACTGCTGCTGCTGCTGCTACTACTACTACTACTACTACTACTACTTCTTCTTCTGCTTCTTCTTCTTCTTCTTCTTCTTCTGCTGCTTCTTCTTCTTCTGCTTCTTCTTCTTCTTCTTCTGCTTCTTCTTCTTCTACTTCTTCTTCTTCTTCTTCTACTTCTTCTTCTTCTTCTTCTTCTTCTTCTACTTCTTCTTCTTCTTCTTCTTCTTCTTATTATTATTATTATTATTATTATTATTATTATTATTATTATTATTATTATTATTATTATTATTATTATTATTATTATTATTATTATTATTATTATTATTATTATTATTATTTTGTACTTACCGAGACCAGTCGATGTTGGACTGGAGCGAACAAACTGAATACAATTATCTCCACCTTCTGAATGCATAGGATCTCCATCAACCATCAAAATGGGCATTATGCAACTTTCATGTGGACGGTTACTGCTTCGCACAAAACGACAACAATCCAACGTCTCCTGACCATTATTACCTTCAACAAAAAGTATACATACTTTATATACTTTATAAAAGATAAATAGACAAAAGTATACATATGTGTAGCAGAAAAAATGGAAAAAACAAATTCTATTTAATAAATTCTCATATATTTCATATATGTAAAAATAATTTAAACTTTATTATATTATTTGTAATTATATGTTGGACTATTTTTATTATTCAGTTTTAATTGTTAAATGTTTTTTAAAAATTCAAACTTCATAATACAATCATTTTCATATAACATATACTACTCACAGACAACTTGCAAGACTTATTAACTTTTATTTGGCAACAATTCGGATATATTTTTAACATTCTATAATTATAAAAAACTGCAATCTACATTTTAAGTTCATTATTTTATTTTGAAAGTTACCTTTTGCTGTAGCTTAAGAGTGTAACCTTTTAAAAAATATTTTTTCTGCTGAATACTCATAATTTTAAAATGTGATATTTAAAAAAAATATTACAGTTTAATAAATATTTGTTATTTAATCCATGGAAATCTATTCTATGAATGGCCAGATCATATAGTTTGCTAGCATAATTTATTGAATTTTATTTATGGGTATCCATGAAGCTTTTACATTTTATATTTTGATTCTTATATTTAGATTCGGTATATCTTTGCTGTCCAGGAACTTTGTTGCTGAATAAACTGTTCCTGTTCCCATTTAATGGTTAAATGGTAGAAGAACAGCAGAAGCAGAAAAACTTTTCATTTTACTTTATTTTAAAATAGTAATGGATTCATATTTTATTTATGTTTATAATTTTTGCTTGCATAGTTATTATTTTAAATGCATATGACTTTATATAATTTCATATACTATTTTAGTAATAATTTTTGGTCAATGTTCAAAAGTAATAATTTTTGGTCAATGTTCTCAGAATATTACTGTATATTTGCATTTTTTAAATTAGTATTCCCTTTTTCATATGACTTATTTATTTGTAAAAGATATATTATTATGCTGATACAGTATAAGCAGACAGATACTTTTATTATTTATTTTCTTGCTTATTTAGTACCTAATTTTAATCAAGCTAGGTTTAGCATTTATTATTATTTATCATCTCTCATATATGTTAGTTATAGTATTTTTTGCTTAGAGGTTGTAGTTTCAATACCTCTCTTTTCATTTAGGAATGCTTATTTTGCCAGTATTGTAAGATATTGTAGTGTGTGTATCTCTCATATTATTTTTGCTAGTTTATTTCAAAAGAGATGGAGCATTAGTCTCATATCTGTTGTCTTGCTAGCAAACATATTTGGAGATTGATGCTTAGATTCTCTTTAGTTTAAGGCAACCTTATTTAGTATTACTGTCCCTGATATGCATTCTCATCATTCCTTGACTAGTGATAAAGTTCTAGATTGTTCTTCTTATCGCCTTAAAAATTAGGTACACATATTTTGAGTTATGCTATCAACCATTTAGTTTGCCTTTCCTCAGTAATTTAATTTGTTGTTGAAATGTATTTGTAAAGCATGTGTAAGACTTTACCCTGACTTTTCCTCACAGTTATAATTGTTTTTATCAAGGTACCGAGGAATTCCCTCATACCTCTTTTAATATTCTTGGTTTATTTAGAGGTGAATTATATATTGTTTGATGTGTAGGTCCTTCCTGTATTTAAGCTTTACTCAATTAGGACATAAATATGATAAATAATTAACTTCAAAATTAAATTGTATTTTAGTCATAAATATCCAATATACATGTCTCTTATCATTCCTTCATTGCTGGATTGATAAGCCTGTATTTTAAGTAATGTTAAATATTCATAAAATGAAAACTATTGATAAAAATGATATCATCATTGTATGAATGCTTTAATATGTGAGAACTTATTATAATTTAAATTAACAAAAAGCTTCTTTTGATCAACCAGATGATTTTTGCTTAACCATTTTTTTTTTATAAATCCATTTGTAATTTTAACCTTCTGATGGATATTTTGAAAGAAATGATGTTTGTGAAAGTCCTTGGCTTTGTGACCTAAAAAATATGATATTTGTGACTTGTTATTATTTGTTTTTCTGTGAAATAAATATTTGTTTTATTATTAAAAATTTTTTTATAGTCATTCATCCATTCATTAACCAGAAATCTAAATAATTATAAGAGTATTATACATTATCTTAAATATTTTGTTAATACAAGAGTCACTTTATAGAATTGTATTTAAGTATTAAATTTTACATCTAAGAAAGATGTGTTTTGCTTAATAAAAATTTATAATTGCATATTATAAAATAAATATTATTTACATATGTTACTGCAATTTATAACATCTAAAAACTACTGCGTAGTAAATTGTAGGATTTCGCACTGTGTGTTTGTAGTTTAGACTCAGTAAGTTAAATGGGAAGATATTTAAAGCTTCACATTTTCAAACTTAAATGCTTCAGACTGGTTTAGATATATAAAAAGACAAGTAAAAAAAGGGTGGACCTTCCTTTTCTTGTAAAATTCTTTGTCTTGGGTTTACGGTTTGATCGCTATTCAGACAAGCCATCATAACATCTGATTGGCTGTCAGATAAGTATTATAATAAGTATGACAGGTTTGCAGTCTTTCAATTTAATTTCAAATAATTGCATATTATTATTATTATTTGAGATCACTTCAGTCAATTTAGTTTATTTCTTAAAAGATTGTTGTGTTTATTTATTTATTTTAAAACTGTTTTCATAAAGATGAATGACTATATTTATTATTCCATGATAAAAAATTAAGAAGTGACTTAGCTCAAATCTGAAAGATATATAGATAGATTTATTCTGTGATATTTAGAATGGCTATAAAATCCCTTATTTGTCCTTAATGCCTGAATATTATCCTAGAAGATTGTTATCTAACTTATTCCAAATTAAAAGGTCATGTATTTTATTTAAATTAATAATTATGATGATGATGGTATTTGTGATAAGACATTAGCTTAGAGATAAGTATATGTCTTACTTGACTGACTAGGATTTCATTTTATGTTGAATAGATCTTAAGTGTCAAAGAGAATTTATTTGATGATTACAATGATCATAATTCCCTGAGATCCCCTTATGTATTTTAAGAAATACACTATTTAAATTTATTTTGCTAAAGAATAAATTAGTTTTAAAAGATATATCTTTTATGGTGAAGATTTAAGCTAAATCTTCTTAACTTTATAAAGTTCAATATAAGATTTCATCTGATCATAGCAATGAGATACTTAAAAATATGCTTAGGATGCTGATAAGAAATATTGTAGTGGTAGTAGACATTGTAAGAGAAAGATTTTAAATGTAACCTCATGGGCATATGCTTGCGATACCAAGAGTTTTTTATTTGTATTTAGAGTGAGTCAACAGTTCTCCTCCTCTTAAGTTATTGATAATATTGATTTATATTTTAGTGATAAGTATTGTAATGCTTACATATCTCTTTTTTTGTGGCATATGGCATTTTTCCTCAACCTGCTGAGCTTAGTTAACATCACAATGTCATTATATTAATTTGGCTTATATAATTTTATATTATATTTTTATCTAATTGTTTTCTCATTTCTTTTCTTTATTGATTACAATATATATAATCTTTAAATTAAACATAGTTTAATGTATATCACCCTTTCCAATCTATAACGTAAAAGTACTCTAAATGTTGAACAAAGGATCAAGAATAGAATAAATCCCAAAACTGAATCCACCTATTCTTTCTATTTTTGATCCTTTGTTCAGCATTTAGAGTTCTTTTAAGTCATAATTTATATCAATATTAATTGTTAATCGTTAAAAATATTAAATTTTAATGTATTATTCTTTGGCTAAATTTAAAGACCAATAACAAGAAATAAATAGCTACTACATTATTTAATATTTGATTCTGCAACATTATTCTTAGCCAATGTATATAAGGTAAATTCTTAGAAATAATGATATATAAAATAAATAATCAATAAAGCACTACAATGGCCTCATTACAGATGATTGTAGTTTGCCTAGAACTAGATCATAAACTTTAACTTGTTTTTATATTATTAAGAAGTTCTGTATACAACCATTATCTATTATAAAATTATTTTACATTGCTTGGATAATTTTTTTCCCTTGGTTATGGGAATAAATATTTGTGGAGCGTTAAGATAAATTATGGTCTAATAAGTATCAAAAACGACAATAAACCTAGTATTTGTTTTGTTAATCATAAAAATAATATTAAAAGTTTTTATCTACTACGCTGTTTTTTTTTTAAAAAAATACAAAAATTAAAAATAGTGCATTTTTAATAAATATGTGGATTAAATTATTAACATAAGTTTTAAGATGAAAAAATAATTATACGTATAGAGAATTGTTTAAAACCATGGATAGATAAAAGTGAAATAGTCATTAAATATTACACGCAGAGCAGTGACCTCTTCAGTACAAAGAACAATGAATAAAAAAATAATTATCATAGGTTTGTCAATTGCCTAATGTGAAGGCATGAGTGTTATTACATTCTAATGACTTTTTTTATTTAAAATCAGTTATACAATTTTCTAACTTAGATGTAAAGTGTCTAACCAAAAAAAAAATCAAATTTTTTTAATTTTACTCGATTCAGACTCAACTCATGTTGTAGGCATATCAGAAGAAAACACTGCCATTGCAGCATGATGCCATTAAATATGTAATACTTCATAAGTAAATAGAAGATAACAAAGTTAAGCATTTAATATATAGAGTATATGAGCATAGACTTTCACATGCCTCACCACTCTCCACACTATCTCATAATACTGATACACTTGAACACATAAATGTTGAAAAGATAAATAATCACCAATATACGTATTTCATGCTAAACCAGCAATCATCAGTTGGTCCAGATTACCACCTCTACACATATATGCTATAAGTGCTCAGATATATATTAAGATAGTCAATCCTCATACTTTAATAGATAGGCTTCAATCTACTCCACACTCCAACTCTTCAACTGTCCATCCAATTAAAAATCTGATGATGAAATACTCAAAGGCCACCCTGAGGCCAAGATTCTTGTCACACCCATGTTGATCTAAGGTCAATGTGACCCCTCATGTACAGGACATAATTCATTTAATACATATACAAGTAAGTATTGAAAAAAGTATTGATGATATGGATAAAATATTATGCTTTTAAAAAATTGACATTGAAACAAAATTACAAGGAATATACAATAATTTTAAAATAAAAAATATTTTACCTGTATTAACTGTAGTCGTAGGTGTGTGCGTTATGTCATGATCGATGAACTGACCCCATTGCATTGCCATATGAGTAACGTCATGTCTTAAAGCTTCCACATCCTGATGAATAATCAAACTAATTTTTCGTGCACTCGGTAATGGAATATTTTTTCCGATTTTGGAAAATGATCTTGGAGCTTCTACTCCTACAAATAATATTAACAATATAATAGCATTAAGAATAATATGTTTATAAAGCGAAGCAATAAACAATTAACAAATTATCATTGAAGAAATAGTAGAGCATTATATAATCTGAAAATGACAGTTTGGGATTCAAAGTAATTGTGATGAAATAGTCTAACTGAATGAATATAAGAATAAATATAACATATTTTTAGAAATCTCAGAAAATGAAAAACAGTATCTGTTAACTCCAGCTTATGACTAGTACAAAAGATTCAAATCTTGAATTAACATATAACTACATGTTATTATGTCTAACGGTCTCAAATTTTATTTCAGAATTTTAATATATATATATATATTATAACGATCCAGAAAAGGGACTTACTGTAATCTGCACTACAAGGGCCATCTAGGCATTTAAACCTAGAAAAATGTATATAGTAGGCAGATACATAAGTTTAAAAAAAATTTATATTGGTTGATTCCGGTCATTAGCCCATTGTCACTAGCTCAGTGGAACAGCAGAGATTTATATTTTATAAATTCTTATCTAAGAACAATTTTTTAAAAAGAATAAAATAAGCCACTGCCAGAAATAGCACACAAACATTTATTTAATTAAACATATATATAAAATTTAGCGTTATTATTTTAGTATGTTTACATTTTAAAATTTAACTTACATTTTTAACTTTGATTTTAGATTTTAATTTACATTTTAATTTTTATAAGTTCGCACAGATGGATTTATAAAAGTTTGTTTTATAATGTTGAGTATAGATCGGTTACATAGATTACACTGTCAAAAACATTTCAAAATAAAACGATCAAAATATAAAATCATTGGTGAAATTGCAGAGGGAAATTTATAAGAAACCCAATAGCATTCATCATAAGATGCCGCATAGACACCAATAACTTAAAAGACATCCAAAATAAATACATCTTAGATACTCACCGTAAGGTATCAGTATTTACCGAATGTCTATATATTTTGATCAAATATGAAAAACAAAAAGATAATTAACCGGTAACGAACCCATGCAAGCGTCTATACCCAACTTAAATTTAATGCATTTTTATTTAGAGTGTCGATTATGAATAGACTACATAGATTTGCATTTGAAAAAAAAATATTCTATCCTTATTTAACCTTAGGCCAAAAGTTCACAGTTAAACCAACGTCAATCCATCTGATATATCGATGCATTCAATGTAATATGAATACAGCAGCACAAAAATAGGTTAAGAGAAGAAATTGCCTCTCATCAGATCAGAATACTACATCTATTGGATGAGAAGAGCAATAATAAAAAAACTCCATAGGAAAGAACAGCGGTCATTTTTGCCAACTTACGATCGCATTCCATAGGCAAAATGAGAGTGTGCGGTGTATAAAGCGATTCTGCCCATAGTGAATCTCATACTACATCTACTAATTACACCCATATATCCAATACATTGACCCAATTTAACTATGAAACAAATAACCTAAGATTACCCTCCCCTAATATAACTTTACAAATCTATATAGCCATTCACGCCTGACTTAAGTTTAACATTTATATAATTTAATTTAACGAAAAACAGAAATCATAATAAAAAAAAAACTTAAAAGAACAAAAAAAATAAATGGAAATGATTTTACAAAAGAAATACATCAAATTAAAATTACTTATTAATAAATAAAGTTGGTCAGATAGGATTCTATTGCAATTATTTTAAATATGTAACATGTTTTAGAATTAAAGTTCTTATTGTTTAGTATACTGGAGTTTTAGAAATATATTTAAAGCTTAGAGTTCAAAAAGTTCTTACGATTTTAAAATGTTCCTTTTTATCTGTTGCTTGCCATTTGAACTTAAATTCCCACGCTGTCCTAAAGAGATTGGTATTCTGTTGGCCGTTTATTTATTCATCCAGAGGTCTTTTACTTTAGCTGGTCCTCAATGTAGAAAATGATAGGTCATTTCTCTTTCTTTCTTAGCAGAACTGAAGGGATTGAAGAGTGCATCTTTTCAATCCCTTCTCCTTCAACTCCACACTAACACATATAACCACTGCTGTCATACATCTCTCCCTCTAATTTTCTTCACTCACTTTTTATTGTAGCCTTTCAGATCCAGTCGACATTACGTCATAACGATGTGATGGTCTTTTCGCTGAGGTCCGATTCCATTGTTTTTCTCTCCTATCTGACCTTTGCTTATACATTTTAAATGCCCAAGGGCTAGTTTATATTTAACTAATTAAAATAATCATTTCCATTTTATGATTACTTAATGTGTTTTCCAAAATTAAAGATATATTTTTATCTCTAAATCTTTTTAAGTTTTTGCTTTTAAAATATTTTTTTCTATTTTCAATAAAGTTTTATTTTAATAATAATTTTTTTTTTCATCTGTGTGAATTTATATATATACGAGTTTAAGATGATTTTTTAATTTTCAATTTTTAATTCTTAAAAAAAAAAGTTTTATTTGCGAACTTTTATTTTTTTCATGTTTACTAATAATAAAAAAATAATGTAATGGCGTAAGTGCCTGTTACAATATATATATATATATGAGTAAAAACATTAATACCCACTGTTTTATTGAAACAAAATACTGTTTAATTAGATAATTCTAAATTTTATATAATAGAATATAAAGAAAATATTTTTTTAATAACTTGTTTCAGGAAAACTCTTCTTAACAATTTCTCAAAAAGAAGCTAATAATGAAGAAAACACATTTCTTACCAAGCTTGCCAACTACTGACACGAACATTTGAGCTTTTTTTATCCTGGATAACTTGCAGTAATTAGATATTCTATACAGTTTAATATTGTATAGTCATGTGATTGGCCTATGGGAATCGTTACTTGAAAGAAAAATCCTAATCATAATTTACTAATATTCTAAAATTATAGCCATAGCAGTTCGATATACTGTCACAACAGTGTGACATTCGTGGTAACTCTATATAATAATAATTAAAAGAATGTTTAAGCTAACTTAGCTCATTACATAAAGCTAATTATTAAATGAATATCTCGATACTTTCTTTTATTTTTTTTTTTGTTTTTTTGAATAGTAAAAGTCAGTAAAATAATTATCTTTTTTTTTAATAATTGTAAAGAGACTTTTGCTCTGAAATGTCACTTTGAAATTATTACATTATAAACTATCAAAAAATGTATTTCTTAACATTTTATAGATAATGTTTACAAATTTCCAATCAAGAACACCTCAGTCTTAATGTTTTGTTTTATTTGGGTTTTTTTGTTACAGAGAACTATAAAAACATAATATGCTATAATAATTATTGAACAAAATGATACTTAAAGTTTTTATCAAAAAGTAACATTTTCCAAAGGGTATTAAGATTCATTTGGTTTTTCCTATTTGTGATTGTCTTTATATCTTTCTTCACACAATTTTTTTTTAATTTCAATTATGTATATTTTTAAATATCAGTGATGATATCTAAAAGCTAAAAAACCAAATATAATAATTTGCACACTATTTCATAAAGTATAATATGTAGCTCTCTATTTTAGCTTCAATGCTCAGTCTTCAAAACTTGAGAAATTCAACAACAAAAGCAATGAAGTTTACATAAAATGTCGGGTACTTTCTGATTTTACTCCATGCCACTACTTGAAGACACTTATTTCTAATAGTTAGAGATAATTATACAGATGCAGGGTCTAATGTTTAATGACAGTCGAAGTAAAAAAGACCTAACAACAATTTTGTATTCTAATGTTTAATGAAAATAAAAAACAAAAAACTGAAGTACTAATATAGGAAATAAACAATAATTTGGTATTTAATCAAAGAAGAAAAATAAAATACGTAATTACTAACAAATTGGTAGTAGTGTAATCGGAAGTATTTAATGAAAGTGATGGTAAAAAAGATGAAAACAATTTTGAATTTCTAATGTTTAATTAAAGTAAAAAAAATGAAAATAATAAAAAAATAGTTACACTTTGTTAATGGCTTCTAAAATTGTGACAAATAAATCTTCTTCTTGGTGCAATTGCCACAACATAAACTCAGCTAATTAGGAATCTATGTGTTTGCGAGTGGTTCCCCTCTGTCTTTTATTGCACCATTTAACTAGCCCCCAAAGTCTTTCTATGTTTTGGGTATGCGCCTCAATAGAAGGATCCACAAAATTATAACTATGATTAACTTTAAAATGTTCAAATCATGCATTTCTTAATTCATAAGTTTTATAGGCCTTCCAGCAGTCAGAATAAATTATTGATCATTGTACTATATTTTATTGAATGGCATAAAGTAGAATGGACACTGTCCAATATGGAATAGTGACAATTAAACAGTCTTTGTTTTCTTTGCATAAACCATCAAATAACTGCTGATACAGGAGGATTCTCCCTTGTCGGTTCTTTCATTTTGTAAAGAGACTTTAATCAACTGTGACAATTTTTCCAGGTCCTCCAATTTTACACGATGGCTGAATCAATAAACATTCTTTGCAGACTTCTCTTAGATAACTGTTCGAAATAACAGTAGTGTCTTTGTGCAAATCCAATTCATGTTTTATACATTCAATTGTCATGCTATCTCTACTCCAATAATAAATAAAGTGAATGGCTGTTAAAAACGTTATTTTAGAGACTTCAAATCATGTGTCTTTATGTAGTCACTACACAGCATTGGCCAACTTTCTAATTACATCACCATTCCAGGGTTTGGGCAAAGTACACTTTTATATTGTGACCATTGGCAGAGATGTTTTGAGAGGGCAGAATATGGTTTTTTTGGAAAAATTCTACTTACTCACATTCCATGGACAGTAGATCACAAATTCTCATCATCTTGAGCATAAAAAGATAATTAATGCAGCTTTTGATTTTAGTGGGCGAGTAATCACATATTTGTGAAATACATTCTGATTCACCATAGCATATCATTTTGTTGTACTTTATATAATAAATTTAAAAATTTGCAAGTTACAACTATGTGGTTTATTTACTTTCATTAAACATTAGTCCCTGCAACTCTATACTTATCTTTAACTATTGAAAATAAGTGCCCTCAAGTGGTGGCATGGGGCAAAAGCAGAAAGTACCATATTGCATTATATTAAAAATTATAATTTATATGATACAGGAATCAGAGAACTTCATGCCACTGCTGATTTCATTATAAAAAAACATATATATTATAATGAGCATGAGGGAGGGATAAAAAAGAGAATTTTATTTGTATGGATTTTACAGCTAATATTTTATTGTTTTATACATTATGTTTTGAAAGACATTATTTATTTCATATTTATTTTTATTATCTTACTATCAGATGACAACTGTTATTCTTCATTTATTATTTACTTAAACTACTCAGGTTTTTTATTTCTTTAAAACATTATTTTATATTAATTTATAAGTTCACACCATCTTTGATCCATTGATCACACATTCAAGCAGAGGGGTAGAATATCATCGATAAATTCACTATCAATGATTACCTATGACGAGATTGACACTACACAAAAACACAGTCCTGACCATTTTCTTGGTCATAGCATCTCTCCATAACTGCTGGAGCAACACCAATCTTCCAAGGTAATTTCTTTGTTTTGAGATTAATCTCAGGTGTCATCTAACCATATAAACTTTATAAATCCAGTATGCCCAGATGAAAGACAAATAAACCCAGAACTTGAAGACTTACTTATGCTCCAACATCTTGAACAGGGGATCCACTGCATTAATAATGAGTACATAGCAATAATCATATAATCATGGTGACAGAGGTAAAGGAAAGAGAAAATAGATCAAGTAATATTTAGTAAACAATTTTTATTTCTCTGCACCCACATATATATTCAATACAATAAAATAAACATACCATAATTATTAAGCATTGAATATCATTTTATAATATTGATAGTCCTTTCTCTTAGTAATGTCTAGACTTTTAGTAACAACTTTAGAATGTTTATATTGACCTAGGTTTTCTTTTACAGGGATATGACATCATCTTTTTGACAATCAGCACAGTTTTCTTTTCACAGTTTGTGGTTCTTTATATTTCTGATACTATGCTCATTCGTCATAGCTGACCATTTGTCATCAGTGATGATTTTCTTTTCCTTCTTCTTTCCTTCTAAGTGACAATATAACAGAATATGCATCAGAGTCTTACACTACAGTAAAGGCATTGATAACAGGAAAAAGAGAATGATGGTGCTGGGAAGCAGGAAATGAGGCTCAGACAGACACTCCTGAAGTTCTTTTAGAAATGCATGTTGCTGCTTTTCCAGCTCATAACTTGTATTTCTTGAACACAATTAGAAAAAACTGATATCACTGCTATTATTGATTTTCTCTGAATAATGAATAGCAAAGAAGATTCAAAAACAAAACTAAAAAAAAATCAAAAAAAAACAACTAATCCAACTATCAGGTCACTGCTTTTATACCTGATTCTCTTATTGTTCACTTTAATCAAATTTTTGGTTTTTTTAGTGTTTTAATTAACATGATTTAACTAATCTTTTTTTTAGATTAATCTACTATATTATCAGCCAGGAATCTTTCCAAAATTTAATTGCATTCCTGCTGATGAGATAATTTACAAAGATTATCTTTATAAATCAATTTTGATTGTTTTTTATTTTGAATTTTGTTTCTACTTTCATATTTTAACATTTACTTTCTTTTTAATTATAAAAAGAGTGGAATATGAATCTTTATCTAAAGTGGATTCTTTTTCTCCTTTCTTATTATTTATAAAACAAATCTACTTAAAAGTTCTGACACTACATTTTAATTAATTCTTAAAATTTATTTCTTTAACTATTTTTCTTTTTATTTTTTCTTAAATTATGAAAGTATATGTAACACATATATGTGTTTTACAAAATGTATATTTGAGAATGTTTCATCACACCCATCTCAGTTTCAGAGGTAAAATGGATGTGGAACATGGAATTTGAATTCTGAAAATGGCAGGACACATCTACTGACCATTTGACTTACACTAAAAAATATTTTTTTTAATACTGATATAACTAGGTGATATGCTGGGAGTTTTCTTCCAATGCATAAGCTGGGAATTTTTTCCCAGCTCATTTAATTTTCAGCATATGCTAGGAATTGCTCTTCCAGCATGCTAATTTAGATAATGAGCTGGGAATTTCTCTACCAGCACATTGCATGAACCCAGAACTTTCTCTACTGGGTCCTCATTCTTGGAAATAACTGGACATCCCTGATCCATTTTATGAGTCATTGATTTTCACAATGAAATGATTTATATCAACATTTATCAAGTCCAATAATCTTTCATTATCCTTTCACACAGACACACATATGTAAAATAACTCTACTTATTTCCATACAATTATCATTCATATGTGATTACTGTTTATTTATTCTTATAGTCATGAAATATTGCCCTTTTGAAAAGTATGAGCTGGGTTATTTTATTTATTATTATCTCTTCTTTTTTGTCTATTTAAATTTGATTTTCATTATGTTTTATTTGTTTTATGATTTCATAGTTTGAGGATGATATTTTTTTCATCATCACCTGAGAGTCCATCCAAATTGTTCTAACCCACTTAAATTTTGTCAGGTAGTTCCTTTTTTCTTTTGACTAAATTTTATGATCAGGCATTATAAGTTCCTTTCTTCATATTGTCTTTTGCCATGACAAATATACTATTATCATATTGGTGCACTATAATATACAGGATAATATAAGGCTTAACCCTTATCCTGCTATCACCCATTTAAAATTTACTACTTAATTTTCTTTGTTTAGTCTGTCTTAGAATTCCCATCCGACCAGAAAACATATGAATCTTTAAAATTTAGTTTACCATGGCAGGTTGTTTTGACTCAACATGCTTACATTTGCACCAGTGCACTCATGGCTGGACAAACCAATCCCTCTGTCTTTTTCCCCTCAGATTTGATCATTATTTTTTCATTCCTTTCAACTATGTCAATAGTTTCTATTTCAGGGATTTCTATTTTCTTTTTCTTTTTTGCTATCTTTTCTATTATCTCTTCTCATACTAGTTCTATGTTCTTTTCCTGTACTATTTTTGTCTTATATTTATTTTCTGATTTATTTTGTGTTATCACTTCTCATATTAATTCTACATTCTTTTCTTTTACTATTTCTATGTCTCCTATTTCTTTATCTAGTCTGTCATTTAACTATTTCCTATTTTGTTCCATTTGTTCCATTATTTTATTTAATAAGTTCATAAATTTCATTATTTCCTACATTGTACTGTTCTATTCTTTGTGATATCTCTAACTCCATTTTTGCTATATGCTTATTTACTTACTTCTCTATCTGACTTGATCAAAACCCCTATAACAAAACACAATTTCTTTATTTCATTACCTGCATTTTCTTCTCTTCTTTTTATTTACATTTCACTCTTATTATACTTTATTATATCTTTTTTACTACATTTATTTTGGTCATCCCTCCCTTTACATTGCTCACTGATTTCAATGTTTTATTCTTACACATCTTAGATGTTTATAGTCATTTATTTTCAAGCAATAATCATTTAATTATGCTGGTCATTTATGGCACATGGGCATCCACATTGAATGACATTTGCAACAACCATGGGGGTTACAGTTATTGTTTTGTGGCTTTATACATTCTTTATGTTTGGAAAAGCATTATTTATTTCATATTTATCTTTATTATCTCACTATCAGAGAACAACTATTATTATTCATTTATTATTTACTTAAACTATTCAGATTTTTTATTTCTTTAAGATATTATTTTATATTCTTTTGTAAGCTCACAACATCTTTGACCCAGAGATCGCACATTCAAACAGATGGGAAGAATATCATTGATAGATTAATTGTCAGTGATACCTATGACCAACAGATGTACTAATAGTTGGGATACAATGTCAAAGATGGTTTCATACAGATGGGAAAATCACATTTAGAAGTTGTAAGAAATTTATAGTTAATTATATTTGTATGGTTGTGATGAAAGAATGATTTTCTTTTCTGTTAATGATTAATCCTAAAACATAAAGACTATTATGGTGTAATTATACCTATTTTTACTTAAGGAAAATCATTAAAAACTATTTTAAAATTTACTTTCTATTTAAGAAATGAAAGATGAGTGCAAGCTAACCACTGTGAGAAGATGAACTTTATACTTACTATTCTACTACCTATTACTTGTGAATGTTGTCATTTTATAATATATCTACTAATTTTAAAGAGACTGAATGATTATGAAATAATCTACAAATGTGGTGCAAGTAAAAAATAAAATGCTTATGAACTAGTATAAGATTTTTTTATTGTTGTAAATAAAAAATTGAATATAAATCTTGTTTTAGAACACATATTACTCCCAAAGAGAATATTGTTTAAATGCTGAAAATTGTAAAAATTTTGCAATCGATTAATAATTGAATATGTGCACATGAAAGAAAAATTTTAAAATTAAAAGAACTATTTATTAAAAGTTATTATAAATTGGATGTGTATACATGAAAATTAATTTTAAAGTAAAAGAAAAGTTAAAGTGATGTATAATACTTTTATATTAAAAATAATGAATGTTTTAAAAGGAAATATTTCTCTAATATTTTATTAAAACCTGGATAAATTAATTAACTTTTTTATATAAAAAAATTACCTCAGGAAATAATAATTCATTTTATTATTATTAATCTTCATGAAATTTTTGTCATCTTAGATACTCAGAATGAACTTTATTTTAAAAGTATTCTTATCAAGCAGAGATGGGTAAAATTTCCATTGGATTTTATTAGCTGTAATATTTTGTGTTTATATGAAGAACCATGCAGAGATAGTAAGGAAAGAAAAAAATCTTTAATAAATGAACTTCAGGTAATTATAGAAACTATTCTCTCAAGCTTAACTGCAAGCAAGAAAATCAAAGACTTTTTTAAGTAGTTTATTTCTTTATTTTTTTTTTATTTTTTGTATTATTTATTTTAGAGATAAGATGTGATTTAACATTTACATGATATATAAGGTTTTTATTTCAATATTTAATATTATTAAATAAAGAAAAAGAAAACAGAGAATATATATATTTTTGCATAGGTAATAGGTCTATAACTTTTAAATGCAAGGACATCAACCAAAGAGGATGGATTCACATTATTAATCCTAAAGGGTAGGATTAAAGTAAACTATTATCGGAATGTATTGAAATTTTATATCTATGTTTATTTATCTATGGAAGTGCTAAGTTAAGAAAAGCAAATGGTATGCTTATTTTGCTATTAATGATATATTAATTTATTTTCAATACCGTATGAAGGTATAAATATACTGTGTGACATATCTCAATTTATTTAGATAATATGTGAATGCAGGAGTATGCATATTACATATTGTGTTTTTTTAAATACCATGTATAATTATGAATATATTATTGTAGATAGTATCTATTTAGATACAACTTTCTGTGTTTGATGTCTGAATTATTTTATAAAGAAAGTATTTGAATGAAAGTGTTATTATTGTAAAATATTTAAAATCATTTGTTGATATAATATTTGAACCTTCTTGATATTATACTGAATGGCTTTTAAAGTGAAGTTTAGAAATTATTTTATGTCAAGGTGATACAACTTATTTGTGATGTTGAAAGTGGTATTCTGAGTGTATGTGATAAATAGTAGTGGTTCAGGATAATAGTATTAGTGGAAATGAAATCCTGTGTGATAGGGATATTTGAATATGAAATATTATCTATGGAATATAGCTTTATGAATTGTTAAATAAAATACAGTTAACAAAGTCCTGTATATATTATCCATGGTCAGTAGGGTTTCTTTCCACAAATCAGTAAGAGATAATGTAGAAGACATGATAGGAATTTAAGGTAGACACAAGAATATGTGACCTTAAGCACTGCACCCATGATTTTATTACTTGCTTCGATTTATTGTACTTTTGTTGCATTCCTCACTTTAATCACTTTTATCATCACTGGATCTTACATCGTAATTGATATAGTTTATAAAATGTTTGAAGAATAATGGCTATACTATCATATGTTAGAATTTGTTGAAAGCAAGAAGATAAAAAGATTTATCACAAATAATGTTTTATTTAAAGTAAGTAAAATTAATGGAATGATTTAATATTCCTAATAATAATAAAGAGATCAAGAGAGTATCAAATGCATATTCTGATTATAAAAGTATGTATGAGAGTGACATCTGATTGATATTAACATTAAGCAAGCTAGTATAGATAAATATTATACATGTAATTAATTTTAGATTATTTAAATATAAACTGATTGTTCTAATGAATAAAGTAAATTAAAGCATAATGAAGTTATAGAGTTATTATGATATTTGTAGTATATAAATTATAGAGTATAAAACTTATTATTAATGAACATATTCTTCTTTATTAACTTATGGTTGTATAAGCTACCTGGGTAATGAAGATAGAAACTTTATGGAAATATTTATAAAAATATATGTTATTATCTAGGAATAGTTATATTTATTGTACCCTAATAGTTATTAGTATGTTTTTTGGGAAGAAGGAATATGAATGATGCATATTAATATTACAATTTTAAAAGAGATAACAGGATTATATTATTTTATGATGAATAGTTGAAGTGAAAACTATTTAATATTTTTTTATTGTGTAAATATTTTTTTAATATAATTTTGTCTTTCTAATTTTGGAACATCTAAATTTATATAAATATTATATTTTGTAAATTTTTAAAATAATGTCTGTTAAAATAAATTTGTTAATGTTGTTTTACATTAATATTAAGTCTTAAAGAGTTTCTTTTGTTATGTCCAAGTTATTACTGATCTTCTCAACCACACTTGCATAATAAGAATTAATTATATATTGACATTATTGCACATGATCTATAAGAAATACATTATGATTATTAAATGGTAATTATTGAAGATATTATTATTAAACATGATAAATGTATAATTCAAAATTTATTAATTATCTCATATGATAATTATATCAAAACTTTATCTTTCTTAATATACCACACAAAAGAATAATAAAAATTTTTATGCATAATAACATGGAAATATTTTGAACTTATTGAAGATAATGAATATTATTTCTTGTTTTTTAAATAAATCTTGTGCTGATTTGTAAAGGTTCCTACTGCCGTTATTCATGGTCTTAAGGTTATAGCCTTAATTATTCAGGTGCATAGTCTTAAGGTTATGCCTTAATATATCTTACTTTACAATAATCTATAATTTTAATTCTGTTTTATTTGATGGGCAAATTGAATAGGTATAATTTATAATAAGAATCTTGGAGTATTTTATTTTATTTATTATGATTGTTATGGTATATATATATATATATATATATATACCATAACAATATATATATATATATATATATATATATATATATATATATATATATATATATAATTCCTAGTTATATGTAGCTATATTATTTTATGTGTAATTGTTAGGATAATATGATGAACCTGAGATGATAATTAAGCTTAAGAGTTAGATTAAGATGAGAATATATTAGGATTTTTATGTAGTGACATATAATCGTATTAGATAGAAGAGTATTAAATATTTGAGTGACTAAAAGTGATTTTTTATAATTGTTAATTAGAATTTATTTTGTGTAATATGTCAGTCATGAGAATATTACAGATAATTTAGGAAAGTAAGTAAAGGTGATGTTCTTATACCATTGGGAGTATCTTTTAGGGTATGTTCTTAATGTTAACCTGTGTACTTTTAAATGTTTTGTGATGAGTCTCGTGATTATTAATCTTTTATCGAACCATTTTGTTAGTAAAATGAACTAGTAGTTAAATTAAGGTAATGATAAATGAATTGGGTATTTAATTTCAAATTGTGTCTTTATTTGATTAGTGATTAAATAAATTATTTAAGTGATGAATATTAATTTTCTAGATGTATTAGATATGTGAATGAGCTGATTACAGGTTAAAGTTTTTTAGAAAATAGCGAAAATTGTTGTTTAAAAAGTAATTGGATTAAGTAGTAGTACTTGAGTTTAGCCAGAAGATGGTGGATTGGTAAGGGTATAATATATATGATTAGTAAGAATACAATATATATGATATTAGTAAGGGGACAATATATATTGAACATTATTTTAATAGACTTGATATATGTATATTTTATGTATGGGCATATTTATTGCTATTTGAACATTGTTTTTCATCTTAAAACACAGATGCTTTATATATTTTCTAAAACTACACTAAACAATAAAAGATTTTAAAAAAGCATTTTATAATACTCACCAGTTAATGTTAAACTTACCGTCTTCATAATCTGCAGGAAGTAATCTCAAAAATGATATAAAAGCTTTCCCCCAGTTCGGATTATTTAAATTATTACAGCTACCACTAAAACTTCTAAATTGTGCTGATGAGTCACATGCCTGACGTTTTTTTCGCCGATAACCTGAATATGGTCTAATAAATTTTATTTTATGATTATCTTGCAAACTGCTATTATAATGATTCTTATGCTGTTGAGGATAAGAAGACTTATACAACTGTTTAACATTTGATTTTATTCTAATTGGTGGAGTAACCGGTGGATAATTCGTGACGGGTAATGGAGTTCCACTCATAATTTCATTTGGTATTTTTATGTGTAACTTTGGCAAGCTGTACATTATCTGAGGAGGAGTGAGGTTAAGTCTATTAAAAATTATAGAAAATTATTTAAAACTCAAACATATATATCTATGTGGGTGATATCCGCTTTTGATAATTCAACTGAATTTTTTAAAATCATTTCAACACGTGCATCTTTGCTAGATCATAAACCAATTCTAATGTGTCATTTCTTATGGAAGTAATGTAATCTTCTTCTTCTTCCTTTTTTTTAATGTATTGATTTCTATATTTACATATTATATCATTCCCAAACTTCTTATACTCTTAACAATAATATTTTTACATCAATTCTTTACTCTTACAGTTTCAAAAACAAAATTATTTGAGTAGAATAATAAAATGGAAAATTATTATTTATAATGATCAGGCTAAGAGATATGTTTTTGATTATGTATATAAATATAATATATTAATTGTATGGTTATATATTTGGATATTGTAACTTTGATGATTACTGCAGGCCAATCAAAACTGTAAGAATAAAGTTTTGGTGTAAAAAATATTATTGTTAAGTATATAAGAAGGTTGGAAATAGTGTAATAATGAGTCATTTACATATGAAACTTCAGATATTTATAGTTAGTAAATTAAAATAATTATTTTACATTCCTTTGGTAGTCTAACAAAAATAGAAGGTTAAATTGATGAGATAGATTCAGTTAAATTGTCAAAACTGGAAATTATATATATAATGTTGGAAAATACTATATATATGTGTGTGTGGGTTAAGTATGTTTGCATAAAATACCTTACAGGTATTAAGATATTTGTATAAGCAATAAATATTTCAAATAATAATTAATCTTTTATAGCCATCAGTAGTAAAAATACTTATAAAGAATGCACTTGTAAATTTAATTTATATTTAAAAATAAAATATGAACTGACTTGTCACACAACACAAGTATTAGCAAGATTGCTTATATATCTATCAAAAAGATAAACATTTTTAAAAATTAAATAATCTTTGTGAAAATAATAGACAATGAATATGTACATGTTATATCAATATGTATATAAATAATATTAAAGGTAATAATATATAATTAACAAAATACTGGATTGACCTTTACAATTTTCAATGTACCAATATATATCTAAACAATAGCTATAGCTAGCTTACAGTATGAATGCCATCTTCAGTAGCATTAAAGTTGAAATGTAAAAATCAATATCTAAGTAGTTGAACATATCCAAGCAATGCTCATGTACTATAATTTATGCATATTTACACAATTATATTACTTACAACATAAATTATGCTTTGTATTTATAAAATATGACTTTTGGATTTTTCTTTTCCTCAATTTTCTTTACATGCTAAATAAAAATATTGTCAAAACAAAAATCAAATGTTCTCTAAGTGCTATTCAAGATTGCAAACATGCCTAAACCATCAATTGCTATTATCAATTTATGTATATTGTACTGGGGTTGACCATGTCTTATTCACTTACATTTATATTTATTCATTTTATCAGTGTTAGGTATTGTAATGCATCTGATCCTTTACAAATATTTTACTAAAGTCCATGCTTTTAAACAAGCTAATTAAGATTTTTTTCTTGATACATTATTATTTTTATTATTCAAAATATTATTTTATTAGTTCGGACATATTGGTTATTTATTAACAACTATTCTTTATTATATTTTTCTTTATATGATTACCTTTTCTTCTTTAACACCTGCAGCAATGAATAGTACACTCAAGTGGAGGGGTAGAATACCATTGATAGATTACCCATCAATGATACCTATAGCCAGATTGATGTTACACAAAAGCACAACCATGGCCATATTTTCTGGCTGTAGCACTCTCCATATGGCTGGTCCAAAAACATGCCACCCAAAGCACCTTATTTGATTAGAGAACATGTCTCAGGTTCCAGCCAGCCATACATATGATATATATAACTTGCATGCCTGAATGATAGCCACCCAAATCCAGACCTTGAAATATACCCAGGCTAGCTCACACCCTTGAACAGGAGACCAAGCACAGTGTTACTTTAACACATGAAAATATTTTAAATTTTTAAAGTATTGGTGATGCATTTAAAAGAGAGAAAGTGTAGACCAATTAACATTTAAGCAAACAATCCTTTATTTACACAAACACATATTTAAATAATAAAAATCAACATAGAACATAAATTATGAATGCCCATTATAGTTCATTTCATTAAAGAAATATATTTGTCTAGACAATTTATAGTTCAAAAGTATATTTACTAAGTTTTATGTTGAGATGGCATGTTTTCATTAGTTTTGGTTTCTAACTGGTTAGCCTTTTGGTCTGCATCGATAGCTTTATAGCTTTTCTTTCATTCTTCAGATGGACATTGGGAGAAAAAAATTGTGTGGCAGCATCTGTCATAGTTTTGGCATTGGTGCCAAGACCTTAAAGCTTTAAGCTCAGTTGAACAACCCAAAAGTTTTCTAGCAATGCATGTTGCGACTTCTGCAGATTCTTTGTTTATATTTTCCATGGCAGTAAGGGCTCACTGAAGGTCATGTTCCCTATGCACTCAGTGATGAATGGATCAATGAACTAGTGAACTGAAAACTTGAAATTTGAAACACTGAACTGCAACTTTTGAAAACTTTTTGCAAAAACTCTGGACAATTCTGAATAATAACAATAGACAAGATGCTTTTTTATAGCTACTCTTCCATTGTTTATATATTTTTTTATCATGACTTTAATCTGGTTTAATTAATTTTTACATTTTATTTATCTAATCTTATAAGATTCATCTAACATTTTATTGGCCAGGAATCTTTCAAAATTAATTGCATTTCTGCCAATGAAATAGTTACAAATTACTAATTTATTTTATTTTATTTTACATTGATTTGTTTTTAAACATTTATTCTTTTTTTTCTTTTTAATTTATAAAAAAAGAGAGAGCAGGTTTTCAATCCCCCTCCCCCTCTATTCTTACTAAAAACAGTTGTCTTAAAAAATAAAGCAATCTTTCTTTTTTTTTTTTTTTTTTCAAAATTATATTTTAAAAATCTACTTTTAAATATTTTCTTGCTTTTCCTTTATATTGTCCTTCTTTTCTGTGACTTGTTAATTTATTGCAACACATGTAATGCAAATATATACATGTGTTTCATAATATATTGTAACGGTATATAAATATGCTGTTACATTAATTTAAAATAGATGAAATACACAGGCTTATATATACCTGTGTCTACATATGTAACAGACAGGGTATGAGCACAGACTTTCACATGACCCACCACTCACCACACTATCTCATAACACTGATACACCTGAACACACATATGTCGAAAAGATAAATAATCACCAATATACATATTTCATGCTAAACCAGCAATCATCAGTTGGTCCAGATTACCATCTCTACACATATATGCTACAAGTGCTCAGATATATATTAAGATAGCAAATCCTCCGACTTTAATGGACAGGCTTCAATGTACTCCACACTCCAACTCTTCAACTGTCCATCCAATTGAAAATCTGATGATGGAATGCTCAAAGACCACCCTTAGGCCGAGATTGTTGTCACACCCATGTTGACCTAAAGGTCAATCTGACCCCTCATGTACAGGACATAATCCATTAAATACATATACAAGGGATAGGCAGACATCTCTAATATGTAATAGATGAAATACACAGGCTTATATATACCTGTGTCTATATATGTAATAGACAGGGTATGAGCACAGACTTTCACATGACCCACCACTCACCACATTATCTCATAACACTGATACACCTGAACACACATATGTCGAAAAGATAAATAATCACCAATATACATATTTCATGCTAAACCAGCAATCATCAGTTGGTCCAGATTACCATCTTTACACATATATGCTACAAGTGCTCAGATATATATTAAGATAGCAAATCTTCCCACTTTAATGGACAGGCTTCAATGTACTCCACACTCCAACTCTTCAACTGTCCATCCAATTGAAAATCTGATGATGGAATGCTCAAAGGCCACCCTTAGGCTGAGATTGTTGTCACACCCATGTTGACCTAAAGGTCAATCTGACCCCTCATGTACATTAAAGTGGGAGGATTTGCTATCTTAATATATATCTGAGCACTTGTAGCATATATGTGTAGAGATGGTAATCTGGACCAACTAATGATTGCTGGTTTAGCATGAAATACGTATATTGGTGATTATTTATCTTTTCGACATATGTGTGTTCAGGTGTATCAGTGTTATGAGATAGTGTGGTGAGTGGTGGGTCATGTGAAAGTCTGTGCTCGTACCCTGTCTATTAATTTAAAATAAAAATTTTAAGTTCGCAAATAAAAATAAATTTATTAAAAACTAAAAGCTAAAAAAATTAAAGAGTTGTTAAACGTGTATATGTATATATATTCGCACAGATGCAAAACTTTAAAAATTATTTTCTTTTTAAAAAATATATATATTTGAATGTACTTTTTTAGAAAAAAGTACAAGATCTAAAGATAAAATATTTTTGTAAACGGAAATGATTGTTTTATAAATTAATTGAAAAGCAAACTAGCCCTTGGGGCTTTTATAGAAAAAAAGATCAGTTGAAAGATATAGATAAAAGAATAAAAAAATAAATTAGATGTCAAATATAGAAGTAGCAATGAAGGCCCGAACCATAATGAAAATGAGTGATGTTTTGTTCGTTGAATCCAGGGAGTACTGTAAAAGGAAAAATATTGAAATTAAGAACAATTCCAGCTTGATTTTTGCGAGAAGAGTGATAAGATGCACTTGTCGCTCTCTCTCACTTATGTCAAATAAAATGACTAATACCAGGAATGAACCAGCTTAGACCTCCTCCAGAACAACAGACCGGACTTCAAATAGACATCGCAGGAATTGGCACCAGGAACCGTGATTCTCCTTCTATAAGACAAGAACTATAAAATTTAAAAATAATTAAGAACTTTCATTCAAACTTTTAAGATTCAGCTAACCTAAATTTAAAAATGAACTCTTATCCGACTTTCAAATTTTTAAATTGATAATTAATGTTTAAATTATATATATTTGAGTTTGCTAAAAAAAAAAAATCATTTCCATTTTTATTTTTATTAATATTGTATAAATTATTTAAATGCATTAAATTTAAGTTGAGTATTGACACTTGCATAGATTCATTCATATTTAATTATGTTTTTGTTTTCATATTGATTAGAATATACAGACATTCGGTAAATAATGATATCTTACGTTGAATATCTAAAATGTTTTTATTCGGATGTCTTTTTAGTCATTGGTGTCAATGCAGCATCTTATGATGAATGCCATTGGGTTTCTTGTAAATTCCCTCTGCAATTACATCAATGACTTTATATTTTGATCATTTATGTTTATTTTGAAATGTTTTTGAGCATGTAATCTATGTAGTCGATCTATACTCAACATTAAAAAACACTTTTATAAAATTCATCTGTGTGAATTTATATAAATGTTAAATTTAAGTCAGGCATGAATGGCTATATAGATTTGTAAGGTTATATTAATTAATTAGGGGAGGGTAATCTTAGGTTATTTGTTTCGTAATTAAATTAGTTCAATGGATTGGATATATTGGTGTAATTAGTAGATGTAGTATGAGGTTTGCCACGTGCAGGATCTCCATTTATACACTGCACACCCCCTTTTTTGCCTATGGAAGGGATAATAATATGGAGAACACTGTCCCTTTTTATGGAGTTTTTATTTTTATTGTTCTTCTTGCCGACAGATGTAGCATTCCTGTTTGGTTGAGAGTCAATATCTTCTCTAACCATACTGTTTAGACGTACATTTCTGACAGTATAGTATTTGTGCAGTCATATTTTCATACTACATTGAACACATCAATGTATCAGATGGATTGACACCAGTTTGACTGCGAACTTTTGGCCTAAGGTTAAATAAGGGATAGAATATTTTCTTTTCAAATACAATCTATGTAGTTTATTCATACTCGACAATCTTAAATAAATATAAAATTCATCTGTGTGGATGATTTAAAATCTTAAAATAATAATTTAAATTAAAAGTTAATATTAAAATCTAAATAATAAATGTTATTCCTCAAATTCTAAAATGATTATATATGTGCGTAAATAAATGTTGTTTGTGCATTAATTACTGGCAGTGGCTTATTTCATTCTTTTTTAATATTAAAAATAGTCTTAGATAAGAATTTATAAATATAAATCTCTGCTACTCTGCTGAGCTAGTGACAATGGGCTAATGATCGGAATCAACCAATATAAAAATAATTTTTTTTAACTTACGTATCTGCCTACTATATAAATTTTCTAGGTCCAAATGCCTAGTGGCACCCTGTAGTGCAGCTATGGTAAGATTCTCTCTCCCCATTCATTATAATATATTGCTAGCATTACATCACACACACCACTTGATAGGTAAAATGCATCAATTTGACCCATTTTAACTTTGACATTTGATTTCCACTTTTCTATTTGATTTTTTATTACTTTTTTATTTATTTATTATTTTTATATAAAATAAGTTTCAAATTGCTAGAGACTGGCAAGCTACAGAGGTTGCCTTTCTTATACTGACCTGCTTACCATGCCATAATCTATGTTGATTATAATGATTATATCTATTGCAAGGATGCCAAGAGATAATATACATAGTTATGGATGTGTACAGAAAATTAGCTGCTGTGGATAGTGGGGCATGTCTACTGACCACTCAACTTACACAAAAAAAACTTTGACAATGGACACACTGGGATTTTCTCTATTAGTGAATTGATGGGTCAAGAATTTTTCCACTGGGTCCTCATCCTACAAGATTAGTGAATGCTGCAAATGGCAGGAGAATATCTATTGGCTATTTGACTTGCACTAAAACAAGTTTTATTATAACTATGTTGGAAATTTTTTCTTCTAGCAAACAGAATTGCAGCTTATGCCAGAATTATTCTTCTTGTGTGCACTTTTAATATAATGGGCTGGTAATATGTCTATCAGCATATTGGATGGATCCAGAATTTTCTCTAATCTAGGACTTCATCCTAGAACTATAGGATTCCATCCCCCTGATGCCTGTTATGGTTCATAAGTTCACAAAATAATGGCCTACAATCACCATTTCTTCCTTACTCATATAGATCCACACTCCCATAACTAAATTAACTGCAACACAACCATCACTTACATAAGATCATTTTGTTTATTTTTAGGCTTCATGAAAGATTACCTTTATTTATTCTTAATATATTTTACCCAAATTTTATTTTATTTATTTCCATCACATTTATTGACTCTAATTTTTTTTATTTTACTTTTATTTTATTTATTTTGATTCTCATAATCCATGTACAAACAATTTTTTTTATTGGCTAAAAATTTGTTCATTTATTATAGACCTATTTAATTTTTGTTATGCACATCTTTTAAGTTTCTCCATATCTGCTTGGACCAGGAAATCATAACACTTCTAAACCTGGTCTGATATTCTGGGTGGTTAGTTTCCAGATCATAACTAGTACATCTGTAATCCCTCCTTCTTTTAGGACTATACATTTCTTTATATCTAGTCTTTTTACCCCAATCATTTTTATTTGAGCCAAAATTTATAACATTCATATTCTTTTTTTTTTCTAGGGATTTGAATCCCCTTTCCTCATTTTCATAATTTAGCCATGTGCTATCAAATGCACTCAAGAGCTCAGCCATTTTCTCAACTGTTTTCCTTTCAGTATATATTCTTATTTTTAAAAATTTGTTTACATTAGCAGGGTTATTATTTAAATGCAATATGTACTTGCACTTTTCTGTTTCCCACTATCAATATTTACATTCTTGATTTCTAATTTATCCTTATATTCCTCATCTTTTGATTGTACTACCTCTATTTTTCTGCTAACTTACTTATATTGTTCTTTCTATTAACTTGTCATTCTCTTCTCATATTATTTCTATTCTCTTTTCCCATTACTTTTCAGTTTTGTCTGTTTTATCTACTAACTTACTTATACCTGTTCTTATATTTTCTAATATTTTCTTTTCTTCTTGTTGTGCTATCATCATTCTCTGTATCCCCTATTCTATTTCTTTTTTAAACATTTCTTTCTGTCTCTTCAACTTTTCTTTAAACAACTGATGATTTCATTTATGTCTGTGTTACTTTTTTCTATATTATTGGTGACTTCCTGATTTTTGCTGAGTATACCTACTTTTTTATTTTGAGCCTCCATTTTTGCTTTGGCTCTAGTTTGCATTAGTTTTTTAATGTTTATTACTTTATTATTTCTTTTATATGGTTCATAAAAGTAGAGTTAAAAATAGATATCTTAGTTCTGCCTTGTATGTCCATAAAAAAGATACAGGCCACACTATTGATTTTGATGAAGCTAAGGTTGTCTTCTTTGAGAGAAATGAAATCAAAAGAAGAATTAAAGAGACTTTATTATTGAAAATTTATTATTCTGAAGCAATTAACTTATTTAAGAGTTCTTTTAATATTAAGGGTGGATGGGAAGTGAATGGATTTGTGGGTAGTTTTTAATATTATATATATATATATATATATATATATATATATATATATATATATATATATATATATATATATATATATATATATATATATAGTGTAGTTTTTGTAGTTCTTTACACTTGAGCAGTCTGCTTGTAGCAGTGAAACCTTAGGTTGTGTTTTTTTATATTGTTTTTATGCTGGTCTGGTTTAATTTTGGATTTGGGGTAGTTTTGATTTTATATTGACTAGTTTAGCTTTATGCTTGTAATGTTTATATAGCTGCCATGTTGTAAGACAAATACATGAACCCAGTGCTTGAAATATACCCAGGCTAGCTTACACTTTTGATCAGAGGACCCAGCACAGTGTCACATTAACACATGGACATATTTTAAATTTTTAAAGTACTGATGATATACTTAAAAGAGAGAGTATAGACCAAGTAACATTTAAGCAAACAATCCTTTATTCACACAAACACATATTTAAATAAATATAATAAAAATCAACATAGAACATAAATAAATGAGTAGTCATTACTTGTTAGTAATTCACTACTACAAATGTCCATTACAGTTCATTTTATTAAAGAAATATATTTGTCTAGACAATTTATAGTTCAAATGTATATTTACCTAGGTTTTATTATGTGAAGATGACATGTTTCCATCAGTTTTGTTTTTCAAATAGTTGGTCTTTTGGTCTCCATCTATGGATTCATAGCTTTTCTTTTATTCTTTAGATGGACAGTGGGAAAGAAAGAAAAAGATTATGTGGTATCATCTATATCACAGTTTTGGCATTGGTTCCAGGCATGAACAGTTGTTGAAGCTGAGGACTCGGGGCATTAAACCCAGTCAAACATTCCAAAGATTTTCTAGCAATGCATGTTGCTACTTCTGCAGCTTCTTTGTGTATTTTCTGCAGCAGTAAAGACTAGCTCACTGGGGGTCACATTAACTATGCCCTCAGTGATTAATGGATTAATTAACTGGTGAACTTGAAATTTGAAATTCAAAATATTGAACTGCAACTTTTGAAACTTTTTAAAAAAACCTCTGGAGAATTCTGGATAATAACAATAGACAAGTTGCCTTTTTATACCTACTCTCCCATTGTTTACATATATTTCTTATCATGACTTTAATTTGGTTTAATTATTTTTTACATTTTATTAATCTAATCTTATTAGATTATCTAACATTTTATTAGTCAGGAATCTTTCAAAATTAATTGCATTACTGCCAATGAGATAGTTTACAAATTACTAATTAATTTTATTTTATTTTACGTTGACTTATTTTTAAACATTTATTCTTTTTTTTTCTTTTTAATTTATAAAAAGAAGAGAGAGTGGGTTATAAATATTTCCCCATTCTATTCTTACTAAAAACAGTTTTTTTAAAAAATAACTCAATCTTTTATTCTATTTTATTTTTCAAAATTATATTTTAAAAATCTATTTTTAAATATATTTCTTGCTTTTCATATTTTCCTTCTATGACTTGTTAATTTATTTCAACACATGCATATATATATATATATATATATATATATATATGTATATATATATATATATATATATATATATATTGTTTTATACATATATCTTGCTAGCATTACAATATATAAAAATTATAGTTATTTCTAATGTTTATCAATTTAAAATTGATTCTAACATCATAAATTTGAAAAGGCTTTCTAGATTTAACTATAAATTAATAAAGATTAAATCTTTATTCTCTCATTTTGAAATGTTTTAGATTGGCCTATATAATTGCATTTAGGTACAAAAATAAATTGGTCATTCTTATCTTTTAAAAGTCTCTATCTTGAATTGAGTTTGAGACTATCCTCCATATTCACAATAATATCAGTGAGTTAGTACCATGATTAAACAATACATATCAAAGGCTGATTACTTTCTGATTAAGAATTCTAGTGTTTTATTATATGTATATAATGTCAGAGTGATTCTCAATGCTCTTTTGCATGCATAATTATTAATAACTGCTATTCTACTTTAAAATTAAATATTAAATGTATCTCTTTATATATATATATATATATATATATATATATATATATATATATATATATATATATACACACACGCCACAGCTGCAGAAAAAAGTTTGCTATTAACTGAAAGGAGATCCTTTGATTCTTCTTGGAGGCCTTAAAGTAACCAAGCAGGCCAAATTCCTAATGTCCACTCCATACGTTCTTGTTGTTGCAGCTGTTATTACTATGTGATTATTCATATAGTATACGAACATTGATAGGCTGCTTACCAACATGCATTAGCCAGTGTGGTGAGTTTATTGGCTTTTTACCTCCGAGTTTAAGAATATTTGTTTAATATATACAATCATGACAGACAAAAATAAATCATGGCCCTTATTCCCAGGAGGCTGTAAAGTTACCAACCAAGGCAACCGTTGATGGCTGAAGGCGGAGGGTGCTAAGAATCCCCTGATTGTGGACTCAGGCTGCCATTTGATGATGACCTTTTATTTAGGTACTTACAACTGCAGATGCCTTTCAAGTGAAGGAAGATTGCAAGAGTTAGAAGAAGAACTATCTTATATTAAATGGGCCATTATTGGACTCTGTGAAGTTAGAAGAAAAGATGAAGAAACAATTGATTATCTGGTCACATACTCTACTATAAAGGCACAAATATTGGAAATATAAGTGGAGTAGGATTCATTATAAATAAAAAATGGAAGAATAACATTGTGGAGATTGATGGTGTATCGGACACAGTGGCAAGATTAGTTTTACGACTTAATAGCAGATACCAAATGCAGATAATTCATGTTTATGCCCCAACAAGTTCTCATAGTGATGAAGTAGTAGAAGATTTTTATATGGATGTACAAAATGCTTTTGATCAGAGTAAACAACATTTTAAAATTGTTATGGGGAATTTTAATGCTAGAATTGGTAAACAAATGAAAGACGAAAATGCTGTAGGTAATTTAGGTTATGGTAATAGAAATGAGAGAGGACATTGATTTGTGGAGTTTGCAGAAAAAGAAAAACTTTATATTATGATTTTTTTTTTGAGAAAAAGGTTAAAAGGAAATGAACATGGAAGCATCCAAATGAAGGTACAGCAGAATTGGATTATATTTTGACTAACAGAAAATACATATTTCAAGATTGTAATGTTCTTAATAAATTTAACACAGGAAGTGATCATCCATTAGTAAGATGTAAGATACATGTTAATGCAAAACTAGAGAGACAAAAATTTATTAAGAAAACAATATTTACAGTTGATATTCCTAATCTTCAGAAACATTCTAATGAATTTAAATTAGAACTTACAAATTGGTTTCAAGTATTAGTAGATTTTGAACAAGATTCTGATTTGAATGAAATTAATAAGAAAATAACTGATACACTTTTAAAAACTGCCACAAAGATAGCTGGTAGAAAAAAGCAGCAATTGACCAATAAAATTTCTACTGAGACTAGAGAATTTATGAAGAAAAGAAGGAATATGAAGATATACAAAAATGATGCATTAAAAAGGATTGAATATCTCTAATTTTGTAAAATGTTGTGGAAAAGAGTTGAAAATGATATAAGAAAGAATAATTGTGAACTAGCAAGGAAAGCTGTAGAAGAGAATAAAAGTTTAAAGAGTGTAAAACAACATTTTGGTATTGGTAGGAAATTTATATCTGCAATAAGAAAAAAAGATGGCATTATTACTGTAACGATATATAAATATGTCGTTACATTAATTTAAAATAAAAACTTAAAAGTTCGCAAATAAAAGTAAAAAACTGAATGCTAAAATTAAAATGTTTGTTAAACATATATACATTCGCACAGATGCCAAACTTTAAAAATATTTTTTTAAAAAAAAAAATAAATAAATAAGTATTTGAACGTACTTTTTTATAAAAAAAAAAAAAGTACAAGATTTAAAAATAAAAACAGGTATTAATTAATTCTTGTAATCTGTAAATGGAAATGATTGTTTATAAATTGTTTGAAAAGCAAGCTAGCCTTGGGCTCTTGTATAATTAAAATGATCTGATGAAAGATAGATAAGAAAATAAAGAGAAATTAGCTTGACCAATGGAAGCACTAAGCCTTGGCTCGGACCCTAACAAAAGTGATGGATTAGTGATGTTTTGTTGATTGAATCTGTGTGGATAATATAAAAAGGGAAATACAGTTTTTTCTGAGTTCCAGCATTTTGTGTTTGAGAGATGTGGTAGGACGCACATACCACACTCTCTATTTAAAAAAAAAAAAATGAAAAGACTGTGATACCTTGAACCAGCTATTGCCATCTCCAGAACATTATCTTCCAATGGAGGTGTCGCGGGAATTAAAAGCAGAAACCTGGACTCTTCTACCGTGAGCTATGAACTTTACAAATTAACAACAACAAAAAAAAGTAATTAAGAACTTTTGTCATTGTTTTTTTTAAAGATTCAGCTAATTTAAATTTTAAAATGAACTCTTATTTGATTTTCAAATTAATAATTGATTGTTTAAATTTATATAGTTAAGTTTTGCTAAAATCATTTCCATTTTTATTATTTTTATTTGTAATAATATTTATTGTACAAATTATTAAATGCATTACATTTAAGTTGGGTATAGACATTGCATAGATTCGTTAGCGGTTGATTATGTTGTGGTTTTCACAGTCGATTAGAACATATAAGTCAACAATGTCACTGCGGTGTCTTATGATGAACACCAAAGGGTCTCCTGTATTCCCTCAGCAATTGACGTTATCGATTGACTTTGTATTTTGATCGGTTGTGTTTAATTTGGAATGTTTTTGACCATGGAATCTGTGCAGCCGATCTATACTCGACATTATAAAACAAATTGTATAAAAATAATCTGTGCGAACGTATTTAAATGTTAAATTTAAGTCGGGCGTGAATGGCTATATAGTTTTGTAAAGTTATATTAAGGGAGGGTAATCTTAGGTTATTCATTTCGTAGTTAAATTGGTTCAATGGATTGGATATATTTGTGTAATTGTAGATGTAGTATGAGATCTGCTACAGGCAGGATTATATATATATGCCACACATCTTCTGTTTGCCTATGGATGGGTTTGTAAGATGGCAAAGGACCGCAGTCCATTCCTATGGAGTTTTATGTTTATTGTTCTACTCACCAACAGATGTGACATTCCTGTTGGTTCAGAGACAATGTCTTCTCTAATTCTACTTGCTGTTCAGATGTACATTCCTGACAGTATAGTATTTTGTGTTGTCATATTTTCATGCTACATTAAATACATAAGTGTATCAGATGGATTGGCACCGATTTGATTGCGAAATTTGTTGCCTAAGGTTAAATCAGGGAAGAATATTTTCTTTTCAAATGCAGATCTATGTAGTCTATTCATACTCGACTCACTAAATAAATATTAAACTCATGGTTGTAATTTACTTAAATGTAAAACTAAAGATTAATAGAAAAATCTAAAATGTTGAATTTATTCCTCAAAATTTAAATGTTATTTTATATGTGCGTAAATAAATATTTTTATGTGTTAATTTCTGGCAGTGGCTTTTATTTATTTATATATAAGATATAAAATTTATATTTTATTATCTCTGCTACTCCACTGAGCTAGTGACTTGGGCTAACGATCTGAATATTTAAATAAAGTGGAATCTTAACAGCGCGTATCTGCCTACTCTATAAATTTTTCTAGGTTTAAATGCCTAGATGGCACCCTGTGGAGCAGATATGTAGTTTGCAGTTAGATTCGATCTTCACTTTCATTTTGATCGTTATAACTGGTGCCGATCGAAATGAAAGTGAAGATTGAATCTAACCGCAAACTACATATCTGCTCCACAAAGTGCCATCTAGGCATTTAAACCTAGAAAAATTTATAGAGTAGGCAGATATGCGCTGTTAAGATTCCACTTTATTTAAATATTCAAATCGTTAGCCCAAGTCACTAGCTCAGTGGAGTAGCAGAGATAATAAAATATAAATTTTATATCTTAAATATAAATAAATAAAAGCCACTGCCAGAAATTAACACATAAAAATATTTATTTACGCACATATAAAATAACATTTAAATTTTGAGAAATAAATTCAACATTTTAGATTTTTCTATTAATCTTTAGTTTTACATTTAAGTAAATTACAACCATGAGTTTAATATTTATTTAGTGAGTCGAGTATGAATAGACTACATAGATATGCATTTGAAAAGAAAATATTCTTCCCTGATTTAACCTTAGGCAACAAATTTCGCAATCAAACCGGTGCCAATCCATCTGATACACTTATGTATTTAATGTAGCATGAAAATACGACAACACAAAATACTATACTGTCAGGAATGTACATCTGAACAGCAAGTAGAATTAGAGAAGACATTGTCTTTCCACCAACAGGAATGTCACATCTGTTGGCGAGTAGAACAATAAACATAAAACTCCATAGGAATGGACTGCGGTCCTTTGCCATCTTACAAACCCATCCATAGGCAAACAGAAGGTGTGTGGTGTATATATATAATCCTGCCAGTAGCGGATCTCATACTACATCTACAATTACACAAATATATCCAATCCATTGAACCAATTCAACTACGAAATGAATAACCTAAGATTACCCTCCCTTAATATAACTTTACTAAACTATATAGCCATTCATGCCCAACTTAAATTTAACACTTAAATACGTTCGCACAGATTATTTTTATACAATTTGTTTTATAATGTCGAGTATAGATCAGCTGCACAAATTCCACGGTCAAAAACATTCCAAATTAAACACAACCGATCAAAATACAAAGTCAATCGATAACATCAATTGCTGAGGGAATACAGGAGACACTTTGGTGTTCATCATAAGACACCACAGTGACATTGTTGACTTATATGTTCTAATCGACTGTGAAAACCACAACATAATCAACCGCTAACGAATCTATGCAACGTCTATACCCAACTTAAATGTAATGCATTTAATAATTTCTACAATAAATATTATTACAAATAAAAATAATAAAATGGAAATGATTTTAGCAAAACTTAACTATATAAATTTAAACAATCAATTATTAATTTGAAAATCAAATAAGAGTTCATTTTAAAATTTAAATTAGCTGAATCTTTAAAAAAAACAATGACGAAAGTTCTTAATTACTTTTTTTTGTTGTTGTTAATTTGTAAAGTTCATAGCTCACGGTAGAAGAGTCCAGGTTTCTGCTTTTAATTCCCGTGATGCCTCCATTGGAAGATAATGTTCTGGAGATGGCAATAGCCGGTTCAAGGTATCACAGTTTTTTCATTTTTTTTTTTAAATAGAGAGTGTGGTAAGTGCGTCCTACCACATCTCTCAAACACAAAACACTGGAACTCAGAAAAAACTGTATTTCCCTTTTTATATTATCCACATGGATTCAATCAACAAAACATCACTAATCCATCACTTTCATTAGGGTCCAAGCCAAGGCTTAGTGCTTCCATTGGTCAAGCTATTTTCTCTTTATTTTCTTATCTATCTTTCATCAGATCATTTTAATTATACAAGAGCCCAAGGCTAGCTTGCTTTTCAAACAATTTATAAACAATCATTTCCATTTACAGATTACAAGAATTAATTAATACCTGTTTTTATTTTTAAATCTTGTACTTTTTTTTTTTATAAAAAAGTACGTTCAAATACTTATTTATTTGTTTTTTTTTTTAAAAATATATATTTTTTAAGTTTGGCATCTGTGCGAATGTATATACGTTTAACAAACATTTTAATTTTAGTGTTTAGTTTTTTACTTTTATTTGCGAACTTTTAAGTTTTTATTTTAAATTAATGTAACGACATATTTATATATCGTTACATTACTAAAAAGAGAGATGACATCATGAAATGTGTAGAAGACTTATATCGAGAATTATATAGTAATCAAGAACAAGTACCTCCTATACCTATTATATCTTCTGAATTGGTGAGACATGCAATTAAATTTATGAAGAAAGGAAAGGCTCCATGTAATGATGGAATTATAATTGATATATTAAGAAAAGCAGGTGAAGAAATAGAAAAAATTTTAGCCAAGTTATATTACCAATTGTCTAAATGATAAAGATGTACCAGATGATTGAAATAATGCAGTATTAATATTAATATTTAAAAAATGTGATAAAAAAGATATTGGAAATTACAGACCTATCAGTCTTTTATCAGTTTTATACAAAATTTTTACTAAGATAATTACAACTCGTCTACAGAGAACACTGGACTTCCACCAACCAAGAGAACAAGCTGGATTTAAAAGTGGTTTTAGTACAGTAGATCATATTCAGGTATTGGGAGAAGTTATAGAAAGGACAAATAAATATGAGTTGCCATTATGCTTTGGATTTGTAGATTATGAAAAGGCATTTGATTCTATAAACATTTCTTCAGTGATTAAAGCATTGGATCATCAAGGTATAGATCCAGGATATTGTCATATTTTAAAGAATATTTATAAAAGTGCAACAGCAACAATTAGATTACATAATGATAGTAGGAAAGTTAACATTCAGAAGGGTGTAAGACAGGATGACTCCATATCTCCAAAACTTTTTACAGGAGTGCTGCAAGAAGTATCTTGTGGATTAAAATGGGAAGCAAGGAGTGAAAATAAATGGAGATTATTTAAGTCATTTAGATTTTGCAGATGATGTAGTTGTTTTTGCAAATAATGCTTTAGAGTTACAGGAAATGTTGCAGGAGTTATCAGATGAAAGTAGGAAAGTAGGACTAAAGATAAATGTTAAAAAAAGACTAAAGTAATGTTTAATAGATTTTCTCAAAATATGAAAATAAAGATTGATTATGATGAATTAGAAGAAGTTAACAGTTACAAATACTTAGGTCAGATTATTAATACAGATGGAAGCATAATGGATGAAATTAATCATAGAATTAAACTTGTTTGGAGTGCTTTTGGTAGAAATAACTTGATACTAAAAGGAAATATGCCTATGTGTTTGAAAAGGAAGGTGTTTAATAAATGTGTTTTGCCAGTTCTTACTTATGGATCTAAGACTTGGACACTTAATAGAAGAGCAATACAGAGACTTCAAACCACTCAAAGAAGTATGGAAAGATGTATGTTGGGAGTAACAAGAAGAGATTGAAAACGCAATGTATGGGTAAGAGAACAAACAGGTGTTACTGATCTCCTTGAAAAATTAAAAGATTGAAGTGGAGTTGGGCTGGATATATTGCTAGAAGAGATGATACTAGATGGACAATTGAAATTTTAAACTGGATTCCAAGAGATTGTAAAAGACCCAGAATGAGACCACATGTGAGATGGATGGATAAAATAAGAAAGTGTGCAGGGGTGATGTGGAGATGAGAAGCTAAAGATCGGAAAAGATGGATTGAACTTGGAGAGACCTTCATCCTGCAGTGGATTGATAATGGTTGATGATGATGATGATGATGATGATATATACCACTTTCATCAAGTCTTCTTCAAATTTGCACGTAGAATCTTTTTGTAACATATATATGAAGTATAAAAGTCTGGCCTTATTCCCATTCAATAGCATTTATCAATCTTTAAACTATACCTCTAATAACGTGCTGAGAATCAATAATTACATACAGTTTCTGTAGATATATACCATATAGATAACTTTAAAACCAATGTTTTTAAATAGTCCATTTTATGGCAAAGATTCCTTTAATAGCTTTTTATAGAAAAATCAAGCATTGGTTGTCGAGTGGTCAGCACAACTGCCTTACAAGCAGTTGTCCCGGTTTCATGGGTTCACTTCCCAGCTGATGCTTTGACACATGAAAAAAAAGCTTTTTCACAAGAAGTATTTATTTCCAGATAGTAAGGTTTTGAATATTTTCCATCATCATTTTATTCTGATGTTAAATACAATTTTTCATTCCTAGAAATGTTTTTTTTTTTTGTATTTTTGATCTATTCTAGATCATATCAAATTATAAATAATAAAAAAATATGTATAAGATATCGGTCAACTTAACCATGAATTATATCTAGGTACTCATATTAACTCAAAACTCAAGTTACGTGCGCAGATGACAGATATACCAACACACCGTTAATCTTTACATATATATATATAATTTTTTTTTATATTAATTAAGACTAGACTTGGATATCTGATGTGTTTTTGAATTTTTTAAACATATTAATGATGTCTATCCTTCTTAATACCAATATGATTGGCATGTATTATCTTTGTATTTTATTGATCCCAGTAACCTCAGTAAAATATTCAAAGTCTAGAATTATATTCAGCAAATGATTAGCATACCTGTACTTAATGTTTTAAAGCAGTAATTTTATATATACAAGAATATGTGGTAATTTTCGGTTAGAAAATTAAGTTGTCTAAAAATTGCTTTCTTCATTTCTTTAAAGAAAAAAGCTCCCAGATTCACATTTAGCAAATATATGTAAAAAAAAATATAAGATGAACTTGTTTGTATTATTAAATATATTATAAAATAAATAGGTTAATACGTAAATAAATAAGAAAATAGATTATAATTGAAAAATTTAAATATGCTATTAGCTGGGTTTTATTCATTTCAAAGATGTGTTTTAAACAAGAGATTTTAAACGTTCGTTTTCTATTTATCATTACAATTATTATTTCTATGTAATCTAGGTTGTTCTTTATTTAATCGTTTTAGACATAATAATGCAAGAATTATAACGTTATTGAAATATGTCATTATAGAGGTGAGAGTTTAAATTCCATCATTTAAAATATATATATAGTAAGCGCGTAGATGATTAAACCGAAATATATTATAACATATATTGCAATGTTCATTAATTTTGAGAGATGTAAAATGTTTGGAATAAAGTGCATCGCATTTATAATATTCATTTTATATGTATAGCTTAAAACGCTCTAATCTAATATCCAATTTGCTTTCAAAATTTATTTATTTGGAATATTTTTTAAAAGACAACTAGACAATCAGTGATCAGTTTAGATAGATTCAAATGTAAGTTTGTCAAGTACTTTAATTTTGACAAAATTATTCTGAAACTGGATTGTTATCAACTCTCTTTGTATTTTGAGTTTGTCACAACTTTTTAAAATGTACATAAGTACAGAAACCATGAGTTGTATTGTAGTATAAATTTGGTAACATCTAGAAAATCATATCTAATTAGCTATTTGACCTTATAGTCAGTTCTATTCAGAATTCAACTAAACTTTATAATATTCTGGAAGTGCATGGTATAGTACATAAAACTTTTATGTCATATAACATTCAAACTTGTGCTGAAAATTACATCTACAATAGAACAAAGTGCATTCTTTTATAAAACTCTACGCTGAGTTTTGTGGCTAATACTGAGCAGCTTTTATCAGAGTTGAGAATAGAAAATTTGAAACAGGAGTTTTAAATCAACTCCAGAGAAGATAATAAGTAGAAATAAAATAGTTATGAAACAAAAATATTTTTTTGCTAAAAATAAATACAAATCAAGCTAACATATAGTGCGACTGTTTAGAGGTTATCGTTCTGCATGATTTCACATATGGATTATTTTACACAAAAGCTAAAAATTTCCAGGTGGATTTCTAATTGATAAAACCCAAAACATCTCCTTTTGATCATTTGAATGGGAAATGCTGATGATTCTGTAATTAACTAGAAATGTAATCTCCTGAATAACTGGTTATACATTATTTATTGTAATGAATAAGACGTCAAGCATTTAATCCAATCGGGCTCTTAACTCTTTTTAATGCGTGAAAGTCATTTGATGTTCTAAGCTACTAACATGCCACCAATAGTTATTAAATATTATGGACATTGAAGTCTATTGCCTAATTACTCTGTAATAGAATCATATGATGTGATCTAACAACAATGTTGAGATTTCATGTAGAAGTTCAATTTTATGTAGTAGAAAATTTATGTGGTAAAAGTAGCAATAGTTAAATCTAATAACTCTCATTAAGCCTCATCTTAGGCTTCCAATTTATGTAATGATATTTGTAACTAAAATGCTATTAGTTTGTATTTTCAAACAAAAATGGTAGGACTAAATAACCTGACTACTTTTTATAATTCTTCATTTTATACAATTGTAATTATTTTAAATAAAAGGTTTATATTAGAGTTTTCTTTCTTGTTTTAAATTTTTTGTATGATAAATTTACTCATTGTAAATCATACTAGTAACATAAATAATTAATAGAATTTCTATATAGAATTTTTTGAACAGGATTTAATTCAATATTTAAATGGCAAAATTGGTGTACTACAGATAATAATTATGAACAACAAATTATTATAATTGACTCAAAGGAGAGATGTCTTTAACCAATCAGTTTTTAGAAATAATGTGCATTGATTTTGCAGATCATATTGCCAAGAACTAGTTCTTTTCTATACTTTCTTTTCTTTACTGCTACTCTTGGGTGATTCTTTCTCTTGCTTTTTTAATTGCAAAAGAAATTCTACTACTTCTGTTCTCTGCACTGAACTCTCTCAACTGATATAAAATTGACTTAAAAATTTTTATATAGTTTTTAAAGATATTTATAATAAAAAAACAAGAAAGAAATCAGGCTGATTGTTATTTTCTGTTTGTATAAGTGTTTATAAATGTATTAAATTATATTAACATTACCTAAACTAAGATTACAAACTATGAAGATTATTTAAATAATTAAAAATAATTTTTCTTCGGATATAACACATGAATAAGTTTACAAATATAAATGGTTAAACAAAAAGAAAATAAAGACCCATTGGCTGTTGCTCAAATTTATAATTTTGTTATATCAACTTATGAAATTAAAATTTTAAGGCATTGAAATATCAAGAAATTAAAGTTTATCATAGATAAGTGGATGATGTTTTTATTTGTGGAAAACAAGATTTAGTAATCAATTTATTTAATGAATTAAATCATGTTAAGGATATAAAGTGGATTATAACTAAAGAGAAATACAATTCCATAAAATTATTGGATATTCAAGTTACGCGTAATGATTACAGTTTTGATTATCTTATGTTAATTAAACAAATTGAAACTAGAGGTTTTATTCCATATGAATCACATGTACCTATATGTCATAAATTGTCTGGATTGAAATCATTTTTATTTAGAAATGAAAAATTGTGTAAATATTCTCGTGATAAAATAAAAAATGTACATTTATTTGTTAATGACTTATTGAAAACTGTTTATTATAAAAATGCTATTACTAATATTATTAAAAATTTTAAAAAGAATCAACAATATAATAAAATTAAAAATAAAAATAATATCAAAATGAAATGGATTTCAATGTCATTTATATCGGATGAGCAGGTCAATTTTATTAGGAGAATTTATAATGTTTTGTGTCATATTGCTTTTTTCTCAACAAATAATATAAATAGATTACTTAATAACTCTAAAATTCAAAATTCAAAGTTTAATCAAAATTCTATTATATATAAATTGATATGTGGATGTGGCTTACAATACATCGGTGAATCTAAGTGTACATTTAAGAAGAGAATAAAAGAGCATATGCTTTTATATAATAGAATTCAAAAAGAGAAACAATCTGGAATAGATGTAAATAAATCTTCATCATCTGTTATATTTCATCATAATAAATCTTGTCAACATGGATTTAAATTTGATTATAAAAATATGAAAATTATTCAAATTGAACATAAAATAAAAGAGGCTATGTTGATTTCAAGAAATCAGCAAATGTTAATGAATCGCCAGTCATCAAATGTTAAAATAACAGAATTATGGAAAATCTGAAGTGAACTATGGGTATTATTGAAGGTTGTCTCATTTTGATTATTCAATGTTATATAGTTGATAAAGACTACAAAATGATTAGTCAAAAGTACTTCTAAAAATAATATAATTTATTTAAATTTTACTGTATTTTGATATATATATATATATATATATGTATAGTTGCTGAACTGTATATATATATATATATATATATATATATATACAGTTCAGCAACTATACATTTTGGTATTCTTGGTTTATCAAAAATCACAATCACCATCATCTCATAAACAGGAATAGTATAAAACCAACAAAACATCACATGATTACTATTTTCTATGCTTACACTAACTGTAATTAGCAATAACAAACTTTCCAGACAATAGTGCCACTCAGTGCAAGTAGTCACTAGATGGGGATTTTATGCACAAGCTTTCCTGCATCCATTGATTACTGGGTGATACTACTATCTGGAGATTTTGCTATTGCTAATTACAGTTTTGTAAGCATAGAAAATGGTGATCATGTGATGCTTTGTCTACAAATCCTGACTATGGGATGATGGTGACTGTGGTTTTTGATAAACCAAAAACATTAAAATGTATGATTATACAGGTGAATGAACTTGGATTGAAAACATTAATGTATTTTCGTCTTGAGCTTTTAGCTTTATAATTAACTAAATAGATAAAAGGTGGCTGCTGGAGGGTTGCATTCTATTCTCAGATTTAGGTGCAATGCTCTCAGATCCAAAGCTCCTCACCAATGAAAGCCACAATCTCAAAACTCATCGGGATACTGGATGAGTAGGCACTAGATGAGAATTTTATGCACAAAGATTTCTGGATGCCAAATTATCAAAATACAATTTATTAGGAATATATGTTATTGACATCCTTCAATAATGGCCGGTGATTAGAAAGCCTTGCACTGGCTGGCACTAATGTCTGGTAAGTTTACTACTGCTAACTCATACTGTACATAAATAAATGGTACAATGACATAGTTAGCCATTGATAAGGTTTTACTTTTAGCAATCTTAAAAGAAAAAAAGAAATATGAAAATATTTCAAAATGATCTGTTTACGAAAAAGAGACTGATGGATTATTTATAAAATAAAAAAAAGAAATTAATGAGATTAAAGAAATATAAATATAAATAAGCCCAAAAAAATCTAATAGAAGAGAACTTAAAAGGATTACACAATATTTTGGTATTAGAATAAACATTTTTCTTTAGAATTAGAGGGAATATTTTCAACAGTAAAAAAAAAATGATAGTGCTTCTAAGATGCCATTTCTCCCGAGGAAGCATTCTACAAAAATTATATGAGTAATAAAGAACTTTAGAAAACATATTTATTTTTGCTATAGAGCGTCAGAAAATATAGAAGTTATCAGATAAAAATAAAATATTAATACTTAAGTTAAATATTAAATAGGTTTTTTTACATAAAAATAAAATAAACATTGCCAATAATGAATTAGAAGAAACTAACAACGTTAAATATTTCTCAATACAGATGAAAATATAATTAATAAAATTAATTACGAAATTAAATTTTAATAGAATGCTTTTAATAAAAATAGCTTAATATTAAATGGCAATATGTCTATGTATTTGAAAGTGAGTTTAATAATAGAAATATGCCTATTAGTTTTGATATACTGATCTGAGATTTAAACGCTTAATGAAAGAGTAATATAGAAACTTTAATTCACAAACAAAATATGAAAAGGTTCATTTATTGATTAACAAAGAGGGATTAAATAAATGTGTAAAAGAACAAAAGTTATACTGATATTATCAATAGAATTAAGACATTAATGAAGTTGAGCTGGAATGTTGCTAAAAGCATGATAATAAATGCAAGTTTAGCTAAAGTTTTAAATTAGATCTCAAGAAATTATAAAACATTTAAAAAAGTTTGTGCGAAATAGATGAATGCATAAGCAATTTTTCTGGAGTGGCGTAGAGTAGAGAAATTAGGAAGCACAGAAATTGTATTAAACCTGGAGAGATTCACATTTTGTAATAATTCCAAATAGTTGAAAATTATATATATAATTCTAGGTTAGTTTACAAATGTTTTCTGGTCGCACAAAGGATAAGAGTTTTTCTTTCAGCTAGATCATCAATAGTTAGCCAAATAGCTATCCAATACTATTTGCTAAATGATTATCTAGTTATTCTTAGTGAAGCAAAGATGAAAAGTCTCAGATTAATTTGCCCATTCAGACAAGTATCAATTTGCTGGTGATAAAATTTAGAAAAACAATTGAAATAATATACAATCTTTACAACTGTTATTGGAAGATGCCGTAATTTATATTTATAAAGATTTTATCTTTACAAATGCATAATTTTTGAATGCATTAAGACAAGCAGTTCATCTATGATGTATATAGTTTTCAAATAAATTCCCATTGAAGCGTCAAAAGTTAGAAAAATGAAGAGAAATATAGGAAGATAAGGTAATTAAGATACGTGAGAAAAATGTTAAAAATATGTAATGTTAATCAAATGAATTCGATAAAAAAGAATCATGTTAAAATGTTGGGAAATGTGGCCTCATTGAGAGAAAAATACCAAAATGGAGAGCTAAAAGGCAAACAAACAGTAAGAAAAGCGCTTAGTAATCCAGAATTAAATATTGCTAAAAACGAAAATGAGAAATTATTTAAGATTAAATAACAAATCGCTACCTAAGAGTTTTTATTAAGGTAAAGCTCAAATTAAATATAGGTAATAATATTGACGATTTGAGGAATTATTTAAGATTTAAAAAACAAATCGTTACCTAAGAGTTTTTTTTTTTTGAAGGCAAAACTCAAATTAAGTATAGGTAATAACGTTGACGATTTGAATATGGCAATTTGAGAATTTTCGGGCAAAATAAAAACTGATACTAAGCAGAATGAAATGATTGCAATTTGCTGTTGGTAAACCAAAATTGTAATATTAAGCATGATGAAAAGAATATAGATGATATTGGGAACAAAAAAGATGAAAAGCAAGAAATCGGAAAAAATTCTAACTGGACTGACTTTTCCGATTTAAACGTTGATTTTACTAGAAGTACAAAATACGCATAAGCTTTCTTCGAAAACGTTTATGAAATTTAATAATTATTGGGAGAAAAAATTCAATCATTGTATGTCCCCAAACTCTTCATATTTAATATAATAATGCAAATAAAGGGCATATTTTGGATAAATCTGATTTAAATAAATATCTCAAATTACTTAATAATCATAATCTGATTGACACGATAAATCACACTACATTTTTCCCAGCAAGAGGTTTTATATCAATTGAATATTTTAATAAAAATCAGAAAGAGCTGGCAAAAAACCTAATAAAAGAAGTACAGATGCGCAAAGTCTATTATGTATTCAAAAAGCCAAACCCTTCGGTTTTTGAGTGAGTCTCACATACCCCCAAGTTTCAATGAAGAATTGTTTAAAAAGGAGATAAGCAATTATGCTGAGGTGATTAAAATGGAAAGGGAAATGATGCCTGATATTTCATCCCAAATACCAACAAATTCCTAGAAAATTTACAACAGCTACAAAAAGAAATTTTGAAAGAGCAATTACCTTATAGATTAATTAAAGATCAAATGCCAATATCAATTATAGTAAAACCAAGGGTGATTTAAGTACAACAGAATTGGGCATAAAGCTGTAAATTATGAAATTGGGAATTGTTCCAAATATGATAAATTTGACAGATTAGACCACTTATGCAATATAATAAAAACAAAACTTGGGCAAGCATTGTGGTAAATTATACAAATAAGGATGTAGTTGATATTGATTTAGAAGTGCAAAGTATTGAGAATAATAGTCTCTGATTATATAAAGCCATTAAGCTCAAATGACATCTATAATAATGATGTACATGAAATGTCATTTCCAGAGGGTATTGAGATGATGTGCAATAAAAAAAATCACCAACCAAAGCATAAAAGAACAAATTGAAGCAAGTAGATGTAACGCATTAACAAAAATATCAAAAAGTCAAAAACATGAACATGAGGGGGAGAAAAAAATATTTTCTATATAAGATTAGCAAAAACTGTGCAAGCATAAAGAAATAATGGCAACTGATAAAAAATAAATAGTTACTGATATAGTTATAGAAAATAAAGTAGCAAGTGAAGCAAAGAACATAATTTAGAAATCATAAAAATGACAAATTGAAGGAAATAGATGTGACATGCTAACAGAAATATCAAAAAATCAAAAACATGAACAAGAGGGGGAGAAAACCATACGAATATAAGATGAGCAAATACTGTTCAGGCATAAGGAAATAAGTACAATTGATTAAAAAACAAAGAATTACTGATACCGTTATAGAAGATAAAATAGAAAGTGAAGAAAAGAACATAATCCAGAAATCACAAATGATAACATAAAAATAATGAGATTAAATATTAGATGAATTAATGGACCAAAACGTGGAAAAAAATTTAGGTGATATGCACCAACAGATGAATGATATAATTATATTAACTGAGACAAAGATAAATCCATCTAAATTTATAATAGATACGTTAGTCAAACAAAATATAGTATTAAATAAAGCTAATAATAGGCCAGCACAATAAGTGAAGGTGTTAATAAATATCCACTTAGATACAGAAAAGATTCAGATACTAAACTAACAGACAAGTTATATAATTATGTCTTTTGTCTAGCAAAAAATGCTGTATTATTTGATTGCGGTTTATTCAATAGCAAGGAGTAAAGACATTATAAATGTAATTCATAATGTCCAAAAAAAAATTAATGCAGAAACCAGGAATAATAATAATAGGTGACAACCTAAACTGTACATATGAAGATCTCCCAAAAGCATTAAAGTATAAAATGAGTGAGGTGTCCATCTCTGTACTGCATAATAAATATCATGCATACTCATTTTTCAATAGCAGAACTACATAATACAAAAATTTTGACTTCACTTGTTAGATTTACTGATCATCTCAGTTTACAGATAATAATCAATGGCTATAGGCAAATTATAAGTGTTTATACTTATTCAATAAAAAGAAATAAAACAAAGAGTATTAGAAATACAGAAAACTCTACAAGTATTAACAAGACTCAAATCTAATCAAGAGTTAATACATAAACTATGGGATATGACAATTTATATCAACAAATGCAACAAGTAAATCAAACAAGGAAAATTAAAAAGCTAATACCCAATTTGGAAAATTATCAAAGCCAATGATTAACTATGCAAAAGTTTATATGCCACACATCAAGGATATTTCTGCAATAAAGGAAGGTGGAAACAAATTTGTATCATGAATACATGCAGAGAAATATATGATAGAGATGCTAAAAATAAAATTTGATGAAATTAAAGGTGATATAAACACATATAAGAGTAGTATAATGGAAAAGCAAAAGGAATATATAACTAAAGATGAAATACAACAAGAGATTAATAGATTAAAGAAGCAAATAACTTTGGCAAATGATTCAATTCCATCATCTGTTTATAAACAAATGGATTATGCCTTAAAACAAGCAATATGGAAATAATTTAATCAGATAATGGCCATACATGAATAATAGACTAATTTTTAGTGGGAAGAAAGAGAAGACTATTCAAACACTTACCATGAATGATCTGAGACGTGTTTCAATTAAAACAGGCAAAACTCACTATAAATGATGAGCATGTGATGTTTATTGACATATTTCAATTGAGAATATTGACTTAAAAATACTAGTAGAATATTGCTAAAAAAAACTTCATCAGTTGATAAATATTAAAATTTCATCTGCACACCATACTATAAAAAGGAGAAGGGCAATGAATGCAGCAATGAAAATCCAGGAATCAATAAAATATGCTAAAGAATTAAAATTGACACAATATTATGCTATACAAATAGATTTTAAGTCAACCTTTGACTTAGCAGATTGGTCATATCTGCTAGAAGAATTAAATCAATTCGTGCCTGAACACAAATTTTTAGTTCAAGCAATTGAAAACTATATAAAAAATAAATAGAGTATCAATACAAAATGTATGAGAACTCTACCTTTTTTATTTCCAAATAAAGGAATTCAGCAGGGCTCATCATTGGCTGTACTTTTTTTTTGTTATTTATATAGATTCTATGGTAAAAGAAATAAAAGGGCAAGTACCCGGTCTTTATCTATCTCATCTGGTAGTGAAGATAGCAGTAGCCGCTTGTATAGATGATGTAATAATAAATATCCAGAATTTTTATAATATTTACACTGTCATGGATATATTAAAAAATTTCCAAAGGAAAACAGAATCCTATAAACAACCAATGAAATCTTTGCATGGCAACTGGCTACAGGTAAAAAAATACCGTACACTTATCAGGCAATGCAATCAGTTCTTTTTGGTAACCCCTTATATATGTCGAAAACTAATATAATTGAGGAAATTAAAGCAAAAATAAGAACTTTTCATTGATAAAACTTTATGTAGCATTAATGGCAAAAATATTTAATGCTAAAATAAGAAGCATTTTGGGATGTTATGCTCCCTGATTACAACAATAAATCAGATAGCAAAAAAATATATTTGGGGAAAAGCATTATGCCTGCTATCGATTTCAATACTACAATTACAAAGGCATGCCTTAATCTTATTGAATCACGATTTTACGTATCTTACATTAAAGCGTGAACATAAATATGTGATAGAAAGCCAATGTTTTAATCCACCACTATTGGATGTAAATATAATGAACGAAATAGAAAAAGAAAGAAAATCCTTTTTGGCAGATTTACTCATAGCATACAAAGACTTGCAAGACAACGTAAACCTAACGAACCTGATCACTATTAAATATAAGAATTTGAAAGGACAACTAAATAGGGAGACATACTTCTGGATGGAGATATTAATTATGAAGGTATTGAAGAGCTTCCAGATAGTATATGCCCTTCAATCTTATATGCAATTTATTTTTAAATTACTGAATAGCATACTACCAACAACAACACACTTAAATAGAAGAGTAAATATGAATTTAGAGACTGAATGTATATTTTGTAGGACAAAGAGAAGACTTTTTTTTACATTTGTTAGAAGAATGCAATGCATTTAAACAGATAAGAAAAAAGTATTCCATACTCCAATTATAAATTTGAAAAGATTAATGCTACAAGACATTAAAAATTTTCATCTGTATAATGCAATGGTTTTGGTAAACACTCTAAATACAATATGGTCAATAAGGTGTGGGGGCGGGGTATATTTGACAATATAAAGTACAATTGGCTAAGGAAATTAAAAAAAGAATGGGATAAATATTTTACCATTGCTTAAAATACCTCCCAAAACGATGATGGAAATGATTTGGGTAGCTTACAAACCACATTTTATGAAATATGGGAATGAAAATCTTATTTAATTGAGAATAGTCAGTCATCCAAGAAGTGAAAAACACATAAGACCACGAGTGTGAAAAGAGTATTGAAGAAAGTGAAATGTAAATCCAAAATTGTATGTAAATAATTGTATATATACAGAGAAAAAGAGAAGAGTGTAATTTTTTTTTTCGTTTCTGTTAATAAAGATATTACTTTAAAAAAATAATTGCATTACATAATGGAAATAATTATTGCTTATTATTTAAAGAATTTGTGCACATAACACAAATATTAAACTGTTAATTTTTCTAATCTTATTCAATTTGAAAGGTATTCCATCTTTACTGAAATAAATAGTTATATAAAAAGTTGTTTGTCAATTAAAAGAGAGAACTTCTACGTTATTACTAAAAACAGGCACAATAAAATGAAGTTTATAATAAAAATTCGATAAAAAAGACACCATATATTAATAAAGAATGATCCTCTACAATTACGACAACTTTTGAAATTTCATTAATTATAAATGAAGATATTAGAAGAACGATCATATATGTGAACTTTGAAAACGCATCAGAAAATGGTAAAATTATTATAGATATTTAAAAGGAGTCAGATAAAGAAATAAACAAATTCTTAGCAAAATTATATATCAAATGATTATATTATAAAGATATACATGATGTCTGGAGCTAATGCAGTAGAAATATTTAAGTGAAGGGAAAGAAACAATTTATAAATTACAGACCAATCAATTTTCTCTACATGATAACAAAAATCCAATAATGTAAGTTATTACTTTACTTAGAATTTATGGATTGTAAAAAGAATTTGATTCTATAATCATTTTGCAGTATTAAGGCTTAAATATATCAATAGATACTATAAAGTCGTCAAATTCTGAAAAATATTTGACAAAATTCACGATAAATGATTACGTTAGTGACTCTTTTTGACAAAATGCATCAGCAAAGATTATATTATTAATGATTCTAGGAAAATTAACATTGATATAGATGTAGAATAATTTTATGAGAAGTATTTCAACGATTTAAAAGAAAATACTAAAAAAAAATTAAAATGTGTGTACATTTTTAAATTTATTTAGATTTTACAGGTGTTGTGGTTATTTTCATTGCTTTGGAATTTCTGACAATGTTATCTGAAAACAAGTTGTAAAGTACTATTGGATTAGTGCAGTGGTAGATTAGTAGTCTCTATAAATTAAGATATATTTATGCTTTGTGGTCCAAGGGTCACACAGGTGCTAGAATTTTTTATAAACTACAGACCAATAAACCATTCTATTATTATTATTATTGTTATTACTGTATTATTATTATTAGTTATTGTTGTTGTTACTACTACTACTACTACTGCTGCTACTATTACTGCTACTGCTACTACTGCTACTACTACTACTACTACTACTACTACTACTACAACTACTTTACCGAAGTTTTTTAAGCAATCAAAGATTAAACCATGATTGCTTACAATTGGTTACATGCAAATCGTTACATCAGTAATTTAATACTGGCTACATAAAGATGAATTATGAATATAATAATGTAGTATCTTCAATTCTTTTATCTGGGCATTTTACATCGCGGTAAAAATTATATAAAAGTTGGCAATTTATAAAGATAGTAATAACATCATGTACAATATTTATATATAATATAAAGCATTGTTTAAAAAAATATTCACAAAAAAATTTATTCACACATCTTTCAATAAATCTAATATTTATTTCTGTCTTTTTTTAACCAATGAGAATCACTATTTTAAGCTAGTATCTCAGAATCTTATTCTTGAGTAAACAAGTGTCCTGAAAATTATTATGGGAACCTGTCCCTAATTTTCTCTAACTTAATCCAAAATGTGCTTGAAAATCTTCTGGGATTATTATTATACTTAAATAACATTAAGTGCATCACAGGACATATAAGATAAATGTGCTTTTCCAAATTTCTGCTTATAGATAATACATAATGTTGATATTGGAATTATTGAATCACTTGGAAATTGCTATTCAGATATTGTTAAAGCATGGGCAATCATAGAATAGATGTGTTTGATTTTCAGTACTTCTGTGATATAGTGAGCAAAAAGTATCTACTTTTTCTGCATTGCTTTGCGTGGATAAAGATCTTAGATTTAGCTGTATTAAAAAATATAAATATTTTGGTTCCATTTTCTAAAATCTAAATTTCTTAATGAGTTGAGATAGTTTAGACCTAACATTAACCTTCTTACAGCATTTATTGAAGGTTGGTATAGGATAGCAAGAGTAAATGTTAGTGTTAGATAATCGAGAGTTAATCAGGTCTTTATAGGTGGTGGTTTATCACTAGGAGTGATTATGAGGATGTTTTCAATATGAGAGAATTGATCATTTTTCTTAAGTATGAAAATTATTCGAATCAACACAAGGAAATAACAAACAAACTAATAAATATTTTATTGTTACAATAAACTGAATGCGAGAAGTTATAAAATTAAGATGATTTTATACATAAATAAAAAATAATAAAAAAAAATGAAAGTATAAAAGTATGCATTTATATATTGGATTATTTTCATCATCTAATATGAGTATTGAATGCTTTAGTTAACTTTATTTAAATATTCCAAATACATTCAACTGTTATAACGTTTCGGGATGTATTATTCTCCCCTCTTCTTTAGGTGTTGCTGACCTGACCAGCAACAATACTAGCATGGGATTCAAATCTGGGCCCTTTGATTCTTGAATTTTAAGCTAATGAATGCTCTAACCAACTGATCCATCCTGCCAATTGCAACAGTCAATATAAATTTCATGTGCTTATCTATGAGGTTCCTTCTGATTTCTCCACTTTTTTCTAAGAGCAAAATTGATTAGTGGTTTCCATATAGGTTGACTTAAGGGATTGTTTGCCATTGTCATGTGAGCCTCTTTTTTAAATTTTCCTCTTTGTACCTTTTTTCTATCAAATATATTTTGTATTTTTTCAATTGGACATATGTTCATTGGTACATATATGGTCTGCTACCTTACACACACTGTTTTCTCTATTCTAATCATCAGTTTGTGATTTTGCAAGTGCTTTTCAATGGAATTACTAGTTTCACCAATAAAAGTTCTGCCACATTCACATGGTATTTCATAGCTGCAGTTTTTTTTTTCTTTTTAGTATTTCATGTTTAGGTTTTTTAGAGGTTAGAATTCCTTGTAATGTGGTATGGCTCTGGAAAGCTGTGCTGATATTATACTGATTGCTAATTTTACTTTTTTGGTATGTATGAGTACACTACAGCACCAATATTTAAATAAAGTTAAATTTTTCTAAAACATTCAATACTTATATTAGATGATGAAAATAGTTCAGTATATAAATACAATTAAAACACCATCATTACAAACCTTCAGGAAAATACTATAAAAGCATGCACTTTTGTAGATTTACTAATAATGATGTATTGTAAAAGATATTAAAATATTAACATAATCTAACATGTCTGTTAAACATAAGCTGAAAAAATAAATTCATATATATAAATTCATGTATAATCATTATTGAAGGAATCACAATTAGACATTAGAACGAACTATATGGTTTATTAAAAACGATTTGCAAACTTACGTTGTTGCTAAATCATGAGTTACTTGAATATTAATCATGGCTTTCTTTGATAGATGTTTAGTTTCTGGATCTGCATAAGAAAACGTGGAAGCCATATTTGCTGGACTATTTTTAACAATTCCATATCCTAGTAAAATAGCATTTTAAAACAATATATATATAAAGTCAAAGTGATAAACGTATATATTAAAATAGCATTTTAAAACAATATATATATAAAGTCAAAGTGATAAACGTTAAATTGATATTCTATATAGATAGGTAGATGATTAGATGGATAATTAAATAAATAGATGGAGGTAGATGGATTATGAATAAATTAATGAATGATGGAACATATGAAGAGATTGATTAATTGAGATACTAATTGGGACAAAAGATAAACAATTAGTTATGGAAAATTATTAATAGATTTACAATTTTAAAAAGTTTTTAGATAACCTTTTACGAAGAGAAAAAGTTGATTTTCGATCCATGAACTTTTTTTTTCAGTTGTTTTAAAGTAAAAAAAAATGTTCTTTTTTTGTGTTTTTTAGATCAACGAAAAATCACTGAGGGGATAATAACATTATTAACATTCTTGCATATAGGTTTATTAATAAATTGCTATTACTATTTTTTCTCTTTCTTTTTGTATATACTTTTTCCCTCATATATATAAAAACAATACATGTATATTATTGTGAACTGTTATCGATCCACTGCAAAATGAAACTCCAAATTTAATTCTAAAATTTATATTTTTTTCTCTACATTATTTCAGCAAACTTCTTATTTCATCCATCCATCTCAGACTGTTATTTTTAATATCTTTCACTATGTTTTAAAATCCAATTTAAGATTCAACAGTCCATTTTATTGTCAACTATTGTAGCAACATGATGAGCAAATTTCCATTTTAATCTCTTAACACTAGCTAAAATCTGAATGAATTGGTATTGTTTTTTCTTAGAATATTTTTTTTTAATTTCTCTCAATTACTCACAGTGTACATTTTTATACTTTTCTGTATAGTCTCCGATCTATAATATGCAATAGAATAATCCACTTATTAAAAATTTTCATTTCAAATATATAAACATAATTCGTTTTAGTATTAAGTTAGTTCGACAAAAAATACATCATTCTAATTTAATTCTGTGATTGATTTCATTCATTATGTTTTCATGTATATTAATAAACTCAACAGTTATTTGTACATGTTATTTTTTTGCAATTCCTGAAAATCAATTATTTTTGTTTTTAAAAAGATATTATTGAACTTTGGGTTTTTTTATCGTTTTTTTTTTTTTTTTTGCTTCCAACTGATAGTTTTTATAAAATTATTCTAAAAAATCCATATCATCTTTAAAATTTTAATATCATATTTATTTTTTCCTGTTTTTTATTGTGATCCATAAAATAATTTCCATAAAACTACTGCAACAAGTTTTAAAGATATGGAATAGCTTCATGCTGTTTTCCAATCTTCTTAAAGTTAGTTTTTTCAACATAATAAGTTATCAAATTTCGTTGTTGAAATTAGATAAATATTTTTTTCAAAACTTGACAATATTCTGGGCCTATGGTTGTATGTTTTACAGCTTTGATTATTTTGGATTACTTATATAGTCAAATGTCTTTTCGTAATCTTCAAATGCATTACAAAATAATACCTCATACCAGTTTATAATTTATATGTCAATGTAGTCTAACGCTCTATTTCCAGTTTTTTTTAAATACAACTTATGAGTTGGATTGATTTAAGACAAAGTGTGACTTATAATTATTCTTTTTTATATATGTCAAATGCTTTGACCGGGAAGTGAACCTGGGCCAGCTGTTTGGAAGGCAGCTATCTAACCACTAGGCCGCCAACGCTTGACGATTTATAATTATCTTAGTAAAATTTTAATACAGAACTGACAGGAATCAATTACTATATCTTGTTATTTAAGCTTTACTTAGCCAACAATATTTTTATTTTTCAACTGATTTTTATTTCTTTAAGTTTGATTTTTCACGAGTTTAACTAATATTTCAAAAAATATTAGTGGCGAAAGCTACTTCGTTTTGCTTTTGTTTTTTTTTGTTTTTTTTTTGCTATATAACTATTTATAGAATTCGTCCACATACTGCATAGAATCATGCCTTTTTTAAGGAATAATGGTATCTTTTTTTCTTATTGTCAAACAATTTTTCTTCAAATTCTAAATATTGTTTTATACTTTTGAGACTTATAATCTGCTTTAAAGCTTTTCTTAACACTTGAACATTTATATTTTCTTATTGTAGTGATCTTATGTCATAACAACTCTTTTTTCGTAGTTGTTTGAATTTTAGGCTTTTCAATTCTTGTAGATGAGAAATTTTTAAATTTCCATATTTCTTTTATTATCAATAATTTTATCTCAATTGACATTTTGCTATTGATATGCTGCAGTTTTGTAGCGCTATCTGAGTAGAGTATTCTATTATCTTCATATTGAAGTTATTCAGGTATGATATGTACTTGTATATCGTTATTATTTTGAAGTGATTTGCAAGTACTAGCTTAAATTTATAAGAGATTATTGATTCTCAAGATAAAAAATATCAAGCTTCTTTTTCTTTCTTCAGTTTTGCATTAATAGTTATTTTACATCTCATAAATCAATTTCTACTTAAGGATATTGCAATCTTAAAATAAAAGTTCTGGATTAGATAAAATCTAATCCAAATCTAGTATGCCTTTATTTAAATGAATCTATGTTTATTTCTCCTTTGAATTTTTTTAAATTAATAGTACAATGGTTTCTTTCTTAAAAATTCTGCAAATCTATCATCTCTCATTTAATGTCAGTAATCAAATTTACTCTGAGCACTTTCATTTTTTAGTCTTTTCTAATTTTAGTTTTAAATTTTTTTTAAGTAAATTTTAAAATATTAATTAACCTGATTAAAAATATTTTCTATATCTATATAAAAATTTTCTATTTCTTTATTAGAATAAAATCTTATTTGGTATAAATGTGAATTGCAAGGAAATCAAGTCATATATCAAGTGATTTAATTTAATAAGTTTGTATTGCAAATGTTATATAATGAGTATACCAATAGCTCTTAACTAGCTTTTCAGAATATTCTTATCATCGGACCACTTTCTAGCTCTGGCTTTCATCAGTGTGGTGTTAGGATATTCAAGCGTTAGATTTAAAATACCAGGTTAAGCCCAGAACTTTATCTAATGTTTGACTATTAAGTAGAATTTTTGAAGACATATGGATGTCTGAAAATTTCAGATTTTCTACTTAATAATTAAATATTAGATAAAGTGCTATGCTTGACCTGATATTTTAAATCTAATGCTTGAACATCCAAGTGCCTCACTGATGAAAGCCAGAACTAGAAACCAGTCTGAGGATAGGGATATTCTGAAAAGCTTGTTAAGAGCTATTGGCATACTCATTATATAAAACATGAATTATATGCATTTGGTATTACCTATTGAGTTGGATAATTTACCTTGACACATTTCTTCAATGTTCCTCTTCTATTTTTTATTTATAATAAATCTTGCTCTCTGTACGTTTCCTATATAATAAAACATCAATTTAAATGATCCCAGCAGTCTTCTTTAATATTAAACAGATCTTCCATCTCATGAAATCTTTTTACTTAAGAATGATCTGCAGTTGTAAGGAGTTTAACAAAATATCATCATCACATGGAAACCCAGAGTTTCTTAGTACTCTCTGTTTTCAGAGAACAATTGTAACCTTGGCTCTCTTTTTGTCAAACTCAGGGATGTGTAAGAAAAAATTTATTTTTAGCTATAATAATTGTTATTGTAATGTATCCTTTATCCTAACTTCAAGAAAGTGTAAATGATATCTCAGAGATTTATAAGATATCTGTGAAAAAAGATCATGAGTTTTTTTCTTATTTTAGTGGTAAAAATAAAACATTTACAGTACTGGCTGAGGTATGTTAGTGGAAAATTCATCCATGTGTAATTTTCAGTATCAGGATTGACTACAAATAACTAGCAAACTCTATATAACCAAGAATACTCATGCTGCCTTATAGAATAAGATGCTGGTTCATAAAATTAGATACTATTTTTATATAAATAGTCATTTCTATTTCTTTTTTCTGAGTTTAGTCATTAGTCAGTGTAGAGCCTGGTCATCAGTCATTTCCTTAAGTGGAATTGTGTAGCCATACTTCCATTCTTTACCTATATGCATAGCAAGCCTAATTTTTATTTTTATTTAATTCAAGCCTTTACCTATGAGAATTAAGTAAGAAGTGATAGTGATCGGTTTAGGAAACTGGTGGTTCTTAATCCTGATATTTGTTTAAAGAAGTACTTTTATAATGAATTGGCAAAGATTTATTTTAGTCAACTCTAATTAAGGATTCCCTTGTCTATCACAGTAGAAGTGACATTGACAAGGTGGTATAAAAGTTGTATGTCTGCCTAATACATCTGAGTACATTTTAATGCAATGTGGATTGCTTATGAATATGCTAGAAGTAATCAAATTATTATCAATAAGGATGATATGAAATGATAAATGCTTATACCTCTCTTTGACGAGTTGTAATATGCGTTAAGTTGCAATAGAGGCTGATAAATTACTTTCTAAAACGTATTGTGTTTTCATAATCATAGCAAGATCAGAATATAAAAAAAGAAAATCCAGTCTATTGTATTCAAATTTATGTAAATTAGGGCATCCATTTTTTTGGAAAGAGGGAAGCATGATTTTTCATGGTTTATAGTATTAGTATTGTTGACTATATACCAAGCCTCTCTAAGTACATGCTTAGAGTAATTTCTTACAATGTATTGTATTATAGCCAAAGTAGGATTAAATGGTTATCTGGTGTTCGAGGATGATGAAGTTATATTATGTCTTGTCAAATACTCTTTTACGTAAATATTGATGTTGTGAAAGGTATGTAGATAGAGATGCTTGAGATTCTCCATAAAAAGTTGATTGACATCCATTTTGGGGGTTAGAGGCGAGGTTGTGATCCAGTTTATTTTTGGAATTTTTGATTAGTCTATTGGTTGAGGAAAAGGTATGGAAACTTAGATGAAATATTGGGGAGGGTTTTGTAAAATGTTTTTGTTATGGCAGTGGCAATGGTCTATTATTATTGGGAGGGGAGAGTTGAATTTAATTTGCTGTAGAATTGTCTGACTTGTCTTCTTCAGTGGCTGTATTTGAATCTGATGGATGTTAAATATAGTTCTATATTTGCTTTAAAGGAGAATTCATGTTTTCATAGTAGGTGATTACAATATAGGAAAGAAGATAGACCTGCAACTTTGTGAGAATGAGGAGATGATTTGAAGTGTATGAATCTGTGAACTTCAAGAGGTTTGGTGTACATTGAGTATTCTAGATAACATATGTGTCTCTTTAGGAGTATGTCTAATTATTTCAAAGTTTGGTATGAGTATTCCCATTCAATATTTACAAGTAAGGCCGAATACATCTGGGAGTTTGTTTTGATGTATATATAGATTGAGGCTCTGTTTCAGCTATAGGGGTGTGTGTGTGTAAAATGTAGTGGAAGGATTATGTCTTTGAAGTGATTAAAGTATAGACTGGATATGATGTCACTGAGGTGTGAACCCATAGGTCATCTATCAAGGTCATTAAATGTGACTATAATATTATCATATAGCCAGGAGAGAAATGTAAGAATAAATTTGAAAAATAATTGTGTTTGGAGAGCTCATCACTAATAATGTTGATTGAGAGTTTTCTATTAATTGAGTCTTAAAGTTTGATAAATGTCCAAGGAAACTATTTTATATGTAGATTTAAGTTTGGCATTCTTTATATGGTTTATGAAGTGAATGAAGACTTAATTGCATTTTTCTGAAGGTTTATGATGGTTGTGTTTTAGTTGTATTTATATATTGGCCTATTTTATCATCTAATATAACTATTGAATGTCTTTAGAAAAATTTAACTTTATTTAAATATTCCAAATACATTCAACAGTTAGTAATAGCACACAGGCTAATATATGCACAATGCTGGCCTGACCAGTGACAGTACCAGCACAGGAATAGAACCTGGACCCTTAGATTCTTAAATAACACTCTAACCAACAGAGCTATCCTGCCAAAGGCAACATTCAGTAGAAATTACATTTACTTATCTATGAGATTCCTTCTGATTTCTCCACTTTTTCCTATGAACAAAGTTGATTAGTGGTTTCCATGTATTATGTATAGTCAAACTATGTGATTGTTTAGCATTATCATGTGAGCAGCTTCTTCTTTGTACCTTTTCTTCTCTAACCAATATTTTTATATTTTCCCAATTGGACATATATTCATTGGTATATACATGATCTCTATCTTAGTCACATCTGTTTTCTCTCTTCTAATCATCAGTTTGTATTTTTGCAAGCACTTTTTAATGGGATGACTGGTCTCTCCAATATACAATCTTCCACATTCACATAGTATTTTGAGATGCAGTTTTTTCTTTTCAGTATTTCAAATTTAGGCTTTATAGACGTTAAAATTTATCATAGTGTGGTATGGCTCTAGAAAGCTGCTCTGATGTTATACTGACTGCAGATTTTTCTTAATCTGTTTGCTATTTTTGGTATGTATGAGTAAACTACAGTCCCAATAATTGTTCTTTTTATGGTTATTTTTGTTGTCTAAATAAGGTTTTCTTAATAACAGCTGGTGGATAACCATTTTTCATAAGAGTTTGTTCTAAATAAATCTTTTTTTCAAAGTGCTAGTTTCTGAAAAACTTCTTTTGCTCTGTTTCATAGTGACTCAGTTTGTGTTTCTGATGTGATTGTATGTATAGGCTAAGTATTTTTCCATATGCATGGGATTTTGGTAAACTGTAGTTTTGATTTTGTTATGATGGAGTCTTGTCATAAGAACATTTAAGAATGCCAATTTTTGTTCTTGTTCTGATTCTATGATGAATTTAATTGAAGGGGATATGTTTGTTTCCAGAAATTTTGTATGAGTTCTTCACAATGTGGACATACAACAAATGTATTATCTATATAGCAAAGTCTAACTTTAGGTGGATTTGAAGTAGTTTTTGTGGCTGTGATTTCAAGTTCTTTCATGTAAATATTGCTAATTAGAGGTCACAATGATGAGCCAACAGCCATTCCTTGATATTGTTGAAAAAATTCTGATCTTATATTGAAAGTAGATTATTTTTATGCATAATGTTAATAGTTTTATTATACTATCCATAGAAAAAATTATTCTGGTTTGTAAGATATTATCACAATTTAATCTTTTCTTTGCAATAGTTAAGGCTTCTTCACATGGTACATTTGCGAATAAACTTTTTATATGTACCATAATAAAGCTGGTCAGTCAACCATTGATTGATCATTTAGGCTGTGCTAAGTTAATGTATGCCCTTAAAGTCCAGCATGAATCTGAGTGGTATGTTAGGCTTCTATACCTTTGCATTGGAGAAGATTCATAATGGAATAGCCATGGATGGATGTATTTTATAGTACTCACTTTTGGTGAAAGCCTTGTTGCAATATTTGCTTAGTAATTCGCTGATAAATTTATTTTTATTATACTTTATGTTATGAACCGGAATTAGATTAAAATTTTAGACTATTTATTTGTTGTTGCAATTGTTGGTGAACTCGGATTTATTCATGAAAAAATATGTTGCCTATGACTTCCTTTAGGCAGATGACAGCATTTTCTAAGATCTGTTTGGTGGTATTAATGTGTGAACTCCAATTAGAGTTTGTATCTGCATGAACTTTATGATGGACGTCTTTAACTAAATTTGTTATTAAATTGTCTTTGATGGGGTTGTCTATAAGACCTGCCACTATATTAGCAATTAATTCCATTTTTGTTTGCTTCCAATGGATGCTGATATATCTGGGTCTATATTCAATTATGGTCTTAACAAAAGGGGAAGAAGTTTTTTTAGTGAGGTTGACGAAGGCGGTTTTATTATTACTGTTCTCAGAGTAAAAACTTCACTCCTTGTTTCTGAGCATGAAGGCTAATTTTATGAGAGAATTTTTTCTGTAATTTCGCAGACAAATTGTTACATGATAAACTCGGGAATGGCAGTATGTGACCAGATTTTGTTGAAATATTTTATTTTTTGAGCACAATTTTACATTCTTTGATAAGCATTTTAAGCAAATATGATTGCTGTTGTGTTTTAATTCTGTCATGGTTATATATTGACAAGTTAGACAGTAGTTGTGTATGATATTAAAGCATGCCCTTGTCTGGGAATTAAGATCATGGTAGTGAAAGTCGAGACACAAGATAGGTTTATAATCCATAATGTAGATAATGATAACTGCTTATACTTCTCTTTGATGAGTTATAATATGTGTTGAGAGCACTATAATGTAGCAATAGAGAAACTGATATATTAATGATACAGTGACAGCACCTTTCAAGAACTTATTGCGTTCTCATAATCATAGCAAGATCAGAATTTGAACAAAGAAAATGGGTATATATATATATATATATATATACCAGGCTGATGGTATTCAAATTTATGTAAATTAGAGCATCCATTTCAGAGAGGGGAAGCATGATTTTTTACTTATAGCATTGGTGTTGTTGGCTATATACCAAGTCCCTCTAGTTTTACACTTCGAGTCATTTCTTTCAATGTATTGTATTACAGCTGAAATAGGATTAAAGTTTGAGTATTAGATTTATTCCTAAATGCAGATAGATGAACAGCATTGTTAAATAAGGAGGTGCCAATAAGCCACTTATCTTTCAAAGGATAAGTAAAGAGTTCATAGATAGTGATGTTTTTTGAAAGAATATATCAATTAATGAAAATTAAACTGCAAGATGAATGAAGGATACAAGGTATTGGATCTGTTGCAAGTTTTATTTAGTATTCTTAGACTTGGCTTAGACAACTTAATATGCTCATTTAATTAGTGAATAAGTTTCAAAATTAAATTGGAGAATTTTGAAAAACATGCTTTTATTCCTTGGGGTGTAGCACTAATACAGCAATACCATTAAAAACCATTCTTTTAGAGCCTTAAATGTACGTATTGATACAAATAATAGACTGGGATAAAAGTTATAGTAAATATCATGAACTGATGCTACAAACTCAAATGGTTTTCTGCCATTGAATTGTTGCACAACACATGGATAGTGTATCACAAATACTTTGTTTAAATAAACAATCACTGGAAAGAATCTTGAGCATTCTTTTTCAAAACGATAATATGATACAGATGTAATTATAGTTAGGCATCAGAATACAATACAATATCATATTTTAAAAATTACAAATCAAAATTGTTGACTAAGAGTAAAAGGTTAGTTGTATTTAAAATGTCTTGCTTCTTCATATTCATAAAAAATTGATGATTGTTCTCTAGAAATATCTATCACTGGTGTTAAAATTCGTCCAAATACTAAACACTAAAATTCCTAATTTTGACTTTCAGGATCATCATGTTACTGAAGCATGAAATTTCTCTTAATGAATATGATATGAATTTAAATAAAACTGTTATTAGTTTCACTAAAAAAGAATCATGGCTGGATTCGGACAAAGAGAGCGTGCAGCATTTTTTGCTTGGATCAATAATTAATTGAATGCTGAATTTGATAAACAATATAGAAATTTAACGATAGCTGCATAAAAAAGTAAAAGATATTACTAATTGTGATAATTTTAGATGTTTTAATGCATTAAAAGTAATGTTTGGATATGAAAAGCATATAATAATCCTATTAAATTTATCAATAGCACTTTTTTATACAATTTCAATGATATTTTGTAAAATGATTCGAGAATTAAAAATGCAAAAACAATAAACATTATTGTTGATGTGATTACTTTGGATCTTTCTTTGATGAATTAAAAATAACATGTGGACATAAAAATATAACTATAATCCTATTAAATCTATATACATGGGCTCTCTTATATGATATTCAATAATATTTTTAATCGTTTGAATTTATATTTGAATAAAAATATATTGCTTAGTGAAGTCAAAACAGTCTTGATAATATACCTGGAGAAGTTTTAAATTATGGCGAAAATATACTAGCTTTGAATGTATTGATTTTTTTACAAACGTGTACTCATGAAGATATGTTGCTTGATATTAAGGATATGTCTATTATTTATTTCAGATTTTAAAAGTAAAGGAATTTTCTACAATTTTAATAGTAATCTATTACAGCAAAGGCAGTTTCAATGATTTTGCAAAATATTTTGGTTTTTTTTTTTGTCATAAATAAATAGTTACAAGAAATTCGGGGTGACTTTTAGACACTCAAGAAGTCACTTCAAATGAAAGGAGAAGTGTTATTATTACAGATGTAAATATCTCTGAGATATCTGAAATGAAAATTGATATTAGACAGCTAATGCATCTTAGTTGTAATTTTTTTATGACAATAATATTTTAAACTGTTTATAAACAGCTTAATGAATATTGGATCAGGATTTAATACAGATCTGATGGTGGAAATTTTAAATTTAAATCGACTAAAAAGCAAAGAACATGAACTGCATCTTCTTGCATCAGAGATGTATCTTATGCTAATCATTGTGCTATCTTTGCCAATTCAAAAACTCTCTCTGAAATGTAGTTAATATTTTGAATGCACATATAAGAATTTATAGTTTAATAAATAATGTTGAGTAATTTGTTAATTAGTGATAGCAAAAAAAAAATCTTCAGCAATTTTGAGCCTTAATGTAAGTCAGTTTAAATATCTTTGTGACTTTTTAAATAGACAAGTGAACTTAATGCAAGCAGATTCCAGAATATTTCATCATAGTGAAATAATTACTGAAGCTAAATTTAATTGTATATAGAACTATTATTTTACTAAATATATTATCTGAAAATAAGTCTTAAACCCCCTATGGCACAACATATAAACATTAGAAAAAATTCATTTAAGAATGTGCTATTAAATTTTAAAAATACAATACAATATTATAATGCAAATAAATATGTTTAATTTTACGATGTGATATTATGGAATTCACTATGGTAAAATTGTAGTTTCTTGGCATTAGACACTGAGATGATGAACAATAAAAGACTTCCTAAAACAATATTTTATTGTGAATTTGAGTATATTTTTTTGTGAAAGAGGCATATGTCATTTGAGTTTCAAAGATTATCTTAAACATTCTAAGGAAATGCAGTGCATAACTTTTTCATTAGAAAGATATAGCTAATGCTAGAATTCATTTGAGAATTATATATAATGTAGAAGTCTTTCACAACGAAATGTTTGCTAGAGAATAAGCTGAAAGATATCGTTACTAAATATCATGAAAACATCATATTGGAACAGAGTGTTTTATATTTGGATTATGTGTGTTTATATTTGTGATTTATGGACTGATTTGTATATTCATTGCAAAACTTATCACTAGTGGATTTTTTTTTGTTGTATCTTTTTTATCTTTTTTTTTCTTGAAATTGAAATGGCTATACTTCCTTGTAAGTGGCCACTGATGGCAATCATATATTTAAAACTTCCAATATATTATAAAATCTTAATTGAATAATTGAAATATATATATAAAGATGAAATAGCTTTAAATTGTTAGCTGGGAAGCACAGTTTATTCTTTTTTTTTAAACTGAAAAAAGTTATTAAATAACAAATTTAAAAAATACTTGTTTTCATCATTTATTCTGAAAATGGAAAAAAACAATGTTATACATGGGAATTTGCTTCAGTCAGTATAATTATTGTGTCTTTAAATAAAAGTGATCATGGAATCAACTGATATTTTATATAATACTTCCATTTTGAATTAAAGTGAAAAAGTGTGAGAAACTACTAGTACAAGTAAATATTTTTTTAAAATTTCAAGCGATACTCCAATGGAAAAAAAATCGAATAATTTATACATAACAAAGAAGGTATTAAAATAAAAAAATCTATATTTGGTAGCATATGATACAAGTCATTATTTCCATCATTTACACATTACTGGTAACAACTTCCTAAGTGTGATTAGTTTTACATTAATCAAAATTAAAATTTTGGAAAATAAAAAAGCAGGCCAACGCTTTTAAATATTTGGGAAGTTGGATAAATAGAATTAAAAAATTGCAGAGAAAATTTTAATGTCACAACAAAATTTTGATAAAAATATAATAATATTCTCTTGATTGTTGAAATTAAAGCTAAGGAAAAGAATGTAAATATTTATTTTAAATATAACTTTACATAAAACAGAAACATGTGCAATTAGGAATTTATAAAATATAAAGAGAAAATATTAAAATCTTTAGAGGAATGAATTCGAAAAAAGAACGGAAAGTATAAGCTGGAAAAATAAGACTACAAAAATAAAATTAGAAATATAAAGATATTGAAAAGAATAAAAGAAAACAATTATTTTTTAAAAAAATATGAAAAGAAAGAAGAACTGCAAATGGCATATTTTAAAGTCACAAGGATGTTGAAAGGAAATGTAAAATATATTGGAGAAAAAAAAATTAGGAAAAAAAATAGATTCATCATTTTAAAAAAATGGCTACGTGATTTGGAAATACATAAGAAAAGAATAGAAAGGCTTGGGGAACATGCTTTCGTTTTCTACGTGGAACTTTTTATTGGAGATGATTAATGGTGATGAATAAACTAACAAATAATAACTTGATTAGAATTTATAATTTTCTATTTCTTACATTATTTCTTTAACTTAACTGTATGTCTTATTATTATAATGTTTGCATTAATTTCATTTCTAATAATGGCTATTCGAGATTCAGTTAATCAGATGGATATTTTAAAAAAATAAACATTTGTTTCGATAATACTTAAAATTATAATCTCTAGAAATATCTAATTTTACTATTTTTAATATTTATCTGACTACATGCCATTAACTCTGTTAATTTTATAACCATTACTAGGTAAAAGCGTCTTCAACAAGTACCTATAATAGAAGAATGAAATTTTATTTCTCATGAGGTTTATCAATGTCTATTTATCGCAATATTGGGTAGTTATCTAGGATGATTTCCAGCTGATTACTTGAAAAAAAAAATTCTATGCATGATTAGAATCTAAAAAAAAATTCATTTTTTTTTCCAACTTTGATTCAAATTCATAAAATTCTATGCATGATTAGAATCTTAAAAAAAAATTCATTTTTTTTCCCAACTCTGATTCAAATTCATATCCTAACTATGGTAGTTGGTTTTGCCACCACTATTCTATGTTGTATTTACATACTCCCATGTTGTATTTAGAAAAAATAAAAGAGACGGAAATAGATTCTATTTTTCTTTTTTTATTTATTTAATAAATAGCTAATATATATTCATGTACTAAAAAACGAAAAAATGAATTAATAGCACCCTATATTTCTAAATATATATACATTAAATTTAACATACTAAAAATGTTCAAATCAGTAGAAAGTATATATATAAATTTTACTTTTGGCTTAGAGCCAGAAAATATTTTTGACATATCTCATGTTAATGAGAGCAGTATTTTTAAAAGTATTATATTTAATGTTTTGATTATAATAAAATAATGTAAGTCATGTTATACTTGGATTATCTTTCAGCGAAAAACACGATTCCGCCTTCTAATTAAATAGGATTTAAGGATGTTATGCAAAAATATAATATCAAGAAAAAAATAAATAAAAATACCAAAATGTAGATGAAAATACTTTTTCAAAAGAATTTTTAATCGAATTTAATACACGTTTATAAATAAAATAATATTTGTTATTTTAAAACAGTAGCCCTAAGATGTTCGACCGAATTTTTGCTTACTGACATACTAAAATAAAAATCCGAATAGATTTTGGATAAATGCGAGGAAATAAAAATTATTATTAATTTTTTTAATATTTTTACAATGGCTTTGAACGTTCTATTATCAGATTTTCAGTGAAATAGACGGCTGATGAGTTGTGGGTTGGAGTAGTTTGAAGCTTGTCCATTAAAGTATGAAGATTGACTATCTTATTATAAAGCTGAGCACTGATTATGTATATGTGCGGGGATGGTAATCTGGACCAACTGATGAGTGCTGATTTAGCACGAAATACTTTTATTGTGATTATTTATCTTTTCAACATGTCTGTGATCAGGTGAGTCAGCAGTACGAGATGGCATGGAGAATTGAGGGTCATGTGAAAATCTAAATGCAAATCCCTTATATATTACATTATATATGCAGAAGTGCGTAAGCCTGTACAGTATATTAAGTTACATATTTAAAAACATAGTGCGTTAAAGGTCTGCCTATCCCTCGCATATATATGTATAAATGGATTATTCTCCTGTACATGAGGGGTCAGAATGACTGACGTCAACATGGGTAGGATGACAACCTTGGTACTAACGTGGGCTTTGAATAATTGTTTGTGGAAATTGCTTCAAAATAAAACAACACAGTAATGGAGGACACCAGAAATGGTAATATTGATCTTCCGGAAATATTTAGCTCTTAAATCTATTCTATTATTGTAGTAAAATGCGCGGGGCATTTCTGAATTTATTTCAGTAAATAAATATAAAATAAATAATTATAAAAGTCAGAATGTAGCATCTTTGCAAATATATTCATTTTTATTAGTATATTTTAGTTTTTAAAAAAAGCATAAATAGGCAACTGCAAGACAGACCTATTCAGAAACTTTTTATAAAACGGATGCATTACTGAAAAATTAATCATTGCTGGATATGAGACATGAATGATTGATGCTTATTCTCTATCTGAAAAAATCTACATAGACATTGTTTTCTAACTAGTAGATGATTAACTGAATTGGCTATGCTTTGGCTATTTAAAAATTAAATTCTAAGATTTTTATTGAAATCTGAAAAAGAAAATCACATCTTACCTAGTTCAGGTTCGAACTCAGATTATATAATAGGTGGATATATTACTGCTACATCACAAGTCTTTATAAACTGTTACTTAGTCCATTTTAATGTCTTTTTTTATTTATTTTTTACAGAAAGCATTTACATATAGAAGCTACAATCAGTGCACCTAAAAATATCTATAATTTAATAATGTCATTAGTAATTTACCATAGCTTTCAGGATATACTTATTTCAAGTTTAGATTTTAAAGTGCAGTAAGACTATTTCCATTGTTTTTGTTACATATATTTTTAGATGTGATGATAAATTTACAATATTAATTATTAAATATTAATTTCAATAAAATTATTAAACGGGGTGTATAATTATTTTTGGCTAACACAATCTGTTTAATATATTAAACATTATTTATCTTAGTTAAATAATAAGCTAATAGAAGGTTATTGAATACTCTCATAATCTTGTAAGATATAGTTCTGTAATATATTAACTATATAATTATTTATGTTATATGTATATTTAATTAAACTGGCGAATTTTATATAAATTAGAACAAATTAATGTTTTCCTGAAGGTTCGTGATGATGGTATTTTAGTTGTATTTATATAGTGGATATTTCTATCATCTAGTATTGAGTACTGAAGGTCTTTAAAAAAAATTAATTTTATTTAAATAGAACAAATTATGTTTCTATATGATTACAATATTGTGGATTTCATAAAATAAATAACATTTTCTTTATATATATATTTTGCGGGTTCATCCGTGTTAAAAACTTTTAATATTAATATACTGACGTTTCGAAAACGTCAGTATATTAATATTAAAAGTTTTTTAACACGGATGAACCCGCAAAATATGTATTTTATATATTTAACCCGTGCAAATCTTCGTTTTAATATATATATATATATTAAAAAGATTTTCGTAGATTTGTGTTAAAATTTAAATGGAATTTTCAGTATATTTTCATGAATAACCTTAATATAATTAAGCAAGTATTAATGTAAAAAGCTCTGCAAACTAAAAGTCCATTATCTAGCAATTATATTTGAGGAAATATCTTAAACTAAAAATAAATTGTTTTAATATAGACCAAACAGTATAACTCAATTTTCACACATGTAAAATATTACTGTCTAATCTAAGGTTGTTTTATAAACTTGGGTAATAAAATAAAAAACAGTTTAACTTTTTTTTATTAAAGTATTTCAGACAAATACCATTAATAGATGACAATTTCAGCTTTCAATAAGTGTTTTTAGTTAGTACTTTATTTCAATACAACATACTTAAATTAATTAAAAGAATATCCAGAGAATTTTTATTAAATTTTTGCAATATCTATGGTGATAAAATTTGCAAAAATTAAAGTAAAATTGATTATAATTTCTAATTATCCATAGTAAAATTATATGCTTGTATGTGATCTATAAAGAGTATCCCATTTAATCCCTTTATGTGTCTCATTTCTCACCCTTTGAATATATAATGCAAATAAAATCTGCTTAACATAATTAAAATCTAACATTTCTATTAGGGAATATTTATATTGGAGCTTGATTCCCTAAATTTAAATCTAAGAGCTAGTTTTACAATTTAGAATTTAGCTGTTACATAACACCTTATATTCAGTTACATGATGAATTAATAAAAAAACAATTCAAAATTAGCTATTATATAATACTCTGTAATAATGCAAATAAAATCTGCTTAATTAAAATCTAACTTATTTTTATTTGGGGATATTTATGTTGGATGATCTTCTAAATTAAATCTAAGAGCCAGTTTTATGATTTAGAATTTGTTTATTACATAACATCTTATATTTAATTAAATAGCATAATTAATAAAGGGTATTGTATTATGGTAGCTCACAATTCAAAATTGGCTATTATATAACAATTTGTGTCTTAAACAGGCAAAACTCTCCATACAGTAGTGCCACTCAGTGCAAGCCAGAGTAATCACTTTGGCTTGCAATGAGTGGCACTACTGTATGGAGAGTTTTTCCTGTTTTAATAACAGTTATGAACAAGCATAAGAAATGGTGATCATGTGATGAATTTGTATCTTAATTAAATAATGAACTAACAGTAGGTGTTTGAATGCTTTCATTCATAATAAATGTTTTTTTAAACCAGATGTGAATATAAAACGTCTTGGAACATACTAGGGTACATACTAGCCTTTCATATCATGACCTTGACTTATGGTTTGAGTTAATTGAAAGAAACACTAATAAAGACTTAAATCTTCATGTACATAGCTAGATCTTGTCCATAAGGAATTCTCAACCAGGATATTTTATTCTGACTACAGTGAAAAAGCCAGTTTTAAACTTTATGCAGAAAAAGCTTATAGACATCACTTTTTGTATCAGTTGATGCATTAATAAAGATATAGAATGCCTTACCACTATGAAGTTCTAAAGATGTTAGGTGCTGGTTCAGTGCACAATTGGTTTTTTTTTTTCTTGTTTTAATCTACATCACAAAGCAAGTTGTCTTTTCTAACTTACAAATATCAATGGTCTCATTAGATGGTCATAACTTTTATTTGAATTAATCTCACTTGACAATAAAAAACAATATTTAAAAAACTATAAATTTTATGAATCACTTTAAAACTCATTAAGCAGAATGTTATATAAATTGATGATAAAAAGTAAAATTATATATATCATGTCCCTTTTCAATAATTATTGCAATACCATTTAGTTACACATAGAGATGGAAATATCTTGTCAGAACAAATGTTGCAAATTTATTGTCTTAAATTATGATGAAATATTTGAATATGAATATTTTTATTAGCAATCAAATGTAAATCTCCGCAGCAACTTTTCATTTGCTAGCTGAAAAGCAGAGCTATCTTGTGAATAAAAATAAGACGAAATTGCTGGCAGGAAAAGAGGTTTCCTCTTGACTGTGTCAATAAATTCAGACTTTATTTTCACAAAGTAGTATTACTGAAAAAACATAGCATTAAGTGGAATGTGATTGACATATTATATAAATATATATTAATTAACAAGTTCTAATAATGGATGATCATAGGATCAATAAAGTATCCTTCTGCGATTATGTTAATACACAGTCCACTTTTGTCAGAATTAGATTTTCAAAATATAAAATTATTTATTTGCGTTTTCTAGTTCTTATTAGTTAAATCTGTAAGTAAAGAATATTAGCATTTACATATTTAATATTTAGTTATTTACTCACAGGTGGTATTAAAATATGTAAATATCAACTCTAACTTAGTTAATATCTATATGATTAAAATGTTTGCCCTTATTAAGATAATTTATCAAATTGACTACTGCAGGGGTCCCCAACCCTATGCCCGCGGGCACCATGGTGCCCGCAGACCATTTTATGTGTGCCCGCCGCTATCATAACATGATAAAAAATTATTTATTTGATACAAATAAATTTAATTTTTAAAATTTCTTATAGATTATTGTATTATATTATAATCAAATTGTAGGGCGTACTATATTTTTACAGCGTAAATAAATATTTTTTTTTTGTACATTACGTGTATTATTAACAATATCCAACTATAAATTTACATTAAAAAAATAAATGGTGCCCGCTACCTGGCCGGTATTGTAGAATGTGCTCTTAAGTGCAAAAAGGTTGGGGACCCCTGAACTACTGAGACAAAAATTGGGAAAGTGGATGCAAATAGATTCATATTATTTGTTGCAAAAATTAATTTTGATAATAGAGGGCAGTACATTGACATAACTAGAATTTTTTATTAATAAGAGGGAGTTATATAGTAAAGTTGAATTGTAATTAGCAAAATACAGAAGTGAAACATTAGGAGGTTTGATTTATAAAAAATATAGTTTGGGATACTTGTAGGGTGGTAATGTTTTATATTATAGTAATATCAAAAACAAAGTTAAGAATGGACCAGATGTAATAATTAAAAAGAGGAACTGATTCAGATATGAATGTAGATGTGGAAAGGAGATGGGTCAGTAAAACTAATGATAAACAATCTAATTACAAATGTAATAAAGAAAGAGTCAAAATAATTTATAAAAAAGTAGTAAGAAAGGAAAAAAAACTGTTAAAATTAAATATTTTAATATGCAGGGTAGTAGGAGACCAGAAAAGTAAATTAAACAAAATAGTTAAAAACAAAGGGCTTAGGATATTAGCAATAGTCAAATATGCAAGATTGTAGAAGACCAGAAAAGTGAATCAAACAAAGCAGTTAAAAATAAAGGGCTTAAGGTATTGCCAGTAGTCAAAACATATCTAAGGGAAGGAGAAGAAGAACCTATACTGAAAGATTTGATATGGCAGAGTATAAATAGAAAAGAAAAAAGATTGGTGGTATGAGATTTATGTCAAAAACATATTTAAATACTTGTAAATGAAATATTTATTTTATATAGTGCTATGTTTATAAACTGTAATATTAATAATTAGCATTAAACTAATGCACATGTGCTTTGTAGATTTTTAACTATAAATGAATGCTCTTACTTTCAAACACAAGATTAAGTCTTTGTGAAAAGATAGAATGAATCCATCTATCTTTTCAACCCAAACATTTATGTATGGGCAAATCTTAAACATTTGGAAATGAGAGCATGAAGATGTTAAGCAATCACTTTAAATTATTTTTACTATGCTTGAAAGTATCAAGAACATTTGTGGTTTGAGATAAGGTTAGGAAGACAAGAAATGGTGGTGGTTATAGTGTATATGGACACTGGAAATAGTCAAACTATAATGGAGTGGAACAGTAGCATACATAAATGCCTAGTTAAGGATATACAGAGTTTCAAAAAATGGGGAAGAAAATAATGGTTATACAGGATATAAATGAGGATATTGAAGAAATTGATGACTTAGATTAGATAACAAGAAGGAACAGCTTTTGAGAAATTGTTGTCAGAAAGTGTATTTGAGCATTAGAAATTTATCAAATATTTATAAGGGACAATACACATGGTCTAGAAATAATATATTTCACACAATAAAATGTGTGTTAATTGAGAAAGAGGGAATGAATAAAGTACAGAAAATTTGAAGAAAGATTACGTAATAGTAATCATAATTTCTTTATAATAGAAATGGTTAGTAATGTGATGGAAAATAATAATAAAAAGTAGAAAGGATAGTGAAAGATATGGATGGAGAATGAATGATGAGAATAAACTAGAAGAAAAGAAAATAAAAGTAGAAGAAATCATGGAAGAGTTTGTTGGGAATGAATATAATGACTGGTGTGCTGAAATAGAAAAAACGGCAAATAGAGTTTTAGAAGAGAATATTTAAAAAATAAAAGTCATAGAAAAGTGAGAATTAATAAAAGTGTAAAAAAGAGGGGAAAGGTATACATAGAATATAAGTGTGCTATTAAAAACAAAGAAAGTGAAAAGGATGTTAATATTAAATGGGAAAACTATTTTTTTAAAAAAAGAAGTTGGCTAAAATAGATAATTATATAGAGAGAATGAAATTAAATAGCAAATTATTGAAGAATATTGATAAAAGTGGAAAAAATGAGAGTAAAAAATTTTGGAAATATATTTAAGAAGCAGTATAGGGGAGAGAGAAATAGTATTACTAAATGATGAGAAAAAAGAGTATAGCTCTAGAGAAAGATTAGAGACAATCTTAAATAAGTATGTAATGGATATAGAAAAGATGTTAGATGTGAAGGACAGAGTGATAACAAACATAAAAGCACATATAATGGAAATATTAATTTTACAGAAAATTAATTGAGTGAGGCAAGGGGAAAAGTGAAAAGGCAAGAGCTATAGATGGATAGGCAATAAAGCTGGTGATGAATTTGGGAAATAGGGTAAAGTTAAATCTATTATCATATTTTGATAAGATGGCACAGAATACAGAATTTCCATGTAGCCGGAATAATACAAGAGTAAATCTATTATTTAAAGAAAAGGATAAGGACAATAGAAAAATAAACATTTATAGATTGATAATGATAGCATCAATATTATATAAATTTTTGTATATATAGTGGCTGGAAGGATGGCAAAATGGATGGATAAAAATAATATAGTGGGAGAAATGCAAGAAGGTTTTATAATGGATAGGCTTATAGGAGATAGTTTATTTGTAGTCACACAATGTGTATATATGAATAGGAATGCAGGTAGGCAGTTATATGTGGCCTTGATAGATTTAAAGAAGGCATATGATAGAGTAAATAGAAATATATTATGGGTAAGTTTATTAAACTTTGGAATGAAAGAAGCTTTAATGGAGCTTATTAACAGATTTATGAAAATAATTAAGGCAAGAATGCTCTATGTCACCTATTTTGTTTTTTTTATATTTGAGAGAAATGGAAAGAGCAATAGAAAGACTAGGAAGAGGGGTAGAGATACTATTAATAGATGGAAAGTGAGTGTATACGTTATCAGATCTTTTATTTGCTGATGATATCTTATTGTGCACCGAAAAGAGGGAAGATATGGAAGTTTTGCTAAAGACATATGTAAGAGATGGGGATTTAAATTTAGTGAAGAAAAATCCCAAATAGTGATGATAAATGCTGGGGAAAGAAAAAAGAAAGAGTTTTTATTGGGGGATATAAAGTTTAATGTCGAGAATAGGTGTAAGTATTTGGGAATCATATTAAGTAATCAGAGAAATTGCTTGGAATTGATAAATGGAGCAAAAAAGGGACTGATAAAGAAATTAACAGTGTTTTCATATAGTAAGTATGATGTAGCAAGAATTGCATGAAAGGGAGTGGCAGTAGTAGGGTTAACTAATAATGCATGACATGGTAGTAAAGGGATGTTAGATTATTTAGAAAAAGTACAAAGGGAAGTAGGAAGACCTGCATTAAATACAAATGTGTGGATAGCCAAGGAGGCAATTCAAGGAGAAATGGGATAGTCAAGTTTTTTACATGAGAGATGCAAAAACAAAATGAAACTTTTCAATAGACTGCTATTTATGGATAGTAAGAAAATAGCCAAAATAGTATTTAATTAGGATACCAGTAAAGGACAAACAATAAGTTGGGAGAGAAAGATAGTATAGTATACAGAAAATTTGGATAAAGACTTTATATCAGTATATTTATACAAAAGATCGGATGATTGTTAGGAGGATTGTTGTTACATTGGCAATGAATGGGATAGAAAAATAGATGCATTAATAAAAATAGGGAATTGGAGAGATGGAGAACTAGTATGGAGAGTAAAAAAAATGTAAATATATGTAGAAGTAAACAGAATATTGGGTGTGAGTTAATTTATGATAATAACAAGGATTACTGTTAAAGGCTTAAACAAGATCATTGGCAACAAGGGAATATAACATAAATGGGGGAATGTTGTAATTTAGTCTGCTTATATTATTACTATACTTAATTATTTAAAAAATAATAATAATAAAAATTGTTATTTACTTTTTTTACTCTGTAAATAACTACATAAAAATAGAACATTAAAATTATACTTCATGTTGTCTATAAAATGAAAATGACCTCTTCGAATCTGACACGATTTTTTTTATTGATTTAAAAAAAATATCTAAATATTTTTGCAAGTAAAACAAGTTCATTTATATACAAATAATAAGGAAATTATAAAAGCAGCCTACACAATATTACTATAGTTCTGTAGCATTATAATTAGTACTATTATTAACATCATCATCATCAAATATTTATATATGTTATAGATCTATATAAAAATGTATTTATTATAAACAATAATAAATTAGATTTATGAACATTATTTTTACTATAAGGATTTTTTTAACATGAATGAAAATAATATTTTAAAAGTAAATGATTTTAAAGTTTTAATCTTTCTTTTAGATAATAAAATTGTTAAATTATTCTTCCCATACAATATAGGATTTTTGTGTTTCAGAGCGAGTTAAATAATTAATGTAATAAAAAAACTTCTTAAAATCTATATCATGTTGTTTAGAATATAGAAAAACAAATTTCATAGGCAAATATATTAAGTTCACACTAAATAAAACATCTAATTCACTGTATCTAAAGGCTTTATTCATCCACATAAGAATAGTTGGAGAAAAAGTATTACTAAGCTAGTCACATAGTAGTTGATGAGAGGTAAAGATCTTATCAATTTTACTTCTTTTGTCTTCTCATTAAGAATAGCTACATAAAAAAATCCACTCATAATCTATCCTTAGGATATGAGCATATATGTATATACTATAAGAATCACTATTTTTCGATGCAGAAAATATAAAATAGCTTCTTTTTTTTAGATTTTGTCTTACAATTTATAAAAACATTTTATACATTTTGCTCTTCTCTGCTAAATTTGCATATCTAATATACTACTGAAGCGGTACATATCTGCAAGAGATATCTTGCTTCATGTTTGTTCAAATCCACAACTATTTCCCAGCATATATCGTATATTTCTATTTTATTAAATACAAATTTTCAGTACTCACATCTTTGACCTACGATTTTAAATCAACACATTAATGATTATTACTAATCATTCACTAGACTAGAAATTTATTGACCCAGGGATAATCTTTAAATCCAATTAATTAAACATAATCACTGTATCAATAATCCAGCTTTAACTCACTTTTTCCATGGATATTATCTTTTTTTACTGTTATTTAAAACTTCCAAATTGTAACAATTTAATACTATTAACTACTAAACAAATGATGAGGACATATGTAAAAGATTGTGATATTATGTCTTAGCAAGAAGTATATCTTGGAAAACATTATCTTTTTCAGGTGTCTTTATTTCAGAAGTGTGTGGTGAAATGGAAATTTTGAATAGATTAGTGGTAGTGAGTATAATTATACCTGCCTTTAAATTGATTACTGTGTGTTTAATGTTATGTTACTAATCTGAATTCAATATATGTGAAAGGGTTATTTTGATAAGTTCACAATCTAAAAGGAAACAAGATTGTATTTAGATATAAAGCACGAATTAATATTTTAATGCAGTAATTAATAACCTATAGTTTGAAACACACAAATATAAGAAATGGTGATCATGTTATGTTTAATGGTTTAACTTGTAGTTTGTTTGTTTTTAAGAGAACTTCAATTTCCCTATACGTACACTGATTTTGTTATATTCTATTACTAAAGTAAATGTCCAAATATAATCACAACCATTCAGAAATCTATATTTTTTAACACCCCATTTCTTAATCTCTTTCTTTGGCTCTTTTAATTTTTATTTAGCGGGGGGGGGGGGAGGGATTGGGATATCTAAACAAAATGACTCTTCATATTAAAAAGTTGGCTTCACTATTCTAATACGCTTTTCAGGTATTTAAGCCTTTAGAACGGAAGGGACTGCTGAGGTAAAATACGTAAGAGATAATTAATTATTATTCTACGATGAAAAGTGCTGATAATGATCTTAAAAGCCTATATTTATAAAAGAGAATGCTAAAATATGTTATTGTTATTGTTTTGATAGATAAGTTTAGATTAAAGTCAAGTTTTGTATTTCTTCATAAAAGTTGCATAACACTTATGTAAAAAAAAGTTAACTTGACAAATAGGTATTATATTCTTGATAAGAAATTGAAAAAATAAAGACATAATTTAAATAAATAAATTTAAAACTAATTGGTTAAAATATAATTTATGTCTTCTATTAATATTGAGACAATACAGCCTCGTTTAAAGATGGTAATAATTACATTCAATCAATAGTAATGGTTAAATAATAATAATAATAATAATAATAATAATAATAATAATAATAATAATAATAATAATAATAATAATAATAATAATAATAATAATAATATGATATTAATAATACTAATACAAATATAGTTGAGTTATATAAAATTTCATTTTCAACTTGTAAATTTGTTTTCTAATGAAAGATGTTAATTTTTGTTTATTTTAATAATTATAAGAAACATGTTTTTATATGTCTCTATTTAACTTTGTAATATATAAGGGATTTGAACTCAGACTTTCACATGACCCTCGACTCATATTGATGACCCACCTGATCACACATGTTGAAAAGATAAATAATCATCAATATGCATATTTCATTCTAAACCAGCAATTATCATTTGGTCCAGATTACTATCTACTTAATTTGAAAACTTTTTTTGTTTATGTTTGTGTTATTATGTAAACAGAATTTGTTCTAAGCTCTAAAAATAATTAGCCTGAGTATATTTATACAATTCTTAATTTAATTAAACTGTATGTTTACGA